>BEGY01000008.1:507651-606648 GCA_002335675.1 Chlamydomonas eustigma | reverse complement strand
AGAGAAGCACTTGTAGCTAAGAGAGAGAAGCACTTGTAGCTAAGAGAGAGAAGCACTTGTAGCAAAGAGAGAGAAGCACTCGTAGCTAAGAGAGAGAAGCACTTGTAGCTAAGAGAGAGAAGCACTTGTAGCTAAGGGAGAGAGGCACTTGTAGCTAAGAGAGAGAAGCACTTGTAGCTAAGAGAGAGAAGCACTTGTAGCTAAGCTCATAAACCTAAGCTCGCCTTCGAAGCCGCGGCGCATTACTGCGTGTGTTGCCCATCCAGTCATCAAAACCAGCCTCCCAAGCAGCAAATGCCTGAGATCTAATAATACCTAGCAAGAATGGGAAGGCAGCACATATTGAAGCTGAAGATCATTGAATAAGGCAAGTAGAGATATGGAGCATGCCCTTCCCAACATTTCAGTGTGTATGCACCCACCACATCTTTCCAAGGTCAGGTCATGGAGCTGTCCATTACGCCATGCATGAAGAAAACCACCTCCCAAAACTTGCCACTTTCACAGTTCATCATCGTAGCCTTGTAAATTTAAAGCCTTTGAATCTGTGGCTGATATTCTATGTTCACTTCCTCTGATCCTAGGTCTGATCCTTGCTTCAATCATAGTAACATTAGGTGCCATTCTTCAAATCACAGAGTACGTTTATGAACTAAATCATTAATGCCATAGGTGTTTCAGGCTGAAAGAGTGTTTCGTACAGAGGTGCTGTGTCAGAATAATACTGAAGTTTTGGTGGGGGGATGTGCAGCAATGGTTGCATACAAACTTTAATTATTTGAGGATGACATGCGTCCCGTCAGAAGCTTTGCTTTGCCTAACAAATCAACACATGTATTCACTTCTGATTTGTAGGACGAAAAAAGAAAGCTAGTGAGAAGGTCTAGGAGAGCCTGAAGAGCGCACTTAAGTGGTAGTGTGCTTGCGGCGTTACCGAATGCATGAACACTCAAAGACCTTTAAAGTATCCTGGAACCTTAACTTTGATAAAGCGCTAGTGAATGCCAGCCTGCCATATATTGAGGATTATTTCAAGAGCCGCATGGGAAATATTGGGAGCAATATGTTGAGATGTATCATGAGGACTGTCAGGACCGCAGAGATTGATTTAAGAGCGATGGAGGCTGTCCCTGGGTCAAGTGAGATCAGTAAAGTAGCGATCTTGGTCGCTGGTTTACATCCACGGGCGTGGCGCTTGGCTTGACCTCTTCAGGGTGCTTGAGGTGGATTCAAGATCTGTGGAGAAGCTGAAGGCCCTGATTTTGTGGCTGCTATTTTATTGTCCCATTTTCTATTTTTCATGCATACATTGCTGATTTTGTTGCATTAGCAATATGAGCATTTATGCCCAATAATCTAAACTTGCAGGTGCGCATGTACATCCTCGCCGTCTTGAGACCTATGTATTGGTTTCAATTGCCATGCCACAAAGTATGACTATGCTGCACACCATCTACAAAGTAGGAGGTCAATGCAGTAGGGTGCACTATGCTACACACCACTTATGAAGGAGGAGACTTATGTAGAAGGGTGCACTATGCTGCACACCATCTATGAGGAACTGCTTGCAAGAGTGCATGACCTCACCACACCCCATGTCCGAGGTATGAAAATGATGAGGACTTCAGTACACCATAATAAGTCATTGAATGCAAAACCCATCATGCATGTCCATGGCATCTGATGCAGCTCTTATTGCATGTTGTGATGTCTTGCAGGTGGCTCAGGTTGGCAGGCTTATGTTATAACTGCGGAGTCCTTAGGGCAGAAGTACGGCCTCAATGACTATCATCAAGCATAAGTCATCGGATCGAAAGTATGAAATTAGTATTAGATATTGCTAGAATCGATTTGAAGGAAATCTCAAGGGTAGAGTTCAAGAAGGTTTTACTATGAACAGAGTTGGTGGTCCTGCAGAAGAGGGTGAAGATTGTCTAGTATGATCCCCTGTGTAACAAATCCGTCCTAAATGATGATAGATAGCCCGTTTAAAACTCTCTGCTACATTTCAGAGAACATGTCAGTGTAATATCATTTAATTATCCTCTGCGTAGGTAATCCTCTTGCGTTTTGATTTACCACTCAAATACATCAATACCGCCAATCCATGCTTTGTTTAAACCCGGGTTGTGCGTCTCATTCGTTTCAGAGCTCTTGCAAAATTTACATAGTTTGAAAGTAGTGTTGCTTGTATTGCAAGCGGTTTGTGTGTAATGGTACTTCTTGCCGAAACTTCGAGTGAAGGCAAGCCCCAGGAAGGTACATATATGACGAAGCCCATCTTAGAGTAATATCTTTTCGAGTCAGAAGCTTAGTCTGTCCTCGATCTTTATATCGTCATCTGTTGATCCTTAACCAATCAAAATGCGTGAAGCAATCGTGAGTGTCCTCTTCATTAGGTTCTAATTATCGTTACCCTTTGAATTCTTGTTATTTAATGTACTTTGCCATTTTCTCCTCCTTCGCAGTCAATCCACATTGGTCAGGCCGGAGTCCAGATCGGAAATGCATGCTGGGAGCTCTACTGCCTGGAACATGGAATTCAACCTGACGGGCAGGTATGCATAACCTTGATATGTTGGTCTGTGAGTCTCCGATTTTGAAATTTACCCCGCGGCCCCACCGTGACCTATGCTGATCTGCCATCAAAATAATTATATTTTTTCCTCATTAACAAGGAAGTATGTTCCTTATCTTACTTGTGCCTCCCTGTCTTCTTTGTTTCAGATGCCTTCTGACAAGACCATTGGAGGAGGTGACGATGCCTTCAATACCTTCTTCAGTGAGACTGGAGCAGGAAAGCACGTCCCTCGTGCCATTTTCTTGGACTTGGAGCCCACTGTGATTGACGAGGTCCGCACCGGGACTTATCGCCAGCTCTTCCACCCTGAGCAGTTGATCTCCGGAAAGGAGGATGCTGCTAACAACTTCGCCCGTGGGCACTACACCATTGGCAAGGAGATCGTCGACCTTGCCTTGGATCGCATCCGAAAGCTGGCTGACAACTGCACTGGTCTCCAGGGCTTCCTTGTCTTCAATGCTGTAGGAGGAGGCACTGGCTCTGGCCTGGGCTCTCTGCTGCTGGAGCGTCTGTCTGTTGACTACGGCAAGAAGTCCAAGCTGGCCTTCACCATCTACCCCTCCCCACAGGTTTCCACTGCTGTGGTTGAGCCTTACAATGCTGTTCTGTCCACCCACTCTCTTCTGGAGCACACAGATGGTAAGACTTCCAATGGACTTCAATAATCTTCTGCCATTCGCCTGAATTATGTCCTATTTATCATATTTTCTGTAGCAACGTTTTCACTTAATGCTTATCTCTAGAATGAATGAATCTTCGCCTTCATCATATATGTCCTTTCTTTTTAGCAGCTTATTTGGGTAATGCTTTCAGTTAACGCCTGTCTTCAGTACTGATAAAGTTCTTGTACTTGCAGTGGCTGTCATGCTTGACAACGAGGCCATCTATGATATCTGCCGCCGCTCCTTGGACATTGAGCGCCCCACCTACACCAACCTGAACCGTCTGATTGCCCAGATCATCTCCTCCCTGACTGCCTCCCTGCGCTTTGATGGTGCCCTGAATGTGGATGTCACTGAGTTCCAGACAAACTTGGTGCCCTACCCCCGTATCCACTTCTTGCTGAGCTCCTTCGCCCCTGTCATCTCAGCTGAGAAGGCCTACCACGAGCAGCTGTCTGTGGCTGAGATCACCAATGCTGTATTTGAGCCTGCCAGCATGATGGCCAAGTGCGATCCCCGCCACGGCAAGTACATGGCCTGCTGCTTGATGTACCGCGGTGATGTCGTCCCCAAGGATGTCAATGCTGCTGTTGCCACCATCAAGACCAAGCGTACCATTCAGTTTGTTGACTGGTGCCCCACTGGCTTCAAGTGCGGAATCAACTACCAGCCCCCCACTGTGGTTCCTGGAGGAGATCTGGCCAAGGTGCAGCGCGCCTGTGCCATGATCAGTAACACCACTGCCATTGGTGAGGTGTTCTCCCGCCTGGACCACAAGTTCGATCTGATGTATGCCAAGCGTGCCTTTGTCCACTGGTATGTGGGTGAGGGTATGGAGGAGGGAGAGTTCTCTGAGGCCCGTGAGGATCTGGCTGCCCTGGAGAAGGACTTTGAGGAGGTTGGTGCTGAGTCTGCTGAGGGTGCTGGCGAGGGAGAGGGAGAGGAGTATTAAGTAGCGAAGTTTTAATTTAACTCATGTTGGATACAAGCTTCTTGACTATGCAGTGCTGATCTTAAGTTCTTGCAGGCATTTCTGTGATGAGTTCTGTAAAGACATTACTCCATTCTCCATGAAGAGAAAAAAAAGAACGAAATTACTCTTTCAATAACAATGAACTTGACTGACCATTTACAAAAGATCAAGCTGATGACCCTAGGGCTTAGACTGATAGCTTGTTGTGAAATTTCTTTCAACCGATGTATGTACATGTACTGAGGACATATGTATACCTTTACTGGCTGATGGCAATCAAACTTGATGTAGCTCTCCTACATCAATCATGCTGCTAGTGGAATATGATGCCTAGAAAGCAATGCCTTGTTAAAATGAGTGCAACCAATGTTAAAAAAGCAATACAAATGGAGAATGAGATTCACATGTTTGGGGCCACATTGTTCATAGCTTCAAAAATATCAAGTAACACTACAACATTGTTTGTTAGCTGTCAGGTAGAGGGGACTCATGAGCTTGGCGGGCAGGTTAGTGAGTGCTCATGTTCACCTCAGAAGTGTCATGTGAGATAGAGGGGGGCTCATGAGCTTGGCGGGCAGGTAAGTGAGTGCTCATGTACACCACAGTGGTGTCCTGTCAAGTAGAGGGACTAAGAGTCACCATGAAAATTCCATGCCTTGCCTTATCAATGTGGGTTACCAGGTGGTTGGATCTCACTCTTAACGCCAGAAGTGAGCGCCAGCAAGGTCCCACAGGGAGCTGTCAGGTAACCAATCCAAGTTTGGAGAAAGAGGCCTTAATGGACATAATGTGAGATGTTGGTATTTTGCTGGACATCAAAGAAATTGAAGGGTTTACCACCTCAGGATTGAAGATTGCACCACCTCAGGATTGAAGGGTGCACCACCTCAGGATTGAAGGGTGTACCACCTCAGGATTGAAGGGTGTACCACCTCAGGATTGAAGGGTGTACCACCTCAGGATTGAAGGGTGCACCACCTCAGGATTGCACCACCTCAGGATTGAAGGGTGCACCACCTCAGGATTGGCTACAGTCATGAGCAAAGTAAGTGTGAGGAGACACATATCTGCGCAGTGCTGCAGACCTTAGTTCAGGAGTTGATTAGAAAGATATGAGACAAATTGCCTCATTGGGAATACATTGCCTTGTAGGAGATGCATAACAGCAGACTCTATAAAAGATCAAATTCAACAACAAGGGTGTGAGCGATATGGGTCAGAAGGAGGCAGAGGTTCACAGAGAACAGTCAAACCTGGAAACAATCAGCATCTTTGGGAGCTGTGATGACTTGAGAACGGGTCGCCAATCTCGGAGATATTATCCTCCACATGTCCGTCTAGAGTCAGCGTATGGTTCTGAGAGTGCAGCAGAAAAGTGATTCCCTGAATCCAGTGCAGCTTACTGCATTACCATCATCAGCAGCAGAACATTCTAACCCGGTGCTTACATTGAGAATGATCATGACATATCTGACAGCTGAAACATGATTTGACTTCTCAGAATTAGATTGAGTTAAAGATGCCAGGGATTCTAAAGAGCAGCAGTAAGAGCATGACAATAGGCTGCCACTAGATAAATATTCCCTACTTTACATGAAGCAAACACCACACGGCTGCGGCAAGCTTTAATGACATCTTGCTCATGCTAACTCAAGCAGTACTCTCGACAGCCCGCCTAAGTCACAGCACTCGAGGTACCACGGCATCTCTGACAATTGCAGCAATATAGTGTTCTCAAACATGCACTGTTCATCCACTGCAGTGGACACAAATAAAGTGTATCCACGTTTCTACCCACATTATTAGTGCAGTCATACAGGTGGTAGGCAGCCACAGAGTCCCTGAAAAATAGAAGAAACCCAGATTGGTTTGTAGGTGCACAGGTGAATGCTTACGTACCTACAGCATGTTGCACTGTTGCGGCGATAGTATCACTTCTACGCAGTATTCTTATCCTTAGTCTCATGAACATGACATGTTTCTAAATCAGGACGATGAAAATTACGGATGTTGGGTCTGCATTAAGTAGATCGATATAAGCAGGTACTATTCTAAAAGCGTTCAAAGCTAGTGAACATGGCTCATGTTTAAATTGCTGCTAGGCACCTGTGATCATGCTAAGTTGTAGAAGCAGCAGTGCATTGAAGTCTTGTGATGAATTAAACAACCCTGAAGCCAATGCACGCGTAACTGAAGCCGATTCGTACTGAAGCCGAAAGAATTACCGAGGACAAAGATGAGTGAAGCTGTTTTTCTGATTTTTTTAGCAACACCGCAATATACTGAAGATGTTTGAACGAGGGATAGGGGCACTACTTAACATGCAGTAGAGACTAAGTGCATTTCAAAACTGCATAGATTGTACTCTTGATCTAGCTGTGTGCATCTGACTACTTGACCTGTTTCCTGTGCTGATCCTTTGTATTTGATGCACGCCTCTTGGGATGTGATCCGCTTAAGGATACTAGGAGTTATTAATATGCCTGAACTACTTCATTGTTGTGTTATTATAGCAGGATTGAGAGAGGACTTCTCTTAGATTCAGTGTTCAAGACCCAAGATGTAGATTGCTGATGAGGTAAAATTGAAATTACAAATTGGAACATAGAACATTATCACTGCAATGTGTTGGAGAGTATGAATATTTAATCAGACGTCCTGCTGCATCGTTCAGGTTGAAGGAACCCTCAGAACCCCAAGTAGGATCTTCCAAAATATCATTACTTATTGACTCATTGAAAAAAATGACCAACACGTCCCTTACACAACATCATAATTTTCCATTAAGGCCACATCACACATTCCATGACGCTCAGTATAATTTATGCCTCCTCCTCCTCTCCCTCAGCCTCACCCTCCTCCTCAGCAGATGCATCCTGGTACTGCTGGTACTCAGAGACCAGATCATTCATGTTGGACTCAGCCTCAGTGAACTCCATCTCATCCATACCCTCACCAGTGTACCAGTGCAAGAAAGCCTTACGCCTGAACATGGCAGTGAACTGCTCACCCACACGCTTGAACATCTCCTGGATGGCAGTTGAGTTACCGATGAAGGTAGCAGACATCTTCAGTCCCTTGGGAGGGATGTCGCAAACAGAGGCCTTCACGTTGTTGGGGATCCACTCCACAAAGTAGGAGCTGTTCTTGTTCTGGACATTCAACATCTGCTCATCAACCTCCTTGGTGGACATGCGGCCACGGAACATGGCAGCAGCAGTGAGGTAACGTCCATGGCGAGGGTCAGAGGCGCACATCATGTTCTTGGCATCCCACATCTGCTGGGTAAGCTCAGGGACAGTCAATGCACGGTATTGCTGAGAGCCACGGCTGGTCAGGGGGGTGAAGCCCACCAGGAAGAAGTGCAGGCGGGGGAAGGGGATCAAGTTAACAGCCAGCTTGCGCAGATCAGCATTCAGCTGACCGGGGAAGCGCAAGCAGCAGGTGATGCCAGACATGACGGCAGAGATCAAGTGGTTCAGATCTCCAAAAGTTGGAGTGGTCAGCTTCAGGGTGCGGAAGCAGATGTCATATAGAGCCTCATTGTCCAGCAGCATGCACTCGTCAGCATTCTCTACCAGCTGGTGAACAGATAGAGTGCAGTTGTAGGGCTCCACAACAGTGTCAGACACCTTAGGGGAAGGGACCACTGAGAAGGTGAGCATCATCCTGTCGGGGTACTCCTCACGGATCTTAGAGATCAGAAGGGTTCCCATCCCAGAGCCAGTGCCTCCACCCAAAGAGTGGCACACTTGGAAACCTGTGCAAATAAAAATATGTGCAATTTTCAGTGCAGTTGAAAGGGCAAGAACAGTTCAGAAGAAAACTTAAGAGAAGTTGAGAGTTTTCAGGTTTTGAAAGTAAAGAGAATACCTTGCAGACAGTCGCAGGACTCAGCCTCCTTGCGGACAACATCCAAAACGGAATCAATCAATTCTGCACCCTCAGTGTAGTGACCCTTGGCCCAGTTATTTCCGGCACCCGTCTGGCCGAACACAAAGTTGTCGGGCCTGAAGATCTGAGCAAAAATTACAAGGAAACAGTTAAATAAACTAGATTGCGCATATATTGAAACGTGAATTGTCTCAGTGATTCAATCACTAGAAGAGTTAGAGAAACACGTTTTACCTGACCAAAAGGGCCAGAGCGCACAGAGTCCATAGTACCGGGCTCCAAGTCCATGAGGATGGCACGAGGGACATAACGTCCTAATAAGCAGACAGCAAGAGTTAGAGAAAACACAACGTGAGAGTTTCAGATTTTAAAAGAGTCCTCAAATTTGATTCTAATACTGTAAAATAAGGAAAACATTACCTCCAGTGGCCTCGTTGAAATATACATTGATGCGCTCAAGCTGCAGATCGGAGTCACCATGGTAAGTTCCAGTGGGGTCAATTCCTAAAAGTAAGAGGTACAAGAATTTCATTAATCAAGGTAATATACAGAAATACTCAGGGAGAAGTTTAAACATGTTTACAAATTCCTCACCATGCTCGTCGGAAAGCACTTCCCTGCAGAAGCACAAGAAAATTTGAAAGATTTAGGATATTGTGTAAAAGAAATTTTCGAGCATAAAGATCACACGCGTCCCAGTTCCAGAACGTCTCTTACCAAAACTTGGAACCAATCTGGTTTCCACATTGACCTCCCTGAATATGCACAATTTCACTACGGGAAAGAAAAAAGGGTCACGAGCCGCGCTCTGAATGAATGAATTCATGGCTAATATTTTGCGTTCTTACCGCATGTTTAGATTTAAGAAAGAAGAGAAATTAGTGTAAATAAACTGGTAGAGGCAAAAGTCCGTGTTGCAAAAATTAGTACTTGGGCAATTGGCCTGCCTCCGCTTTTTCTAAGATTTCTCCAGACAGTACTGTAGTGTGAACTGGTATCTCTTGCAAAAAAGAAATTAGCCATTTGTATTTGATTTGTAAAACCCATGGCTCTTTCGCTCAATTTTTGGATTGACATCAATGATAAACTAGCTGTATCTAATAAGAATGTGTGTCCGTATTAATTCTGGATGAAACACACACGTGGTCTTTTCTTAACTACAAGGCTTCAAAATGCAGGTTTATCAGATATAAGTTGGCATTTGGTGAATGCTAATGAACTGCATACAGGATAATGACAGACAGTTAGAGGTCTGATACCTAAGTATTTGGATTGTGTCCACATTTATAAATGTACTAATAAAGCAAAAAATGTTCATTTCCAATTTATGGAGTGGTGTACACAGAAATCCATGAGGTGCAGATAATTTTCTTCATGGAATACCCACTGATTTCCAACATGACAGTAACAGCTCAATCATTCACTGGTTCTGCTTTACGAATGCTAAAAATACTTACACAGGTTTCATCATAGCAAGGGTGAACCCAGTATCAGAGTTTTAAGAGGCATTAAAAAGAAAGGATGCACGAGGGTGCATATCGCATATTGCAGACTTGCCTGCACTATTTGTCTTAATTTGTGCAAGTGATCACATTGTGGTGGGTCTTGTCCTTGAAGTCCAGTGAGAAAACTGTAATAAACATCAGCACAGATATTCAACTCATCTGCTGTTTAAGAACTACAAGGGTTTATATTTGAAACCCTTGGACGAGATAGCAGACTCTGCTATGGAATGTCTGTTTGAAGAATCTGGACAGCATTTTTGAGCCCTGTCTTCATGATGGAAGAAATATGTTATATTGTTCCATAATTGAGAGCATCAACCTTACCTTGGATCAAGCTGATGAAGCAGAGGGCCCTTTGAGCTATGCACTGTGCTTGAGGTTGATGCGCTGTGCTTGAGGTTGATGCGCTGTGCTTGGAGTTGATGCGCTGTGCTTGGAGTTGATGCACTGTGCTTGAGGTTGAGGCCCTGTGCCATACCGAAAGAGTCGCAGGGACTGCTAGTTAGTTGGATGTTAAGGGAAAGTTGGATGTTAAATCCTTTCCTGTAACATCCAAGGAGATCCGACAGTCATATGCTGGTTCTGGGAGCAAGTGTGTGAGGTATGATGCAGCAGGGCCAGATACTGCAAGGTCATGCGTCATCACTGAGGTGCAGATTTGTAATCCTACGCCTGGCTGTTCTTCTGTACTAACACTACTATAGGAACCTCCCTCTCAACCATGATAAATCACTCTTAGTCTCATGTGAAGGAGTGTACTGTTATCTCAACACATCAGCTTTACAGTTTTAGGACATGCATGTTGTGCCTTTACACAGGTCACTCTGTTCCTCTAACACCATATTAGAGATTGCATGTGCGGTTATTGATTTTTACAGAGCAAGGCCGTTCTTGATAACTTATCTTGAACAGTGCGAATTACTTTCCAGGTCGTTTCGTCTGTCGGAGTGTGAAACTACATGTAAGGCATTTACTTCTGTTTTTTAGGTGAGGCGGAGTTCTTCTGTCCTCTACGTCAAACTATGCTTCGGCGTTTTATTATTATTATTAGACACTATCCAATGTTACACACGTCTTAACGGTGAACTCATGATTTATCGTACTGACAACTTTAAATAGGTACCTATTCCCTTGACATATCGGTATTTCGATATTTCTTGTAATTTACTATTGCTAAAGCTCTAATGAGCATGGAAATCAAGACAGGAAAGTACTCAGGGAAGCCAAAGTTGGCTTCAATTGAATCTATTACTGTTCGTCATAGAATCGTTTTTCTAGTTATAAAGGAGGGATTCGTGTCACTTGTAACACTGGTTACAAAATTAGCAAAAGTGCTGACTAGACAACTCCTGAAGATGTTGTTGTATGGCTGGAGACAAAAAACATCCATACTGCTGCCGCTTTCGCTTGCACCAAAGATCGTCTACGGTGCAATTGCGGCAGCCCTCAGTTCAAAACTTGGAAAAGCAGTTGTGGCTGTAGCTACATCACTGTGCTGCATGCAACTTCATTACAGGAGAGGGACAACAACATCCATAAACTCCTCTGTGGAACTGGGGTTTTCAGTCTTATTTGGCATGTTTAAGTAAGTGTCCCGCATGTACATTGCTCCAATGCCCGAATGGCAGGCTTGTATGGATTTCATATTTCATATGATTTGCAGCAACTTGAAATCTCTACATGTTTCTGTAAACTGATCAGGGTCAGAACGCAACTGGATTTGCAGCTATGCAACCCCTTTTCTCTGTGGGAGGAGGGGAGACAGGGCTCAAACAATAATCGGGTCCAAGACCACGATCGGTCCACTCACAACACCAACACACTGGATCCTGATAAAGCAGCTAGCTCTAACAGTGTGCTGTTGCATGCCTCAAGTCGTGAGAGAGAGGAGTACCGCGTGTACCTGTCTGAGGTCTGTTCAGGCTGATGTCAGAAACTAACTTCTTTGACACATGTGTTGTGGCGGTGACAACTCTGTTACATATCTCAAGGATTCAGGATATAAGATAGTATGACTTGTCTGCTGCACATCAGTATTCCTACAGCAAGAGCTCAGTATTCTTGCTTTTGCCTCTGCCTGCTTTACACTAAGGACTTTGAGCAACATGTCATGAAGTTCCTGAAGTCACAAGGAGCATCTTCAAACTTAAGTGGGGGCGCATGTCACAACATTTTGTTAGAAGGAGGAGGTGGAGAGCCTGACAGAAGACCAGCCTTTATCATATATTCCCCTGTCAAGGTACTGATTACTCGAAAAAGGGAAGTGTTATTGGTTCCTATGTTATATGCAGCAGAGCCTCCTTAACCTCCTTAACCTCATATACATTACAGACAGCTTTCTCTGGGGGAAATTCATCTGCTGGTCTTTTTTTCATTGCGTGTGTGTTGTTTTGTGTGCTAATCATAGGCCAAAGAAGCAGCAGGAATCTGCCCTGTCAGCAACGCAGAACCCCTCATGACTCCTCCTGAGATTGCTATACAGCCACCAGACTTTAATGAACATCTGGGTAAAGACACAAGCCTTTTTAAGTCACTGGAGAGGAATAGAGAGCTACCACTTCTACATTACTCAGCTTTGAACACAGCAGCGCTGTGCAGTGCTGCACCTCTCCCTGACGGATGTATCCTAGATGAAGTTTACCCCGTCCCTTCAAGCACAGCAATCTCCTCTCAAGGCTCAGCTACCAAGCAAGTGGATATGACTGGGAACTTCATCATATCTCCCAGCAGCAGAAGGATTCGGGGTAGCGCTTGCATTGATCCTATGACAGGAATAGATACAGTCAGAGGTGTCATGACTGTTCGCACGACACCAACAAAGCAACAGGCCGCTGGCAGCAGCAGTACAGGAGAGCCTGATCAGGGAGGGATTATGCTTGATGGCACTGCAGAGGGTGTGAATACTACGAGCGCTAGGCAGGACGGAGGAGCGTGGGTGACCACTGCGTGGTGGGAGAAGCCTGCACCAAGGACCCCGCCCAGGATGAGCAATAGCCTCTCACCAGCAGCTACTGCCGCTGGGACCTCGGCTTCTCCCTCTGTTGCTGTCGGTGTAAAGGATAACAAGAACAGGCATTCCCCTACTCAAAGCTCTAAGGCAGTTTCAGATGTGTGAATTGTTTGATAAAGAGCTGTAAGTTTTGCTGTACATAGATCCACTTCCCAGCTTGACCTGCAGTTTGTAGTTAATGTTCGTGTGGACTGAGTCTTAATTAAAAATGTGATGATGGTCTGCGCATGTCTTACAATGCCTGAAGCCCGGCAGGCTCTGAACAACATTGCAAGTGTCAACTTGACTAATTTTAATTATTTCTGTTACTAAAAAAGGCAACTTGGGAACTTTCACCCTGGAATAGCTGTTATGATGAGCAAAATGATTAGCTTCTCAACTAAACAACTTGAACTCCAGGTTGTGTGCTCGAGAGCACCAGTTGCTTCAAGTGCAGAGATTCGCTGGAAGTTGTTGATGTGTAGAGGACAGGTGACATTAACAGGTGACATAAACATAGAGTATCTGTAGGAGATGGTGAGAGAATAAATCCCTAGTGGGCACATCTCTGTTCACAAGAGAAGGCGCATGAGCACAACTTCCATCCCTTCTCAACTAACGAATTTATCCCTGCTGCACGCCTGCTTATCCCAGGCCACCCTCTGTACCCTGAAACTCCTAAGTTGCAGGCTCTTCTGTACCTCCTTGGACTCCTGCTGCTTCATCATGGCCTAATCCATGCCCAATTTCTTGATCCAAAGCAAGTCTTTCCATATCCTCAGCTTTCTCTCTTGATTCAGAAGACAGATTAAGCTCAACCACATTTGTATTTGCCACCGAGCCCTGACTCTGTGGGAGCATGCTGCTGTCATCATACTCCTTAATCGTGGCAGTATCATTCAGGTGCAAATTGTGAGAGGGTTCATCTTGCACTTGTTGAGATTGTCCTAAGACCCCGTTTCCAGCACTGGGAGATTGCTGTTGGCACTGCAGATGACCATCTGTAACAATGTTCTCTAAGGCAACAACTTTATCGTCTATGCCAATGTACGGACTGCTCAAAAGATCAAGACGCTGAGGCACAACGTGTTGCTCCGTTACCTGAACACCAGCAGATATCATGAAATCAAGCAAGGGCATGACCAGTTGAAAGTAGGTAATGCTTACCTCACTAAGCATAACACTATGACACGAAAAGATTGATTAAATAATGTTTTTAGGGACCCCCCCCTATAAATAGTTGACAAGCAAAACACTGTCACTCTAGACTCTCCATAAAATTTAACGCATTGTATTAGTGGAGCGAGCAGGTCTACATACCAGTTGTATTAGTGGAGCGAGCAGGTCTACATACCAGTTGTATTAGTGGAGCGAGCAGGTCTACATACCAGTTTTGGCAACATGTCCTGAAGCTCAGCTGAATGCTCGTGCTCTGCTGCTGTTGGAGCAATGGCAGCCGCTGAAGCTCCCTGACCACTACTGCCCCTCTGTCCTCCTAGCTCTGCCTGTCGCAGTTCCCCCATCGCCGCCTCAACCTGGTGGTACTTGTCCTTAAGTAACAGCACATCCTTCTTCAGGAGGAGCACATCATCCTTCAGACCACTGTTCTCAGTAGCTGAGAGAAGCTGAGCATCCTGCAGTTGCTGCAGCTGCTGCCTAAGCAGCTCACTTCCAGCTGAAGGTGTGCTGTCAGAGGAAGGTGCCATATCACTGCCACCTTCTGCTGCAGCGTCTCCTCCTTCAACCAACTGAACAGCTACTTGCTCCTGAAGCTCAGTGGTCATGGGCAGCTTTGACTCTAGCACCTCGATTTTCTCAGCTTGCGCCAAACTAAGCTCAATTTTCTCCTCCAAGGTGTTTGCTCTCTCTAACAAGGATTGTGAGAGTACCTGTGTGTCTGTCAATGTACTCTCCAGAGTTCTCCTTGCCTCAACCTCAATGCCGAGGAGACTGTGCAGCTCCTCAGCACGCTGATTTTGTGCCTGAGCCATTGAAACCAAACATGAAATCTGCCCGGATTTCTCTACAATCCTTAGATTAGCAGATTAAGAGCATGTGGAGCAATGCTAAGCAATGCTGACTTCACGATACAGAGGCAATACATGTCTATGAGCCTTCCCCATAGAATTAATACATGCTTTTCAGATTCTTGAATGGCGGCTGAGACTATGAAGTCACATCTTATAGGCCTCTTGATCACATTGGGGGTCCTGCATGAGCTCACCTCAAGCTTCCCCTCAAGGGCGTTCATAGAGTCCCTGCTGATACCCAGCTCAGTCACGACCTGTTTTGTCCTCTCTTGCTCCTTTTTAATGACCTGGTTGGCTCTATCCAAATTTTCTGACAGCAGTGTCACATGCTTGGTAAGTGAGAGGAGTGCAGCCTCTGCGTCGTCAGCCCTTTGAGACATGGCCTACCATGTGACATGCAATAGAGGGCTCATATTCTGATGACTTCATCTTTTGATTGATGCATTAAATCTGTCTAAAATCAAGCACTTGGCCTTTCGATTGTAACCATGATCAAGTATTTTAAGATATATAGTTCATTTGATATTGCTTTAAAGTACAATCAAGCACCATCATTTAATTAACGTATGAAATATGATCAGACCCTATGATTCACACTCACTCTCTGTTACTGTGAGCTGCAGCAAAGGTCAGCCGCTACGAATTATAGAAGCTTTCCTTAAAGCTTACCTTGATAGCAGCGTCCCTTCTCAAACTAGCACTAAGGGCCTGCTCAAGCTGTGATGTTAGCCTGGCCATCTTCTCTTCCTGCATAACCGCCAGGGCAGCTGATTGCTCCTGCTTTCCTTTGGCGACATCTAGGCCCTTGGATAGAACAGCTACAAGGGACTCAAGGTGGTCCGTCCTTGACTGCACACCCTGTGATGGTAGTGATGGCAGTGAGGACAGTGATGGTAGTGATGGTAGTGAGGACAGTGAGGACAGTGATGGTAGTGAGGGTAGTGATGGCAGTGAGGACAGTGATGGTAGTGATGGTAATGATGGTACTAAAACATACTTACTCAGGTCAGAATACAAACAGAGCAAAGAAAGATTTGTAAGATCAGGTGGTCTTGACTTCAAAGGCTTCCAGAGAGGAGCATCTCCTATGCACATGCATGCTTCCAGATAGGAGCATCTCCTATGCACATGCATGCTCGCTTACTGAAGCCTGAAAGAAACCATCATCCAACCTCTAAATACGGGTGTATGACTTCTGTCTCATGACGAGACTCATTGAGCACCTGCACACTTTGATCTCTCCCCGCTCCTATTAGCTCCATGTCTTGTAGTCTCAGCACTAAGCGCATGATGGACTCCTCTTGCTGAGACAGGCTCTTATTTGCCTCCTCCTGCCTTGCCTCAAGGCCCACAATTCGAATATCATGTCCCCCCTGTGATCAAGGAAAACAATTCAAGTCTGTGCTTTTACATCGCGCAGGAAAAAGTAGAGGCTTCAAGATCTGGACTTGCACACTATTAATGTAGAGCTTGTGAGTCTCGGTTGGCAGCTTAATGGCAACCTAGAATTTAGGTTCCTAGAAAACTGAAAGCAGGCACAGATAGTGGAGGGCTCAGAACATAGACTTCACAACATGAACTTGAATAGTGCACCCCACCTGTTGCAGGTTGCTCTCCAAGATTTTTAGCCTCTGAGAGACATCCTCAACCATCTGTGAGATGTGTGTAACATCTTAGGGGCATCCAACAATAAGCATTTGGAAGCAATACAGGATTGATGAGGTAATGAGTATCAAGCTTGAGCCTTGGATTCTATTTCAAACAGTGCGCTTTTAAAGTCAATTTTCCTTACAGGACTGAATTGTGAAAGCTTCTTCATGGTTTGAGCCATTCTCAAGTTAGCACGTAAGTGGGAAAGACATGCAGGTCTTAGGAACCTCCAAGAAACTCCTTAAACAAGGCACAGTTACGTTACCTGCATGATGGATGAGCTACTCTTCGCAACTTCCTTCTCAACATGACTTCCTGCAAGTCTGTCAAGGATCCTCTTTTGATGGTTGTTGGTTATTGGTTGATACACAGGAGAGACAGAGAATATACAGATTTAAGAGCCACAGAAATTGAGATTTGGGGAGACTTGATGCAACGAGGTCTGTTAGCCATAAGAAAGGACATAATGACATTTTTTAACAAGATTTCAACAAACCAGCTTTGGGCGCAATGAAAAACCAATCCTGTTCCACAAATTAGGATGAAAACAGATGAGAATGCATGTGCTGTGGTTCTTGAATAAGTTCACAAAAGAGCTGAGGTGCATTGCCATGACCTTAGTAACTACACTCCTCCCCCAGGGTAATAATCAACCTCCGTCAAGAACCTCAGGCTCATGTTCACACAGTGCCCTTACCTCATATCCTTCTTTACCCTTTGCCTTGATCATGGCATCCACCTTGACAAAGCCACCACTATTGCCGAAACTATGGTTTCCCACTATTTGAGAGGACTTAATGGCTGGGAATGCAGGGGACTGGCCTTGTCCTGCATCCTGAGACCCAACAGCATTGTGTGAAGAGCTATGACTGCTGCTATGCTCTGATTGAGTTGGGTAGGTGCTATGATAGCGAATAGGGCTATCACCATTTAATGCTGCCCTGACAGGACCCTGTCCATGGTTTACTGGGGCAGAGGTGGACGGATAGTGGTGTGGTTGGTTCGTGGCCCATGCTGTACTGTGCTGAGAGGCAGAGTAGGGGCTCAAATGAGACAGAGTAGAAACTGCTAGAGCCTCCTGGATTGTACGCATGATGTCAGACAAATGTGAGCCTGACAGCTCCACGGCTTCTGCAAGAGCTACCCGGAACTCAGTGCAGTCCAAGCCTAAAGTGCGTACAGTTTTGTGCTTTCGGTACACAGCTTGAAGGACATGTGTTGCCAGAGGTCCTGCACATTGAGAAGACTCCATATAGAAAATCTTCCTTTGCATTCATCCTGAAGAGCCTTGTCATTATCAATACCATCACACAAGTGGGAACGAGGCCCTCTGGCTTGAGCAATGTACTGTCTATACGTTTCAAATTTTTGTTAAAGGATGACTGATTTGCTCACAGACCTGTAGGCTGAGCTAACCCCAAGTCGACACAGACACGAACGAATTGGCCACTGGACATGCGAGATTCGTTAACATCATTGGGAGTTACTTGATAGGATTTAAGATTCGGTGGATGCTGGCCATTTTGAAGACAATATGTCACAAAAACGGAGTTTAAAGGATCTACAACTGGGACTCTTGAAGACATTAAATTAATAACAATTCGTTCAACACTCAACTAAATAAAGATATATCCCGTCTTAGAAGACAGGGTGCCGTACACCTCGCATTCCAAAATTTCCAACAGCAAAAAAGCATCACTTTAGAAGTTTTAGCATAGCGTAATGAGCCAAAACATTTCAAAACATTTGCAGGACCATAAGTAATTGGGAATTCATACAGCTGGATTGATGACCCCCAAGAAATCCTCCTTGATGGTTCCTATGCAAAACTGTGAATAGATGTGGGAGAAAGGAGTCAGCTGAGGCTGATTGTGAGCACATACAGGAGAGAAGGGCTCAGAACTTCACAATTATCATGGTAGTCACAGATTCATTGCATTGCATTCAAACACGTGAGACATATTGCTTGGTAAGTGGAATTGATGCAGTGATGAGGCTATGTAGCATGGAGCACTGCATCACAGGTACTCCCTGAAGTTAGTCAAATTCCTAAATCTGACGCTAAGCCCAAATTTTATGACCTCACAATTTCTGTCTGATCCATCCTGGATCCAACTATTCGGATCCTGATCTCAGTTCTCTCTTGGATCTTCTGGGCTTCATCGTTGGAGGTGTAGCAAGGGTCCCCAGTGGCATTGTACTCATAATCCTCGGGCACCAACTGCAACACATTGGTCACAGCATTAAAGATGGGGGAAATATGCCAATGATCAAAGCAGACAGCATTTTGAGCTGGTCCTAGCTGCACAACACATCTGTTTACTCAGCTTTACAAGAACGTTGCTGAATTATCTTTGAACTGATGTATCCATTCCACAAGCCATGTAAGAACCATGCATGTCTAAATAATTGCATTATTGATAAGAGCCTTCAACAATCATTCCTCAAGATTCAAAAGCAACACTATTTCTAGGGGTAGATGTTCATTTACATCGAACATGCATTGGCAGAAAATCTCTGAACTTTATACTATAAATATATAACAGATTGTAAGCAGCCTCAGCTTGTGCCACGTGCAACATTAATTATGCATAAGTTCATCAATCACTTACATGATTGGAAACAAAGATCTGAAGAGGGCCTGCCTCAGCAAAGAAACCCATCTGTACATCAATGCATACAATATTACAGTCAGCAATCAGTGTGGCCTAACAGCACATGGAAAGTCAACCATGGTTTTGAATGAGGCACAATTCAGTAGGCTGGGTGCCTGCTGGCTGGGTGCCTGCTACATTCTTTTTCACAGTTGAGAAATCATATCAATCGTGACACATCTGTCTCACTTTCTCCATCACTTTCAAGCAATCAGAATTGAAAGAACTCAGAATCTTACTACTGGCATCTGCGCATACCTTGTTAACAGATGTAACCACGCAATCAATGACTTCCCCCTTGTGAGGACGACAGACTACTGCTAGATATTTAACTTTGAAAGTGGCAAACCCTGTCCCATCCTGGCGAATGACACCCTACAAAGGAGTGAAGCACAAGCACAGATTATACCACTCATGACATATCGCCTCTTCTTGTCGGCCTTCCTACAATCAATTCATAAAAGCCAGAGTAAGAAAGGATGTTGGACACAGTTCGGATGCAGACAAATGTTAATTACAGCAGTCAACGCATGCGCTGCAGCTCATGCCATGATGGTATGATGGTACAGGAGGGACAGACTGTATAGATTAAGATTTACCTTGCTAACACTCAATATTTTGTTAACACAAACAACATAACCGTATCTCCCATTACATGTCCCTTCAACCTGCAAGAAATGCGATAAGAAGGGTAATTTCAGGGCCGATATTCATTTTGAGGCATAGCTGACTGACCTCATCTATCAGTTTTCGCTCAATTATGTCCCGCATGTGTTTCCCAAAGTTCCTACAAGATGAATGCATGAAGAATGCTGGAGTACAAATCTAAAATAAGATTTCGACGCACTTCGGATGCACATCAAGGTCACGGTGGAGAGTCAGAAGATAAAACATTAAGAAAATGAGGCTGCTTGGTCTGTTCTACTGCTAGAACGTCGTGATTGAATACGACAAATACCAATTGAAAGCTGAAACAACGTCACGTCATTAATGAGAGAATTTTCTGCATCTTTACTTTCAGGTTCCTTTACATGTGAGCTGATCTAGATCTGTACTGCATATGATCTGAGAAATTCTTGACTTGTGAAAAATGGCCGTGTAGATCCTACTTGAACAAACTCTCAGAAATTACTGTTGATATAAATTCTATCTACACCAGCTCCTTATTTATGTTTCAAATCATCAGCCTTGCCCAGCTGATGGTAGGAGGACACCTTGGCCTGGTGCAAATGTGGATGGCTACATGCAATCGAAGAATAAAACTCTTGCCACCACGATTTCAGCAATCTCTGAAATGTATATGTGTTCCAAATATCGTGTTCAGAGAGAATTGTTATACAATTTGTATTATACAGCTTGAAACACATGGCCTACAGCTACATTTAATCAGGCCTGCTTACCACTGGTACTGGAGAGGCAGATGGTGCAGGTGCTACTGGGACTGGGACTGGAATAGGGGAAGCTGTCTGACTCTGTGGCGGCGGCGGTGGCGGTGAAACAGAGGGAGGGAGAGAGGGAGGCAACAAGACCACAGGTGTAGGAAGATTTGAAGCTGGTGCTGGAGATGCAGGCTGAGTCGTTGCTGGCAAAGTGAACACAATGACAGGCGACGGCGGTCCCTGCAGATGAGAAATTATGGAGTTGCAATCCCACTCACTGTTTACAATCAATTTATTTATTATGGCTATTTCTTAGGACAGGACCCTTTCTTCTAAATTGAGATGCTTAGGTGGGTTCCTTGCCACTCATCCCCCCACACACTTTCAAATATAAAGATGCAAACTCATTTATATGTTCAATCATGTCTCCAAATTGTCATCCTGTAGCGTAAGAGGCAACTGACTAAGTTGTACCATGATTGAGTTAGGTCGTGGAGGTGGTGGTGGAGGATAAGAAGTTGTGATGGGAGGATTTAGATTGGAAATCTGCGGAAAATTCTGAGTAGTGGGAGAGGGGGCTGATGGGATGCTCAATGACGGCACTGCTGGCGAAGATTGTGTACTCTGTGTATAAGAGGCATGGAAAATTGTTGGAAATATGTTCCCCAGTCGGTTGACCCATGTTGGTATTAAGCAAGTTTTCTTACTCATTCTTTACACCTTGCGAGTTTCCTTTCAAGGAACTTCGTCAAGAGGAATCCATGTCGCTCATATTTTCAATGTGCACCTGTTGTTTTGCAGTTGCAACTGATGTTGCAGTAGCAGTAGTTGGAGGCCCATTGGATGTAGCTGAAGCTATTGCAACTGCAGAGGCTGTGTTGGAAAGTTGATGCTGAAGGAGAGACAAGCGGTGGGCAAGGTGTCGTCCATTTGTGATGCTCTGAAAGGGAGAGACTGATGCCAATGTGGGGGCATAAAGTTGTCCTATCAGGCAAGCACTCAAAAATCAGTCTCAGACAATTACCAAGGATTTCTCATCAATGGCAGACAGATGACTTTGTGGGTTGTGCATTATGTATTTTTTGAACATGCTCGGATAAAAAGCTCACCTAGAATGCAGGCTATTATAACAAACTCAAGCCTTTTTAACCAGACACTGGACAGAGGTGTCATTGTGTGCCTCATGAATGCTTCAAGCCATTCGAACTCGCAAAACAGTTTCTTGTGGGTGCTGGCACCATGGAACGCCACAGTTTCGAAATCAAACGCCATCGATCACATGCCATCAAGACGTGCCGACCTTTCAATCCATCAAAAAGTTTATTTCTTTTTAGGAAGGGCATGGTACAAATTTCAAAAAGCAGCAATGCTTGAGACTACGTAAAATTGCGCCTCAACTCTACTTCAAAATCACACTTCACAGCTTTTCGACATTCAGAAGAAGTTCTCTGACGACTTCTGCCACATTTATGCCCATCATTAAGAGCAGAATGCGGATGTAATGTCTCTGCTGTATTGACTTTTTTATTTCAAATCCTCTAAACCTGCAATTCAAACGAAGTAAGTATGATTTCTTCAAACACAGAGCCAAAATCGATTGCTCTTGATCCCTTGATCTCGTTAAGCCCTCCAACGTCCAAATATTTACACAAGGAAGGAGAAAAAGCCTTTGAAGAACAGTATACATCTTGCAATGCTGCCCCAGAAAATCACAAAAAAACAGATGATACACGCCTTAAACCTCAGGAGATGAGTATGCAAACAAGACCTGCCAAAATCTCTTCGCACTCTTTCAGTCCTAATGTCATGGTGGGTAGCAAGCCCGCCTGCTGCCTACCTCTTATTTGAAAATGTAGGAAGCAATCACCCTATTGTCACCTGCCATTTATGATCTCCTTCTCGGAGTGCAGGCCTCAGTGATAAGGAAGAGATCTCTGTCGCTGAAACCATCAGCTGTATCTAGGGCCAAAATTGCTTGTAACTCTTCAGCCAATTTCAAACCTCGTGTTCATGTGCCACTGATTCATGGATCTCAGAAAGTAACTGCTGAAGGCATGCCGCATTTGTCACCCAACCGTGAAAGCATAGTGGCCAGATTACAGGCTGCAGGTAGCCCTGTACACAACAGAAATGCTGTACCACAGAAGCCAGCGACTCTGCTGAACCTCAACTCCAAGCAAAACACTTTCAGGACAGTTCCAAACATAAAACGGCGAGCGCTGCCCCATTGCAATTCTGAGCTTCAGGCATTAAAGCTTAAGAGTGCCAGAATGTCTCCTGCAGCCCAAGGCAGGTCTTTGAGTTTCTCGCAGCCTTGTGCTTCAGTCCAAATTGCATTGGCATCAGCAGACAAAGAGAGGCCTGAACAAATTAACAAAGACTGGACAAAAGATCTTGGCCAAGGAAAGGCGATCGAAAGCGATTACTATCCCATCAATACACATCATGAATTACCAACTGAGACAGCTAGCTGGAGACCAACAGGGCACCCCAGAGGAAAGGACTGCCATGGGCGGGATCCTCAGATTGATTTTCATGGAGGGCTGTCATCAGTGTCCATAGCTTATAGTCAGTCCATACCAATACCTCAGGTACTCATGCTGGACTCTGTGGCACATCTGGAGTCCACACATCTGTTACCATTTAAAATTGAAGCAGTCATATCAAGAAAGGCAGATGAAATAAACACATGCGCACAGTCCGCAGCAGAAACTCAGTTCACTCCCATCAACAACCAATTATTCACTGAGGAGTCTAAAGCTGAACGTACAAAACTGATCGCTACTGAACAACAGAACGGAGCAGAAGGTTTGATCATTGTTGCCACTGAGAAGGATGTATCAAAATCCTCAGACTCTTCGCATCCCCCTATGAAACCTGGCCGATGCTGTACAGAGATTGAATCTGGTGTGTCTCTAACAGATCAACTGTCCCTGACGTTAGTTAGCACTGCTGATTTTGAGGAGCTTCCAGAGCCGCGCACACCACTCATTGCTGGCTTGCTTTGTGGAAAGAACAGGGACCTGAAGCGTTCTGCCTTACCTCCAGTCAAGGAGATGATGGGTAGGACAATGCTTTCTTAAGACATTCTGCATGCAAGGCTCGCTCTCGCTTTCTATGATTCAAGAGTATGCACTTGAGTCTTCTCACCTCCTTGTATTCACACATCACAGGAAAGGTGGGGAGACTAATGCCATATGCGCAGCCTAAGCAACACGTGAGCGATGCTCAATCCTGCTGGCCTGAGAATTATGCTGATGATTTCCACACGCCTCAGCTCCCTCTGCCTTCATCTTCCTACTGTCGCTCAGCATCTGTGAAGCAGGTGCAGCTGTCGCTAGTACCTCATGCAGCTGATTTTGAGGCCGCACACCAATGTCTAGATTTGGTGTCAAACTTGATACAGGGATCATCATCACTGACCAAACATGGACAACAGAATTGCTGCAATGTAAACATTACTCTCATCCCAGTTACTCATGTGGGAGGTGGGAAGGAGGCAGTGACTCGTCAGCAGCATGTTGGTCCTGGAGGGCCAATGTCTGCTGCACTCAGGAACAACATAACAAGCCTTTTCGGGCTTGAGGAGAATTTTCAGAATTTTGATTTGCTGGGCAAACTGGAGTGGGACAGGTCTTATCATGTTTCACTATTGCCTACTGTTTTTGTTTCAACTGAAAATTCTGCTTGGAAAATTGTTCATGTTCAGCATGTTGAGAGCTTTATCCCACTAATTTTTGTCTTAAATGTGCAGAGTCTTAGAAGAAACTCCAATGTTTGTCGCTCAGTCAGAAGATTGTTGTCAGCTCACGCCTGCTAGCGATTCTGAGAAGGCTGTTTTGTGTAAGAATCCCAATCATGCAATATTGAACCTGATATCATGTCCACAAGAGCAAAATCAGAATGCAACTGACCCTCAGATTTCGGACCTCCGGCTTAAGGTTGATCAGGGGAGGGAGGTGAGCATTCAACTGAGACTGACTACCATTTCAGCGACATTTCTCAATGCAGCCTGCAGCTATGGAGCGTTTAGCCTTACTGCATGATATAGGCATCATTATTTGAAATGAGATCACCTCCTTTTATTGTGAGCATCTTCTCATCTAATGACTCCACTGAGCTTGTAGTTTCTCTTGTGACCACAGTTCGAAGAGATTGACAAGGATGAAGCCAAATTGATAGTAGAGATCTTCAAGTGTGGCTGGCTTTCTGATCTTGAATCTTTGATGAGCTTCATGAAAGAGGATAGCTGAGCCAGGATAAGTTCATTTCAGTTTTTTCAAATGAATGCTAAGAACCATATTAGAATACTGCATTGTAAGTCAAGCATGCAAATATATCAGTATTTCAGAGGTGGTTACTTTCTTACTGCAAGAAATCAGTGACATCTTATCATAGTGTAACAAGCTTTCTGATTTAGGTACTCCAGGGGATACTACCTACACGCATACATGGTTATAATTATTATGCCTTATTGTTTATATTCACTTTCGGCACGACATTTACGCCCATTTCAATGCAAATGCTTTTACCTAAAAGATCTGTCAGATCTCCTGAAGCCAGAAACAACGCAGAATAAATAAGCCAGCCAATACTTATCAAATAACCGATCGCTAATGAATTTTTGGAACTGCAATGTTGCTTTCATGCGCGAGCTGCCTCGATCTTTTCTTGATTCTTTGAAGTTGCATCCGCCACCAGTGCCGATAGATTTGCAGAAAGCTTATGAACAGCATGCTGCGTACACAAAACTTATACAACAACTTGTTGGAGCCGTTGTTCTCGTCCCTGCTGATGAAAACTGCCCTGATTGTGTATTCATCGAAGTGAGTTAATGATCTTACTCTTCATCTCACGATTCAAGAGCTTGCTTTGGCTGTGATACTGTTTCCTCTGTACATGATACTGTATGCCTATCAAAAACATTATTTACACCTTGTAACATGCTATGCATTTTACAAGGTGCTATTTACACCTTTACATTTCATTCCCGTTCACTTTCAGAAGATCTTTCTTTTCATCATGCTCTCACTCTATCTTCTTTAGGACACTCTTCTCTCATTAGGTTCTCACTTCATCATCACTCGTCCTGGTGCACCTGAAAGATCCCCAGAGGTGCAACCCGTGAAGCTAACTGTCGAACACTTTTTCAAAGATCGCCCCACCCTGCAAGCGTCCATGCATGAAATTCAAGCTCCTGCCACGCTGGATGGTGGGGATGTCATGTTTGATGGAGCCTGCTTGTGGGTGGGCCTGACAGACAGAACAAATGAAGGGGGTGTACAGCAGCTGAAAGCAATACTGGAACCATGCGGTATTCCTGTGGTGGGCATCAAAGTTTTGGACCCTGATGGTTTAACTCTACACCTGAAGGCAAGTAGTGAACCTGAATGTTAATTGTGGTCCCTGATGATCTCACACTAGAACTGACTTCTTTGACCCACGCATCCAAGACAAAATTCATGTGCATAGATTCCACCTGGCAGAGTGTCTTGGGGCTGAACCTACCTCCTACATGGCTGAACCTACCTCCTACATGGCTGAACCTACCCCCTGCATGGCTGAACCTACCTCCTGCATGGCTAAACCTACCTCCTGCATGGCTGAACCTACCTCCTACATGGCTGAACCTAAACAACACTGATATATATGGAGTGCATACTCCCATCACCAGCATAGCATGTTGTAACAGGGATTCAGTTATCGGAATTTAAGTACATTTTCTACTATAATTCAGCACAAGTGCTCTTACAAAATAAGTGTTAAAGTTAAATATTCAATCTTGGATGATAAGGTTTATGATATGCATTAATTTGTCACGATCCTCCTGTACATGCAATCCCAGAGCCTCGTGTCCGCAATTGGGGATCGCCACGTCCTGGTAGCTGATAATGTAGCTGGGCACACGTTGATAGAAGCTGCTACATCAAAACTTAAAATAAAGACAGGCGTTTCCACAGATGCTGATGCTCCTGAACCAGAAATGAGTGACTTGACACCCAAAGCCCGAAGCCAGGGGGGACAGACATGCAGCATGACAGTTGAATCTACTTTGCGCATAACTCTCATTCCAGATCAGCTCTGTGCGAATGTGCTACGAATTGGTAACAATGTGGTCATGCAAGCAGGTAGGATGTGGTAATATAGGAATCGCTCAAGTCTGGCTCTCCTCAGCAGCAGCATGTATGTGTATGTGAACGTTAGATTGTAAGCTCATTCTGTTGACAGTAAGTAAGTAAGCATTTGTTGTTCTCAATATTTGGATGTTCATGTTTCAGGATTCCCAGCTAGTGAGGTGATCATACGGGGCATCTGCCATGAACAGGGTTTAGCTTTGCATACGCTGGACATGTCAGAGCTTGCAAAAGCTGATGGTGCACTGACTTGCTGCAGCGTTCTAGCAAGAATCCTAGTTTGATTGAGAGCGGATGGAGTCCCAACAATGTGTATCTAGGCTTAACGGCAGAAAGACCCTTCATTTTATAAGGAAATGGTTGGTTGAAGGTAGTTACATCATGATCATGATGATCAGTTTGATTCAGCCCATGATTTTGGTGAATATTTGGATGCATCATGTCTAATGGTAACAATCATGGATATCTAGTCCATTACTAACAAGTCCATCAGCATCTCAACTGTCTTTTGGCTGAATTTAGCTAGGTGTTTCTTACACCTAACTAAAGAATCATTTACTAAAACGTATTTGTGCATATGGCCCCTATTTAATTTGTTCCTTTTTCTTTGCAATCCAAATCTATCCATTGCTCTGCAGCAGAGCACATAAACAAGATACGCTATATCTCATGAAGCCCTTGCTGGGTACTTAGCTGCCACCTGCTGACATGTACCTTGTACTAGGCTTTCAATGACCTGCTGTTAGTGGAACCCATCAACGTTCTGTTAGCCTCTTAGGTACCTGGCAAGCCCAGTAATTATGGAAGTGTACAGGGTGGAGGGTTTGGAAAGGGGAGGTTCTGAAAGATGCTTGAAGTGATGCAGTAGGCGCGAATGATGCCAAAATAGAGGCCCAGGAAACTGAGGAAGGCAACTGGTGACTCTGATTGGGAAAAGAAGTATATATGTATACAATGCTTTGTGCAATCCATCCCGCACGGCCTCCTGATCACGAGAAAAACTTCCTTCTCTCTGATTGTGGCTGGCAAATGGTCAAAGGCTACATGCACTCCTCAAAGTTTTAGCCAAGATTGTCTTGTGCCGTTTTTATGCAATTACAGCTCTGTAAGTACAGAGCTGTACTTGACAGACAGTCTTGGCATTTTCGTATAGAAGGATGTATCAGTTTGCCCTGCCCTTTCAAGCGAAGAAGTTGTAAGGGCCCTGAGATGTGTTTTTCAGCGTAGCCCGCTGCTAGAAGGTTCTACTGGCCAGGGAGGACTTTGCTGGAGAGGGCTGTGTTTGGTGAGCAGGGCTCTACTGAAGTAATGTGCGTGGCATGGGGTAACATTAAACTTAACTTAGGTTCCAGTTACAAAGCATGTTCAAAGGTTCCCGAGGAGGGCAGTTCCTGCAGTTGCTTGCAACAGTTGTTGACAATGTCGATAATGTAGCCAGCGTGGTCACTTTGTTTCGGTGACTTACAGAACGATATTGACGGAAGAACTTGATGGTACGATGTCATGTAAACTCTTCAAAGTAATCATCGATACTACGTACAGAAAATTACATTAAACATGTAATAAAAATACAAGAAGTTCACACCTATTGCAGAATCAAAGAACTAATTGTTTTTTCTTGACGGTTACGCACTAAGTGTGTGATCATCCTCGGGAATAAGAGCATGTTCAATGTTCATTTACATCTTATCACTTGTATAATCATTTAATCAAAACATATCAGGACAGCATGGATTTACTGTTATTATGATTTGGTCCCTTGCTACATAGAAGGGCCACACGGAGTTTTCATTTGTGCTTGATGTATCAATTTGTTGTTTTTAACTTCAAAATGGGGGATTGCTGAAACTATACAGCGACCGCTTCTTTCCATTTCTGTAATCATGGGCATTTTTGATTGCTTCAATGCTGCTGCTGCTGATACTACTTCTGTCTACTCTCCTTCAGAAGCGACTCAGGCCAGTGACCAAGTGGGTACATATGGTTGCAACTTAACTCTTGTTCAGAATAGTTTTCTTAATGTGCATTGAAATATCTCAGGCTAAGAATCGTGATACCCCTGTCAACGTGCATTGGGATGAGAACACATCCCCCACAAAACAGTTTGGAATTGGGTACAGCCATTCGCCTAGGAAGGTCGATGCGTACATACGCCCTGTAATTCATTGTCGATTAAAAGGAAAAGCTGAACTGACGTCAGCGACGGAGGGGCTCGATTTACTTGCACCAAGAGATGAGGAGTCATCTCTTACTCGGTTCAAGCCTCACGAAGAAAAATATCCATCTGTTGTCCTTTGTGTCCCAACATCTTGCAACGAGAGTGCTCTCACAGCCTGGGGCGTCTCAAGTACCCAACAGCTTCAGACGCGCTTGAGGAACATATGCATGGCAGACACATCATTTTTGAACTTGCTCTCAACAGTAGCAATGTCTGTAGTTGCACCCACTGTCCTTCAGCAATCTGAAGGTGCATGCGTAATGATGTACAGACCCAGCCCTTCCACTTCAAACCTCATTCCAGGTAAGAGAAGGCCTTTCGCAACATTTCTTCCCTCTCTCAGTTAGCATGACTCTGCCTTTGGCATAATTGCATCCTCAATGAAAACTTATCAGTGTTTTCTGTAATAGCTGTCATCTACACCTAATTACTGTCAACACTTTTACCAGGGGGGTGCAACATTCGACTCTCTGGCACCTTCATGAGAGAAGATGTAGAAGACTTCTCATTCTTCCCATTCCTTATCCTGGAGCTTGATCAGCCAGATCCAGAACCTCTCAGCCTGCTAACCATGCACTACGAAGCTCAAGATGAGAAGCTCATCAATCTGTTGTTAACCAGCCTGTCAAGAGTGGAGCCAAGTGCTAACCTCAAGAGTGGACCAAATGAAAACGTTGGGAATCCTGCTCCATCTTCAAGCCTCCAACCAGGAATGAAGACGTCCCTCATCTCCACAAAGGAGCAGGTGTGTTGTCTTCCGCTGAAGCAAACTGCACGAGAGGTCTAGCAGATCGTGCACTTCTGTGTACCATCTTAAAACTGCATGAGAGGTCTAGCAGATCGTGCACTTCTGTGTACCATCTTAAAACTGCAATGAAGACAGAGCCCTTCATAACCCTGTGCATATGCTATAGGCTCTGTATGGAGCTTTGCCTGTGTCCTTTGCCTCTATCTCTGTCACATGTCCTCCTGTGTCCTTTGCCTCTATCTCTATCACATGTCTTGCCTGTGTCCTTTGCCTCTATCCCTGTCACATGTCGTCCTGTTCTTTCTGCTACTGTTTCCTACAAATCATCATAACGTTGTATCTACATCAGGATGCCCTTGCAAGGTCTTTTGCCATGATCTCTTCTGTGCCATGCATTGCCACTCTATTGGAGCTCCGTCCCGTGGGGAACCCTTCTCTGGATCAGGTAGAGGGAGAGGACAGGAGCACTGCCTTTCAAGGGTGCATTCTTATGCAGAACCAGCTCTCAATTTCCTACTGGGGGGAGCTAAGCACCAATCACCCTCAAGGTACGTACATCAACACTATTTTCTTAGTTCCTCGCTAGAAGTAGGGAAGATTGTTAAATGATCACTACTTGACAGAAGAGTATATTTCGTCTCCTTGCATTTTGCGTCACTAGTCTGATCCATATACCTATTGGGTCTGACTAGTGAGCTCTGAGTTGCATTGAGCTTTGTATATAATAGGCCCTAAGTAGCCATGTCCTAAACACCTGTCCCTGAATATTTGATTGACTCTTTGACCTACTTATCGTTCACAACACCTATCTCAATATTGTATGGCTTTCACATAGCTCTCAATGACATCCTACACTCTTTGCAGGCTCATGGTTACTGCTTATGGAGCTGTTCAAGGAGGAGCCAACTACCATCATGGAACTTATCAATAAGGTGGACAATGCAAATAGCGTTTTCAGGAGAAGTGTACATCACACACTACAAACAGGGAAAATAGAGAAAATGCCTATCATAGTCCAAGACAGCCTTGATTATGCAGGGGTGCAAAGTATTTGCATGTGTGAAAATTGTGTCAGTGTTGTGTCCAGTCTAATCACAATAAAATGTGTATATGTCAAGTCATCTTATTCGCCTGCATTGTTGATAGCTACATCTGCCTCATGATGAAGAGTGATCTGAATTTCTTTATAAGCATGACTTGGGTTTAGATTGCTGGTAACAATGCAGATTGAAAGAGAGAAAAGAAAGCAAGGTGGACTGTTGCTTAGCACATCTGGGAAAGAAGAGGGTTGCTGGAAAAAGGCCATCCAGGTGCCAGCATCGGGTCAGCATTTGGCTGCTAGGCTCAGTGATGATGCGCAGAAACAAAGACTTAAGATGTATCATCAGGCAAGGAGCAGCAATAGCGGCTCTATTTTACCGGTTTCAGTCCTCTCGGACACTGGACCCCAACCTGCAGTCACTGACACCTCTCCTCCAGGCTTGAAGTCCTCGTTGAATACAGCGCACTTAGGTAGTAAGAGTGGCATGGCTGCAGATGAGAGGCTGGGTAGTCCCTCTGGTTCTTTTGCAATATTTGGGCCCTCTAGTTTGCAACGAAGGTCCTTCTGCATACCAGTAACATCACAAGCGCAGCCACTATCTCCCACCCTTGCAACTGGACCTCAGGAGAATACTATGGAGGATGTGTAAGAGTAGAAGCTGTGTAGAAGCAGCATGTTGACTTCAGTGCTTTTCCATGCTGAAGGGATTTGTGAGAAAGAATAAAGGTTACACATCATGAATCTGGGATGAATGTGTATGGATGTTTTGACCCCAGGATGTAGGCATTGTGTTAACAATGGAAAATTGCTATCTGACATGAATCTAGAGGATGTGGAGGTACATGTTTTGTTGTGTTCTCTGACATGGATCTAGAGGATGTGAAGGTGCATGTTTTGTTGTGTTCTCTGACATGGATCTAGAGGATGTGGAGGTACATGTTTTGTTGTGTTCTCTGACATCGTTTTTTTATTATTTTGTCTCTGGGTATTTGAAGGGGAAACTTGGGACTGACATTCTTGCCTTCAAAGCAAATGCTGTCACTGCTGGCAGCCCGCGGCAGCCATAACTCTGACAGTGACCCCAACAACGCACCCTCAATTAGTCCTGTCCACAGAAGGGTTACCTCGCCCAATGAAAAACCAGCATTAAAGAAACAGGTGCTGTACGATGCAACTACTACTGTTATGAAGCCCTTAAGGGGGAGTGCTGAGGACCTCAACATAGCCTCCAACAGGCTGGCGACTCCGGATCCTCACAGCAAGCTGGATTTGACAATATCTGAGCATAGGGAGGACCCTGAATTGTTGGGTAATGCCCACAGCAAGATCGTGTCTGGTCTCAACTCAATGGAAGGTGAATTAAAGTGGGATGTGTGCATGAAGTGGTGCACAGAGGAAGGGCCAGAGGCAGTGGGGACTATGAGCAGCAGACTCCGGAGTAGTGATGATATGACATGACTTCATGGTGCAGTATCCAGACTCAGGCCCCTACATCTAGATTGTTGTCAATGTCATAAAAATTGCCTCCGCTCCAGTCACGTCCCATATTGTTATGCATATCTGTACTGATTCTATGCATTATTTAAGTGTGAAATGTAAGTCAGTTGTGGATTTGACTCATATGAGGTCAATATGCATCCGTTTAACATGGCATGTTCCTTATCACTTGCTGTGGTACATGGTATGTGTCTGTAGGGAAAACAACTGTTATTAAGCCATCTACCAGACAACTCTCACATGATGCTGATAGCAGTGATCTGGGATCCTTCCTAGGGTCTTGGCAGGAGGTGTCAGGATCTGTCAGTAGAAGCTACAGAGAAACTTCTCTTCCTGCCCATAACAGCCAGGATCCAGGGCCCTCTTCAAACACATCTTCTAGTCCTCCTGTCCTCCAGGTTCGGCCGCCTTTCATCAGAGGGCAGCTGTCCTTCTCCTCAAAACACCTAGTGAATTCAGGTGCCTCTACCATAGGCCTTGCGCTGCCTCCCCATGTAGCCTCCGGGCCTAGGTTGGCAACAACACCACTCCTTGGCAGTGCTGATCTCATAGCATCCACTTCACAACTCTCTTGGTTTATGTCCGGGCCGGGCAGTGGAGGTTTCCATATTGGAAGCACAGCCCTAGGTACCCAACCATCTCGTGCGGCGCTGCTTCTAGGCACTGTTCCCACCTCCATGGACTTGGTGACCCCAACCTCGGGGTTGTCCATGCTGCCAGAAGTCCCCTCAACAGCCTCGCCAGTTTCCACACGCGTCACCAAGCTTTCTTCACAACGCACGAGCAACCTGAATCTCGACACAGGAGGCTCTGCACAGTCACCAACCTCGAATGCCGGCTCCCCCTCACCACGGCAGAGTAGACATTTGATGACACCGTCGCCATCCTCCCAAACGATCCACAGAGACAAGTCCTCTTTAGTCCACTCAGATTCCACCATCCTTCAAGGAGGGGAATCTGAGACTGTAAATGAATTGGGGTCTGTAGGCCTAAACCCTGACCTGACGTCTGGCAGGGAGGCTCTTTCAGGATATGAGATATCTGCAGCCTTGCCTAAGAACTCTGTTACATTGCTTGACCAAGAGGCAGCAGGCAAAACAGAGAGCAATGGTTTGATTCAGGTAGCCCTGCTCAGCAGGCATATGGACACAAAATGAAAATTGTCGCTGAGACGCCGTGAACCTCTCCTCTTATGTATAGGTAGCGATGTACTACAAGGCTAAATAATAATGCTTGGAAATGTCCATTCAGCTTATCCTTAATTGCTGAAGCATGGTCTACAGGATATTCTAGGGAACCCAACTTTCATCAAAGCCCATGTCACGTGTCTTGAATTTTGGCCTCATTCTTTTTTATGCCCCATTGCTCATACCGGCAGGTTAGGGCTTACGATGACAACAGTGCAGTCTTGAGGCTCCTGTCCGGCCCTGTCAAGGATCTCTTGAATCAGGCCTCAGGTTGTCAACACCTTGAAGGTCAATTACCATCTGGCTTTGCTGCTACAGATTATCAAACTGGGCAACTGCAAGGTGAAGGAAGTTCACAAGACTTTGCTAAGACTCCTCAGAAAGGAGAAGGGAGTTCACAAGACTTTGCTAAGACTCCTCAGAAAGGTGGGACAGTCCCTCAACCTTAAGCAACCTATTGTCAGAGATGGGGGTTTCTCTTTTTTCAAAGCTTGAACACGACATGTTTAAAAGAGCAGGAGGTTACAACTGGACTTGTGTCTGATGCCAAAATTAGGTGCTGGAGGATGGTCCTTTGGAGATGTTGACCGAACAGTGGACCATGGCGTTAACCAAGACAAGCTTGTTGGTGCTGTAGTGGAAGGAGGGCCTTCTGAAGGAATGCATGCACCAGCAGGGGCATGGGATGTGCAAGGAGTGATGGAAGGGTTGGAGAAGGAGGAAGAGGAAGAGGAGGTGGAGGAGAAAACAATACGATGGCATGAGGTGCAGGCTGTGCCGCTGTGTGACCCTGTGACGGGGAAAGAGGTGTGTGTTGTATTTTGATGCATTCTTGTGGAATTAAGGAGACAGTTAGGATGTGATAAGAAACAACTATCACTCAATATTATGTACCTGTTGTTACCATGGTTGCCAATATTTCATATATGCTTGGCGCAGGCAATCTTGCTGATTCAAAATGATATCACAGCAAGGTCTGTGATTGAATCACGAATGGCAGCTCTGACTGAATCTCAGGTGTGTGCTTGAGGCATCAAAGCTCCCAAAAAGCTCTTGGTTCCCTACCATGCTGTTGTAAAGGACTGGCTTTTCCCAGTCCCCCTCTTGTTGCTTGTTAAACAGTCATTGAGTACCCTAACATTCAATAAGTATGAATGTTAGATGTTAGATGTTAGATGAAAACCTCTATTTGCTTATTTTCAACCTACGGAGCAACAGGATTTAGATGTGATGCTAATGCAATATTCTGTGCTTGCCCAGGTAGGTAACTTGTCTTCTTTCTCACAAAGCATGTTTTTCATTTGATTAACCACAGTTCTTCAGCACAACATGAAGGTCTTGACTGCCTATGTCTTGTCTTGAACTGGTGTTTCCTCCAACCATTCAGTTAACTATGTTGGAGAACATGTTTCCCCGCCATGTATTGGAGTATGTTGTGGGTGCTGCGTCCCCAGATGCGACGCTTGGTGATCTTGCATACCAGCATGAAGATGTAAGGGCTCAGGGTTTAAACTGATCTTTTGATACTGAGGGTGATAGCACTAGCAGATATATGTAAGGGTTTCATAATGCTGACTGGAATATGTAAGGTTTTAACTCAAACATGACAAGATGTTTAGGCTGTCCCAAGGTGAAGATGTTAGAGATGGTCCTTGTATTTTGATTGGTGCGCCTTTTTAACCATGTGTATATTTTAGAGCCTCGCCTGTTCAGTAGCTGAGACACAGAACTTCTGTTCTCTATGCATAGGTGACTATACTGTTCATGGACATTGTTGGTGAGCACCATTTTAAAGCACAGCTAAACCACTTGTGTCAATAAAGTTTTGAAATATTTATTTCTACTCAAATTGATGATGAGGCTTTTACAGTTTGACAACCTGCTTCAGCAGATCATGTGCGTTGTCATCTGAGATGAGCTGTGTACATATTTTTTATAATGTCCCAGGTTTCACTAGCATGTCTAAGGAAGTGGCTCCTCACATGGTCATGGAGTTCCTGAATGACCTATTCAGCAAATTTGATGAGTTGTGTGACCAGTACAATGTGTACAAGGTAATGAGTTGTGTGACCAGTACAATGTGTACACTCCTTTCATCAGGGCAGATTGAACTTCACAGTTAAGAAGATGAATATGAATATGAATATGTCAGCTCTTACAAAAAACCCTGAAATCACTACAAGATTTGACCACCTGCATGTTACAGAAGTCCTTCCTGTTTGGACCTCTGCTTGACTCCATGCTGCTCCATGCTCCTCCATGCTGCTCCATGCTGCCCCATGCTGTCCCATGCAGGTGGAGACTGCTGGTGATTGCTACATTGTGGCAGGTGCTCTGATGGAACTAGATGAGGAAGGTTTTATGACACTGGACTTCCATGGGGAGGCTGGACATGGTGCGAAGAATGTCGTGGATTTTGGGCAGGCTATGCTTAGACACGCCAGGACAATCAATACGCCTCACAACGGCCTGCCCACCTGTGTGCGTGTTGGCATACACACTGGATCAGTTGTCAGGTACAGTGTAGTTGTCAGGTACAGCGTCTCACTGGATCAGTTGTCAGGTACAGTGTAGTTGTCAGGTACAGCGTCTCACTGGATCAGTTGTCAGGTACAGCGTCTCACTGGATCAGTTGTCCCGTACAGCGTCTCACTGGATCAGGTGTCCCGTACAGTGTCTCATCTATAATCCATGCTCTTGGATGGTGTTTTTAAATACTTTTACAGTCCTTTGAAAAGCAGCCCTATTAGCTCATATGCTTTATGCAGCCTCCTTGCTTTCAGCTTAATGATCCTCTTTCACGATTATTTCCACTTCTGTGTCTTAACAATGTAAATGCCTCATCTCTTACACTCAGTGGTTTGATCGGAACTAAACTTCCCAAGTTCTCTCTTTTTGGTGAGTTTGGATCGTTGTGCGCTGTGACTTACAATGTAAAAAGAACGGCTGTATGAGGATTGAGGTACATAGCATTTGTGCTAGGTCCAAGCCACAAGTTGTTGAACCAAGGTCAGAAGATGTGGTGTGTTTAGTCCATCAGGCATTACGCCATCACGTGATGTAACTACGCTGGTAGACTGGAAACATGTGCTCAGGGCTCTAGTCCCATTGACATGTTGACCCTCTTCTGCATGTGGCTGTAGGAGATACTATGAACACCAGCTCTAGGATGGAGAGCACCAGTAAACCGGGTGAGTACTTTTCTCATTCAACTTCTGGCTGCGCTGCTGTCCCCTGATCCTCAAGCTAATCGACTTTCTGACTGCTTGCATTTACCCTCCCCCCCTTGGTGTCACAAGCTTGTCTTGGTGATCTTCTATTTGAACTTTGAAGTTACCTAGATTTGCTTGTTCTTCAGTGAGCTCATGACACCATGGACCATGGCATTTTGACAATGTCCTCATGAGGTGAATGTTGAATGACAGTGTCATGCCTCAGCATACTTCATACTTCATCAAAAACAGGATGCATCCAGATCAGTCAGGCAACCTACAGCATGCTAGGGCAGGATCAACAGGCGCTTTTCTTGCCCAGCGGTGGAGTAGAAGTGAAGGTGACAAATGCTATACATTGAAGTGATGAAACATGACTATGTGCTGTCCTATATGAGTGAGGGAAGGGTTTAGGACATCTTGACTGTTATAAATAATGTGTAGATGACTCCCCCCGATTCCCGCACCTCCCGCGCTTCCCACTCCCAAAAATTTTCCGCAAGTCCTACACTCCCACGCACATGCCTTCTTCGGTCAATACTCATTCCCAAATCCAAAACAATAATATTCGATGATGTAGGCAAGGCTTTACAAAACTGTTGCTATCCCCAGGGTAAAGGCCTCATGGCCACCTACTTGTACACGCCTTCTGAGCTGGACTTAGAGCTTCGTCCTGAGGATGTGAGTACCTTGGGACTGGTGACAAGCGCTCTCATGTCTGAAGCTCAGGCGGACGGTGCCCAAGTCATGGATGAAGAGTTGATCCAGGATCTGGAGTTGTCTCATGACAATTATGCAGGCACGTCGAGCAGGATGGTAATTGCAGATGGTATGAACAAGCTGCCAGTACCACAACAAACATGGGTGCCTGAAAACAGACTAGATATAGTTCCAGAGGCATCAATTGCTCCACTGCCTGGAATGCCTGTACTAACTAGTGGCACAGCGCTAGATCTCAGCAACAGGAAAGCCCTGGCATTCTCTGAAGCTTCCACTCAGGCGCTGGAAAGTCTGCCTGTATCAAGGGCAGCTGGGTCTGAATTAGAATATAATCTCTGCAAAGCTCCATCTGCCTCGCTGTCTTTGGATGTGAGTCCACGGAACATTCCAGCAGGTGCAGAGGAGGGCAAATATCATGCTTCTGTGAGGAAGATGCCCATGGTGAGTGAGCAGGTCAGACTCGAGGAGGATATTGCTGCAGTGGAGTGGATTAACAACGAAATACCAGGGCAGGTGCTTGCCTTGCCTGTCAGTGGAAGGAGGGGAGATGACAATGTGACACCTGCCTCCTCCTTCGTTGAAAGAAACGTAGGGGGAAGAAGGATGCTCTCAACTCGTGCTATGGAGATACAGCAAGGCAATCACTCTGGCTCACTAACACACACTTTAGGGACACCTGCTGGTGCTGTTGGCTACAAGCTGCAGCCTGGCACTGGAAGCAGTAGTGGGCGTCTTGTGGGAAGCAGTACAACAGGAGGCAGTACTCCTGGACCTATCTCCTTTGTGGAGGCTGAAGCATCCTTTGCATCTACTCAAAAGCTGATAGCTGAGGCCAGTGATCAAGGGACGGGGAACTTAAGTCAAGAAGGGGTGATTGGCAAGAGCCCCAAGAACAAGCTGGCCATGCTGAGGATGGGTGGCACAATGCGTCGTGCTCCCAGAAAGGTTGCCAGTTCCGTTGCTCTTAAACCCAGCTTCAGTGCCAGCAGCTGCAAGGCAGCTGACGCGGAGGAGACATCAATCACCTTCCTTCCGACTCCAGATGCTTCCTTCAATCAAGAGGAGGAGAGCTCGGGAAGCCATGACATCGCCTTCCCCGCAATGAGTGGAAGGATGAAAGGTAATGGCCGCAGTATTGTCATGTCAACTGGGCCAATGGATTCTAAGGGGAAGAAGGTATCTGCTGTGCGTCGCTTCTCTTCGCTGGCACCACCTAGGTTGGCATCTGCTGGCTCTCCAAAAGTTGCGCTGTTAGATGGCTTGGGAAGTCCTGTGGGCAACCCATTACATGATGCTGCAGATACCAGTAAACCCTTTGGCTCCTGGCATTTCAAGCATGCTTTGGCTGTTGCCTCTCCAAGGCGGAGGTCTCTTGATCTCGTCTGCGAGCGCTTTGAAAAAATGGCGAGAGCTGAGTTTAAGGATGCGAAGAATGTAGTGGTTGGATCTAGCTTGGAAAGCATCATTATGGGGAGCCAGTGCAGTACAGATGAGGCAGTGAGGAATGTTGCAGCTTCAGGTACCTCTGGTGCTACAGAGCCAGGGGGACAACTAGTGGTGCCTGCTGCTGCTGCCTCTGGAGGCAATGGAAAGGTAGCCAGTAGACGGCGCCCTAGTAGCCTCCTCATGTTACAGAAGATGATACATCTTATATCAGACACTCCCCCTTCAGAGTTTGGTGAGTAGGCAGTGCTTTTTTGGCATGTCAGTGGCTGGTAATATAAGTTGCTTTTTCAGTGTGGTGCACAGCTTAGAGAAAGGTGCCCATCCTTCTAACCACATACTCATGCACACAGCAGAGGGGCAAGCTGTGACCAAAGTCGAGCTCTGGTTGAAACGTTGTGTCATTTCAAACAAAGTTGTTTGTATATAGGGAAATATTTATTAGCTCAATGCTGGTATTAGATTGTTGTCATGCTTATCAGCATGACCCCATTGTAGCTTTACTTTCCATGTGTCAGATGAGAACAAAGAGGATCAGGTGTACAGTCAACATCAGCTATCTTTACTCGTGCAGGAATGATGTGCATGTGTGCTTTGCTCCAGTGATCTTTAGACTATTGATGAACGTTCACATGTTATTGCGTTGGATTGTGACATGGGACTCGAGTTTTGAGAAGAGTCCAATCTGTCTCGAACATCAGTCCATGGCTGTACCTCTTTGAACCCGCCAGCCTTACTTAATAAAATGTCTAGAAACAATTTTCTCTTTGCAAGAGTTATCTGTAATAAGCCATTCCTATTTTATCCTAGTTTCAGCCATGCTGCTTTTTTTCTGTAAGGACATCAGCTTTGACACATCTCAGCAGGGTTATATACGAAAATAGTGTAGTCGTGATGTGTAGATTATGGGTTGTTTCAATAAAATGTAAATGGATAAGATGCTGATTTTAAGGCTCTAGGCTCAATGTCAGAATCTGGTATAACAGAAGACAGAAGTATACACGTTACACCCAGAGTATCTTAACAAATAAACATTTCGTAGTAGTGAGAAAGCACAACTGGCATCACCAACCTGCTTTGTTGTTGTTGCAGTCTGTCATCATGGCTAAAAAGGCATAGAAAGTGGCATAGGATTAGGACAGTACGAGCCAAGTATTATTGACAGCTCGTGTACACTTGTGTCCAGAGGGAACACACTTTCAAAAATTGCAAGATCAGAGTCAAAAGCACACTCTCCACAGTTTCAACAACACAGCTTGAAGAAATCAAATATTGCCATGATATATTAGCAGCTTTGAACTCACAGAGTGAAAAAAATCAAGAAGCATTTGAGTGGTGATATAAATTTCAATTTATGATGAACATGGTCCCCTTGTATGCACTGTTTATGCTGTCATATCCAGAAATGCGCGGAGTATCAACAAAGTTCTAAAAAAAGCGCAGGTAAAGAATTAATTCATGAGCCCTTTTTTCCCATAAAAAAAACATAACCCAAACTAAGATTTTATGCATCCCACCTCAGCACCTGGCTTCACAAGACGCACTTGCTTTAAAGTTTCGGGAAGATCTCCTGAAAAGCCCCAAGGTGGTGACATTTCCTACCATTACTTTTCATTAGCCTTTGGCCTCAAAGCAGTGGCAGATTGTGAAGACCCTACAACCCCTACTGCTACCTATTTAGCTGCCAGCATTGGTTGCTTACAGGCAAGGTGCCTGAAGCCACCCAAAGTATTGAACGTCTGCCTCAGCCCAGAGATGGGTGGCCTTAGGTGAAGAGCATCTTCCTCAGCCTTGCTAGTAGGACCAACCCTGACCTTTCCTTTTTGAAGCCTGCTAGAATCCTGCTGGCTCTTTCTTACAGCATTAGGAAGAGCCTTATGGATATGACCTCCAGCCAGAGACGATGGAGGCGTTGTATGGGGTATCAGGATTGGTACTTGTACAGGCGTTGTATGGGGTATCAGGATTCCTAGTACGGCGTATCCTGATTTTGTCGGGCATGCAACATACTGCTTATATGTATGAGAATCTGGATGGCAGAAAAGCCTGACAGAAAAGCCATTGTGGGGCATAACAATAGTCCTTGCATTGTGGGGCATAACAATAGTCCTTGCATTGTGGGGCATAACAATAGTCCTTGCATTGTGGGGCATAACAACAGTCCTTGCATTGTGGGGCATAACAATAGTCCTTGCATTGTGGGGCATAACAATAGTCCTTGCATTGTGGATCATAACAATAGTCCTTGCATTGTGGGGCATAACAATAGTTTGCCCTAACCCTAACATGGCCTGCAAGATACAAGTTAAGTGCATGAAGTTTAAAAGCATGATCTAACAAAAAGATGACATCTTGACTTTAGTGCAGAGAAAGTACCACTTGCTGGTCTGTAAGTACATGTCTACTTTATTTGTTTGTGCGAATCTAAGCACATTTTGGGCTCCAAGTTGAAGATCTCCTTCAACGTCTAGTGTCATGAACATCCGCATCAACATACACAAGAAGGTGTCGTTTGACTGCCTATCACATCTGGCTGAAAGTGCTATTGATGATTTTAAAACTACATACCTATAAGAAGACATCGAATATAATTCCTGATTTGAATTAATGCAGAATATGAGCGATGGGGCCCGGACCTTAGTTCAGAGCAAACGGGACATCAGCTTTGTCCCTGAGGATGCACCATTCGGAGGCATGCGTGTCATCTAATGCGGTGATTTTGCACAGCATCAGCTACCAGGTGGCAGACCCTTTTACGACAGAGAAGCAGCAGCACTCAGAAGGTAAAAAAAAACAGCTCATGGATCTAGCACACAGTTTGAAGTAGCTTGCATGAGGGGAAAAGACATCATTAACAGACTCACCACCACCTACCTACAAGTTCAGCATTGATTCAGCAGAGGTACACCAGATGGAGCTAGGCTGGATGGCCTGATCAACCTCCTCATGAGTAAGCATGAACTCTCCATTCAGGAGGTGACTCAAATTTGTGAAGATCTCAACGCCAGAGTGGCATCCTCTCAAGATGTCTTCACAGCTGGAGAACAATTGATAAAGCTGCCAAAGTTGGCAGACCACTCTCAGAAGAAGTTTTGAGAATGCTGGACTGCGTCAGCTCAGATAAATTTGAGCAAGCCATTCCCACTCATCAAATTTTCTACCCAGGTAAATGTTATTAAGTGCAAGCAAAGATGATATGCTCATTTTCAAATTGAAATTTAAGAACACATGCATCTTCAACATGTTCATCACTTTCTTACTACAGGGATCATATACAGATTCACAGACAACGTGTGCAGCAAGTATGGGCATGTCAACAACAATACCTGTACAGCACACAGCATATTATTACACATTGCTGAGCCAGCCGATGATCTCACACAGCCATACCGGGTCCTGAGGTACCCACCTGTTGTCATCTTTTTCGAGCCAGATAGGAAGGTACTATAACCCACCACCACTACGACAACAATCAAAGACTTCAGGGCCATCACATTGTACAAGCCTAACAGCTCCAGAACGGATCCAAAGCTAACAGGAACAGAGATATCCATCAAGAGGACCGGTTTCTCTTTGGATGGTACATGTGGAGTCACAGATTACTACGCTCAGGTATTACTGAGCACATCAAATAATGGTTATGTTGTTCGACATGATCCACTCAACCAATTATCATGCAGGGTGAGAGCTTCAAGAATCAGGCTAGACTTCTGCACCTCACGCCACCAGAGAACTCCAGAATCACCCGAGCTAACATATTGGTGCCAGTCTCCCGTCCAAGCTTGTGGAGCCAACTACACTTGCTAGCGCCACTCTGGCCAGAGGGTGACCAAGAAGCAAAGAACAAAGTGGTTCAGAAATTTCAGAGAGCTCTAGCACCTGACCCAGATTGGGTGCATTTTGACAATTTGTGTCGGCAATAGGCTGAAGATACGCAGCGTCAATTGCAAATCATAAGGTAAATTATAGAGGCTGAACATAAAGTTGCAATATGAAAACAATAGCGGGTGTATTGCTGATGTAAATATTCCGAAAATGAACGCCAAAAACATACACCATCAAAAGAAATCAAAAGAAACCGACTCAAAACCCCGGTTTCATGACCAGAAAGTTTGATACATCCATCGTGTTCATGTTTAGTAAGCAATAGAACAAATATTATGAAACCATTCAAAAAATGACAAAGAAGAGTCGCGTTAAAACTACAACCTCAAAAGTCATAAAAGCGATAGGCCATGAAGATTGAAGAGCTCATCCTAATTTTTAAATAACTTTCAATCCAGCTTACATCAAGCCCCCTTTAAAAGAAATCGGGCCCCGAGGCATTAGCTGAGGCATTCTGTTTTACTGCCTTTAGGGTGGGCATGAAAAGTGTGTGGATGGATGAATCGGTTGCACCAAATAACTGATAAATTGTGATCTTAAGCTTTCAAGATTTCCATGTTCTGATATACTTCGAAGTCTCGTAACTCATGGGACCATCGTTTAAGTACGTCATCATTCCTGCAAGCAGGTGAGATTGCTGCGTCAAAAGTCGTTCAATCTGAATAATTTTAACAATAAATATATATTTTGTACGTAAATTTACTACTGGAATGAACTGATCTCGGCGGACATTCTTACTTGTGTAGCTTCGATGCTATACAAGAGCTGAGCCTGGAAATTCCTGGTACATCACTAGAGAAGCGATTAAGCAGGACACACGATTGCACTTGGAGTGTTCTCATTTGGATGTTCATGAACTGCTTGCCTCCTAAACACTTCTGAGACCATGCACACTCTCATGTCTCTTGTTGTTGTGATTTCAGAGGGACAGGAAGTTGAATGTTTTTTAAACAAAGTTAAGAAGCATTTCTCAGTGACTGGAGGAGAGAGATCCGAAAGTCAGAAAGAAAATCAGAAGCAGGTTGTCATGAATTTCTCAAATAGCAGGAGAAAACAATGTGGGATTTGAGAATCCTTAGCTGAACTGCTTGCTACTTTCAAATTCTCACTCCATGATGAAGTACCTAGGGGGTTCTATGATTCCTGCTGTTTGTCACAATTCTGTAGCTTCTAATAAAGCAATTGGGCGAGGCTGCGAGCAATGTAGACCCTACGATGCTTGAGACTGCCGTCAACATGCAAATGGTGTGAGACATATACTCCTCTCTACATCTCAGGCTTGCAGAATTACTCGCCACCTGCAGCATCATGTTGAAGACCCTCTTGGTTGACACTAGAAGTTTTTGTTGCTAATTAATGATTGATAGTGCAGTGTTTTTTCTTCAAAGTACCTCTCACTCTTCCTCCATGGATAATTTGTCAGGTGGAGAACATCTCTCTCCTCCCCAACAGCGCAGAAACAAGCTATGTGGGCGTCAACATGTACTGCGACGACCAAGCACAAATGAAAGGTCTTGAATTGAACAATCGTGCTTCTCAGCTGGCCCAGTGCTGTGGAAAATTGATTGAAGTATGTGCAAAGTTTGTAATCAAAGCTGGGGCGTATAGCCTATTATTGTAGATCCAGACCCTTGTCTTCTTACTAGATGTCTTTGAAGGCATCGGCTGTGCCTTCATTACAAACCAGGGCATGAAGAAGATGAAACTTTAAAGCTTTTAGTGTGCTGGTGTATTGAATTGTAAATTTTTCTGTAAGAGGTGTCAAGATGACCGAACAATATGTCTTTCTTTTTACCAAAAGGTCAGAGGCGATGCTTTTTTAGCACGTGTGTTTGACAATGAGGATGATTTCAAGAGAATGGACTTAACGATTCAGGTATGAATGACTGTCTGTCAGCCCAACAAAGCATAAATACTTATTGAATTTCAATATTGACGCTTGTCCTTGAAGATGCATATTGGCCCACACAAATGTAGGTTTCAGAACTTTCGTAGCATGTATATCTTACCAGACCCTACATGCACTCCATTTGATGCCTTCATAACCTGCCGGGAAGTGCTTTGCTGCTTCTGCAGGAGGTTTCTTCATCAGCAGCATGGGTGATGAAAGCACATGAGATGGCTCGCAGGAAGGAGCAGAGTGGTGGTGGCTATCAGGCCCAGAAGGTGATTTTTAGTTCAAAATTTGAAACAATGGCTGGATGGAATTGATGAGGGAGTAGCAATGGTTGTCAAATAGCTTAATGCACATCAGGGTCTCCTCATGCTATGTGTGAAGAACATGCTTTGTGTGAAGAACATGCTACGTGTGAAGAACATGCTATGTGTGAAGAACATGCTTTGTGTGAAGAACATGCTTTGTGTGAAGAACATGCTTGAATGTCTCTCAATTCAGCTCGCCAGCAGTTCCTCAATTCCTTGGCACTTCCCATGCATGCTAAACTACATGTTGAAACTTGTAAAAGGCTTGGTGCTGTTTGCTGTCACTTGACAGTGGCACAATATAATATAGAAGGCTTCTCTTAATGCGAGGCTAAAGATTTTGGGATCCAAAATTCTTTTCAGGATTTTCTGGATCGTTTAAATAAAAAAAAGCTGAGGACAGATAAAGGTGGAAATCCCCCTCTCACCACTGAGGTGCGCACATCCTTTCTGGGCAGCTACGCTGAAACAGTTTTCAAGAGTGCTGCAAGTGTAACTGAAAAAGTTTTCAGGCCTGCTATCACCTGTATTGTGTCCTGTTGTCATTTAAAGGTACGAGAGCTTAGTCCTGCAGAGATTGAGAAAGAAGAAGGTAACGCGGCCTTCAAGAGAGGAGACTGGAAGGCTGCGATTGAGAGGTAAATGAGTTCTGGAGAGTGTGGATGCATGCATCTGTACAATGCATGACGTTGTGTTTTGCTGATGTGTGATATTATCCATCACCTAAGTCCTTACTGAAGTGTCAGTTATTGATTGACCATTTTAGAGCACATGTAGTTCATTACTGCTCCATGTACATCAATTCGGTCCCCTTGTATCATAACAAGAAGAATATTTTATTTGAGAATAGGTACACTTCTGCCTTGACATTGGACCCAAAGCTCATTCCTGCCCTCAATAATCGCGCTCTAGCTGCTTTGAAGCTCGGAATGGCTAAGGAGGCTGAGATAGATTGTAACCTGGTGAGGCCATATGCGTTATGCTGTCCATGTATTGAGAACTCAGTGTCCTAAATTTTTGTGAAACTGCTGTGATCCATGCAAAGATGTAGAACTAAGCTGCGCCTGTCTTTAAGTCATGGCTAAACTGGCCTGTGCCTTCCATGTGCTTAGTTTTAAAAAATTAGAAATTGTCCAATGTGCCGTGCCCTCATCATGTTAAATGCTGTTGTCTCTGACTAACCCGTCATCATTATCGTGAATGTGACGAATCTGCACACGATGGTCATCCTGACTTATACAGTAAATTCTTGGATTTTCTTCTGCTTTCGCTAGGTTTTGGAATGCGAACCGCTTAATGTTAAGGCTCTCTTGCGTCGAGCCACTGCTCGGGAGCAGCAAGCTAACTCAAACACAAAGCACAAGTACCAAGAGGCCCTAGATGATGTGATAGAGGCTCTACGAATAGAGCCATTGAACAAGGAAGCAGCAGTTCAAAAGTCTCGTCTCTTGCAGTTATTTGAACAGGAACGGTCAGTCCCAGAGCAGAAAATTTGAAATAATTGTAGGCGAGTTAGCTTTCTATAAGGAATGTGAAAGGTTGTTGTAACTGTATCTGAATTCTGATGTGCAATTTGCATTGCTCGAAGATGACTGATTCACAATTTCGCGAGAACGTCCAATGGAACTCAATGAATATGGTATGGTTGGTCACAATTATGCCTTAGAGAAAACAAATAAAGATGCTGCTATGCAGTGGGAAAAAAGCAAATCCATTGTTGTATGGATGCTTCGTTCTCTGTCTGCATCTGCCCCTAAAGATCATCTTGTATGAGACAGAGCTTCATTCTAATCTTAAAGCAATAAAGGCAGCTCCGATATGGATGTGAAGGAACGGAACATTGTTATAAAATTGGACTTTTTCTCAGGTTTTGCACATGAGGCTTACATGAGGCTTACAGGCTTATGCATAACCCATGGGCGACTTCATGCACATAATTATCAATTGGTTCACATGCAACATCCAAAATCAATTTAATGAAGTAAAACTTAGAGCAGGGTTCAGCATATACACGAGCAGAATTGGCAACCAGAAGCATCTAATAAGTCTTTGATGATATCCTGTCGGAAAACTGCAACAATATCTCTGAATCAGCAAGGCCAGGATAAGAGGCCAATATTACAGTCCTTTCATCTTCAGATATAAAAATAATGGAAGGTTTTGTTGGTAGCATTGTGACTAGGATGCCAGCCCAATAGCAGTTAGAGCATGAGCATCTTACTGTATCTTTGTTTACATTCTTTTGAAACATCAATTACAGTCATTTATCACTTGCACACATTCTGTAGCCAAAGTCAACAACCACGAAGGCAGTGATACCACCTGGTCCTTGCATGTATCACACGTGGTGAAGGTGTGGACCAAGTCCTGTAGTGCCTCCCTCATATCTGACAAGCCAGGGTAAGTTTGCCTGGAGTGGAGGTATTAAGAGTAGTTCACCAGCTTAACTTGCATTCTCAAGCTGTTATTTGAGAAATGTGCTAATGACAGGAGGAATAATGGCTCAAATGAGAGTTCCAGTAAGCAAAATATAGAGCTTTATTGGCGGAAAGGATGATATCTTCTTTTGGTATTAGGGCCACAACCAAACTTCAACTTAATCACATGATCTTCTCGAAAAAACTTCAAGATCATGACTATGATTAAGCCCCTATCACAACCTTCGTAAGGGACCAGTATCGAGGAACTGACCTCTTAGGTCTCCCCCCTGCTGCCCTTTCAGCGCCTGCTGCATTTCTCTGAGCTCGTACCGCACAAGCAATTTGATGTGCTAGTTGCAAACCAGGACCAAGAAGAAGAGCAATGCTTTTTATCACAGCAGCAGAGGCAGTACCCGGCGACAATCTGTAAGGAATGTTATGTCGATCCTCTGAGATGACTATCCTCACAAATTTTCCTACTACAAGCATGCTTCTAAAGCATAGATATTAGGATGACAACTCAAAATTTTCATCAGACAAGCATGGTGCAACCTTGAATGAATACACATTGAAGTGATGGAACAAGAGGATGGTGCAACCTTGAATCAATACACATTGAAGTGATGGAACAAGAGGATGGTGCAACCTTGAATGAATACACATTGAAGTGATGGAACAAGAGGATGGTGCAACCTTGAATGAATACACATTGAAGTGATGGAACAAGAGGATGGTGCAACCTTGAATCAATACACATTGAAGTGATGGAACAAGAGGATGGTGCAACCTTGAATGAATACACATTGAAGTGATGGAACAAGAGGATGGCGCAACCTTGAATCACCACCAACACACATAAAAGTGATGGGACATCAGGATGGTCATAATTGAGTGTACACAAAAAGTATCTGTATTTATCTTTACACCATAAAGAAAATAACACATGAGGTTTACATTGCACTAGGAGAGAATACGCTGCTATAAATCAATACATACTAACACAAAAATTGCCGCCATGGATCAATACATTCTAACACAAACATTGCTGAATATTTAGGAAAGCAGGTGAGCTTCGCAGCCTGCAAGCCTCACCAAACGCTTCACTGTTGTGAGCTGAGAGCTTCTTAAATACAATCAATTCTTTAATACAGACTGGAGCAGGATGCCATAACGACATATGTCTTGAATGTATATGTACATCAGCATATACTTAATTGCTGATGTACAGCAGATGTCACGTTGAACATGTACACATTAAGAATGGTCTCGACAGCATCTTCTCACTCACCTGATGGAAGTGCAAGAAGAGGTGAACACTTTTGTCACCACCTCCATCAAGAGGGTGACAGATGCCCGCATCTCATGACAGGAGAACACATCCTTTGGATGTCTGGACGGTAACATCCACTCAGCAGTGTGTGGACAACAACTCAGTGCTTTTAAACAGCACATGGCTTTCACACTTAAATCAGTTGTCCACAACGAAGTGTGAATCTCTGCTAGATTCTGCGTGTTAGGAATGCAACTTATGACAGGGTGATGAGGATCAGGGTTAGAAAAATGAAAAAGCCCTCTTGGCATGACTACTAAATTGAGCTGACAGCACAACTGGCTTATATATTGAGTTGGCATTGCAAAGCTCCAGAATTTCTGGTCTAGGAAGTCTCTGTTGACATTTGACATCTTTCAAAATGAAGATGGAGAACAGGCTTCATAATAATTTTCGAGTCAATTGACAAGCCTAATAAGCCTATCATGATGTAATAAAGATGAATAATAATAATTATAATGAAGATGATGATGGCTGTTAACTGTTAAGCCTGATGTCAAGGTCCCATTGCTACATACATTTTTTCAAATTCAAAAGAGGAGCATTTACCTCATCCTCTTCAGCACCAACAACATTGGTACGCCACGCCATCTTGACTATGCCCACCAGTTTCCGCACTAGAAGACCTGTCAGACGGGCTGTGGGAGCAGCAAGGAGTGGACCCTTCCTCCTGGCATCTGTGACAGAGTTCTTCACTAAGGCATCCCCCTCATGTGATACACAGGCCTCTACACTCCTGCTGCTACTGACAGTGCCTTGCAGTGCCAGATCGGGGCGCTGCTGATCGGTGGTGGATGCCACCATGACCTCAAAAGTCCTATAATCAACAAAATAAAGTACTACATCTCTCCCCTGTGACTTATCAGAATCTTCCGGCTCTATCATCTGTATACTCTTGCTGAAGCAGCTTCGGGCTGAAAATAATAATAGACTTGGACTCATCTCAGAATAATTTCTCAAGTTCTGCATAATGTGCACTTCTTACTTGAGCAGTTTCTCCAGAACAGCTTCATTGCCCTGTGTTGATGCTTCATCTCCGGAAGCAGCAGCAGCAGCAGTGGCATCTCTGTCATGCTTCACTACACCCTTACAAAGGCTACCCAATGTCCTGTTCAGGCTCCTCCATGCTGGGTCCTCAATTAAACCAGCCAAAAACACTTCACAAGCAGACTCTAACTTAGGATGCCCCCCTACACTTGCACCTCCCATCCTGGTAGCTGCAGGAAACAGTGGGTGGGATGTCCCGACCAGCGGGTGTGAATCTACACATCCTTGGCCCAGTGCTTGCGCCTCCTCAGAAACTGGAAGAGGCACTGTGGTCCCACAGCTATAGACTTCCTTGTCAGTCAAGGGAGAACAAGTCCACCCGCTGGAGTGTCTCATCTGCCCAGCCACCTCAGCTAATGCACCTGCTGATGCATACATTTTTTGAGGCACACGCTGTACATCTTGCATCATCTTCACACTTCTAACTTCTTCCTGCACTCATCTACATCTTGCATCATCTTAACAACTTTAACTTCTACCTGCACTCATCTACAGTTGCCATGCACAGGAGCCCCAAGGCAACTCTCTGTTATACATTAACCCCAAATCTAAACCACAAGCCCCTCTAGACTCTTGCGGTCTACTCAAACATTGACTCTAAACTGACTATCAACGCAAGAACACCATATCCTTCTTCACTCCTTCCTTGCGCAATAAGTAAGCACCTGTGCAAAGATCACACAATCTTCCAAACCATTGTAATTGCAGCTGTTTCACTCACACAGGCTCTGTATAGCAGCAGCTGGATACTTCATATCCCCCTCCTGCTGTTCTTGAGACATCTGCACATCCGCAGCTTGTACTGCAGCATTGTTGTACATTGCAGCAGCCAGGAGCTGTGATGAGAGCCCTTTCAGCAACAGCAACTCATGCAAGCACACAGGTAGAGGGGAGCTGGAGATCATCCAGGAGCGAAGTTTTCCACCCACCACAGCTTTAGGACACACTCTGGAACCACGAAGTCTCTGATCTCTCAAGTCCTCCTCACATGTGCATAAAAGCTGCCCATCCTTCTCACTTTTAGACCAGGTATCCTGATCTTCTGTAAATGGTGCAGTGAGGCATGCCACTACAGACCAGAAGGCTTGCATCAGGCTGCACTTCATGAAATAGGACTGGGATCGACCAGACATGCTCTTCAACATGCCTGTCAGAGAACAGGAGATGTAATGAGATCTGTCACAAAGATTTATCAGGTTAGAACAAGGCCATCCAGCCTCAAACAAAAAGACTGATCTTCAGGGCTCTCGGTCCATTTCTCTGCATACCCTGAAAGCATTTCAAGTGACTAAGTGGACATGATCTACAGCTCCCCTCTTACCTTTAATGAGTGATCTACAGCTCCCCTCTTACCTTTAATGAGTGATCTACAGCTCCCCTCTTACCTTTAATGAGTGATCTACAGCTCCCCTCTTACCTTTAATGAGTGATCTACAGCTCCCCTCTTACCTTTAATGAGTTCCATTGGAATTGATTTGACGAAGAGAATAAGATCTGGAGATCTAAATACGGCTAGTGCTGCCACCACATCATGTGTGGCAGGGATATATGCTTGCGCCAGCCATTCTTGAAGGGCCTGCCAGTAGAGATGCCCGCTACCTGTCTGCTTCAGCTCACTAGAGTCAACTGGGAAGGGAATTGCTATCACTTCATCCAAGACAGTTTGGGAAGCCTGGAGGACAGACGAAACGCCCTGTATGACATGGTGGTAAAATTGAGATGAAGGATGTCGTGTGCCAGGTCAGCAAACTGTACAAGACACTTGCTAACTCTGAACAAAGCCTTCCTCTAAAATTGGACGAGCAGTCATCACAGAATGTCCATATATATGATCACAATTTTAACAGCCACGCATGAGTTGAGAGAGGGGACAAGGTCTCAATGCTGTAAATCTGTAAAGAGGTAAAGAAAAAAGGAAATTTCTTTTTAAGGGCTGAAGAAATGGTAATAGTATATGCACATGCAAATGGACTCCTATCATGCACATGCAAATGGACTCCTATCATGCACACATAACCAGGACAGCACATGCTTCCTAGTAATTGAGAGGTACAAGATAGATTCCTCTAGGTGGGTCTTCAGAGATTATCAACAGTCAGTTAGTCGGTTAGGGATACGTCTTAGTACAAGCCATGAGCAAAGAATGCATACCATGTATTCCTACAGAAATGAAACTATTAACAGTCAATTAATTGTACATTTCTTGCTCTGTGCTCTAAAGAACAGTGATGACCATGTTAAAAATCATTACAGCGAGCACTTAAAGTTTGCAAATACGTGTAACAATGAATAAATTGCTTTCGTTTTTTACTGTACTCCCATTTATAACATTGTGGTGGCACCCAAGTATCTGTTATAACTCCAGATCTAGTGTTTGCAAAAAAAACACTAAAAAAAGCCTATGGTTCAAAAGATAATGGACAGTCCAACCTGACAGACGCAGGGTATCATGGTACAGAACTCGATAAAGGTTGTCATCATCTGTAGGCAAGGGGGTCCTAACTCCCCACCTTGCCATGGTCATCATCATCGTCCTTCTCTCTAAGCAGCTTCATAACTTTGGAGTGCTCCAGCTCTGAGGTGACTTCTGCTGTGGTGTGGCAGGCTGAAGGTGCACCCAACTGCCGTGCTGCCATGGCAGCTGCTGCTGCTGTAAGCAGTTTGTAAGCTGAGGCATTCTGAGGGTCCACAGAGGATCTGCCATCAATGTTGGTTACTCTCACGTCAGGAGTATTGTGAGGAGTGCCACACCAGCGAGCAGAAAAAAGAGGGGCAGATGCATCTGCTGTACCGGCAACTGAGCGTACTGCATCTGTTCTGGCAGAGCCCATGGGGAGAGGGCTGCACCCGGCAGCTGCATTGATGGGTGTAACAGGAGTGGAGGCACCTGCAGGCTGTGATTCTGGACATGTGGCTGACGAGTGAGGTGTTTTAGTCCTGACACTTGCAGTGGAACACACTGAGTTGTCCACACAAGTGTGCTGGTCAGGTGGAAAAGAGGCGGGTGGTGAATTGAGTGTGGAGAGTGTTGGGACTTCGGAGGCGCCAGCCAAAGCAGGGGTTACTTTTGATGCCTTTGCTTGGAAGAACTTGCTAATGCTTGGAGTAAGGCTGACAGCTGTTAACGACCCGTTCTCCTTAATATGGGTGCAAGCTGCTGAGCTAGGAGCTATGTGTTTAGAGTGCAGAGCTAATGAATGCGCTGGTGTGGGGATTGTGGTTTGGACTTGTGCACAGACTGAGTGTAATGCTGAGACCGCCATAGGATCAGAGGAAATGATCCCTCTTGATACAGCAGCTTCAGACTCTAGCTGGATGGCTAGGCAGGCAACACGACTTGGCCCATCAACAGTATAATGCGGCTGATAAGAGCCTTGCTGGTTGTTGTATCCATCCACATCTTGCTGGTTGTTGTATCCATCCACACCTTGCACATAAGGAGCCAGTTTAAGATCTGTTTCCCTCATGGCGAGGTGCACATCCAGGACTGTAGGCAATGCAAGGGGCACAACTGATGTATTGCTGTTAGCATTTGTCAGTAGATTACATTACTGGAAGTGGCATCTACGCTAAATGCTCTCCTGCAAGATCCTTGCATCTCAATTGCGACTGTGTCACTGCTATTACCTGGTTCTGATAGGGAGGCTGTTCCACTGCTCCTCACAACCAGTAGGGCCTGCCAGCAACCAGCCTTATGGCTGTAATAAGCCCTGGCCTTGACACCTTCTCTAATGAGGCGCTTGCTCAGTCCCAGTCCGAAGGGGCTTGCCTGGAAGCCATCCACTATCTGCACATGTGGCAGGCCAGACAGGCCAGGATGTAATTAATCTAGGTTCATATCATGAAGCAGGGTCGCAAAAATTAGAGAGACACGTACCTGGTCTAACTTTGTATGGCCATGTACCTGGTCTAACTTTGCATGGCCATGTGCCAAGATGTAAGACATGAGGTGATCTGAGAGCTCCTCAGGAAAGATGGTGGCAGAACCACTTTTCCTGGAGCGCTTGGCTGGAGGTCCCAGGGCCTCAGCCTCTGGACCTGGGGCTGTGACAGAAGCTATTGCTTTACCTAGGAAGAACGTGTATGATGTGGATTACCTCATCGAGATGGGTACGAAAGGCTTACTCACATCATGCAATAATTCAAAAACAAATATGTCACTAGACGGGTGTCTACAACAAGCCTTTTATCCGAAAGATGAACTTGGATTCAAGTCAGAGTTCAGGAGAATTTAAGGCATAGGGCCCAACTGAAAAAATGCAAAATACTCTCTTCATGTGCATAAAACCCTCACGCGTCGCTGCATTAACCATGCAAACCGTACCAGAGGCATCTACTTGTACTGCCAACAGCTCCTTCATAAGATCGGTGCCACCGCCTCCTACAGATCTCTCCACTCCTGAGTGTTGCCTCTTCCCAGAGACTTCAGCAGTCATCGCATGGGTGCTGCCTGCAGTACCACTAACACACGCTGCTACTGCTGTAAATAAACTGGCGTAAATACCCAAGTCCTTAGGAGGGCCAACGTGTTGTTTCTGAACTTGAAGGTCTGATGTAAGGAAGATAGGCTTGAGAGCCTCAAGAATCTGTAAGGCGGAAAACAAATCCCCCATTGGCAGTGATGCTGGAGCCTTGGGTGAAGTAGGGCCCAATTACATGTTTTCAAATCTTGAGGCCTCACTATTTCACAAGTGCTGGGTGATCATGATTATTAAATGAAATAGACGGCAACTGGCAGTGAGGAATCAACCCAACGTCAAGGGATGATGTGCTGAAAAGTATAGGCTGGCCTACTCCTCTGAGGGCAGACATACAAAAGACCATCTTACCTGAACATCCAGCCCAGAGCATTGATCGCACTTTAGCGTCCCGGCCTGATCCCGAATCATGACCAAGCAGCGATTACCCCTAGAAGCACGATCAGTAGCTGCTTGCAACTGCTGCAGTCGAGGGTCCACTCCCACAGCTGAGCGATGTAAGGGACCCGTTACAGCTTGGGCTCGCTGCCAGGCTTCACCTGTGAGCAATGTCAGGGTTTGTACTACAGGATTATACAACACTGTGTCCTTGATGCTTGTAGTACTACAGGGTTCAGGCAACACTGTGTCCTTGATGCTTGTAGTACTACAGGGTTCAGGCAACACTGTGTCCTTGATGCTTGTAGCACTACAGGGTTTATGCAACACTGTGTCCTTGATGCTTGTAGTACTACAGGGTTTAGGCAACACTGTGTCCTTGATGTTTGTAGTACTACAGGGTTTAGGCAACACTGTGCCCTTGATGCTTGTAGTACTACAGGGTTCAGGCAACACCGTGTCCTTGATGCTTGTAGCACTACAGGGTTCAGGCAACACCGTGTCCTTGATGCTTGTAGCACTACAGGGTTCAGGCAACACTGTGTCCTTGAATGACAAATGACTGTAAGCACATGGCATCGTTAACATCCTTTAGCACTCTCCTCCTCACATCCCTAAATAGACACACAGTTGCAGTGAGACACCGTAACCTCATGCCAACATAGACTTCAAATCCTTGACCCTGTACTCACCACCCTCCTCGTCCTCTTTCCCATCCCCCATTTGAGAGCAGTCGCCCACCCCCTCGTCCTCGGACAGATACCCATCATCCACAAAGAAGCCATCCCCTGCTGCCTCGTCACCATCTTCTACAGCCTCCACATCATCCTCATCCTACAAAGTTATCACCATCACATCCTTAGTTGTGATCAAGACCACTGAGAGGAGCTTACACGTAGTGCAGGTATTTAAGGCAATTAGTACAGACGGGCATGTGCTATGAAATATAAGTGCAGGTATTTAAGGCAATTCGTGCAGAAGGGCATGTGCTATGAAATATAAGTGCAGCTCCTTCAAAGGTTCTCACCATGCCGTCATCCCCATCTCCAATGTCCTCGCCTTCAGGTTCCTCCTCCCACTCCTCATCACTATCCACTTCGTAGTCCAAGTGCACTTTGTCCAGGGCCAAGGGACGCCTACCTCTCACAACAGTACTGCAGGAGAATGGGAGTACAAATATTATGGTACACTGCCCTATGACTTATGAGCTGTGCTCGTTGACAGGTGGTTTTATTGATGAAATAGAAGGCTCTCAAACTGGATACCTCTTGACAGACCATGAGACAGATGATGTACTGTCTTGGAATATCATGTGGCCAACATTACTGTTAAATCATGATGAAGACTGCTGATACCTTCAGACAGGTCCTTTCACACTCTCAAAGCTACAAAATCTCAACCACCTTATCTTGCTGAAGCTGCCATAAAAAGCAGGGCGATTACAGTTTGCAAAACTCAGTAGCTTCCTCCTCCAAGACTTGATGTTTGACCAATCCGCCCCCTCACCATAGTACCTGTCAATAAGAAAGTTAATGGAAAATATTCCAATCAGTCCCCTACCTGCATAGTGCATGATGCCTCAAGCATCATGTTAAAAACATGAATGTCCAAAAGAAAAGAGAGATGGATATGCCTTTGGCTTAAAGCAGTGCCCAAGTGCAGAGAATACATGATGCTGAGTACAGGAGGCAATCAACACAGGTCACAAGAGTATCCTATGTACAAAGTGTAAATGACAGTCTTCGTACTTAGCCACATGCATTGCCGGGTCCAGGCTGCATCCAGGTCTACGAGCCCAAGTGAGGGGCACTCCCAGCTGTCGCCCTCTTCTGTAAGACCCACTGCTCATGGAGCCATGTCCAGAGCCAACACTCAAGGCATTTCCTACGTTGCTGCCAAGCGGCACCGTGTGCTGTGTAACGAGCTGCCTGGAGCGTGCAATGCTCTCTTTCAACTCCACCTTGAGTTGATTCAAGTGTGAGGTCGGTGAGGATGCACCAGAAAGGCCAGTCGATAGAAGAGGGTCAAGCCGCAAACGTCGCAACTGGATGTCCCTGATAAAGTGATGAGGAATAAACTTCTTGATCATGCTCTGTGTTTCTCAGAATGTGTGGAAATTAAGGATGATGATGTTTAGGAGCGTTTTAGGAGTGTGGCCGTCTTTTAGTTACCTCTGCACATACTTGTCATGGAGCCCAGTGTGACATTCAATGTCTACCTTACACATTTGCATCTCAGCAACATTGACCTCACCTTTCAACATGTTCTGGAGATCCCCCCGGCATGAAGAGCGCAGGGTCTGGGCTCTTTGAGGCGCGGAGAAGGGCAGAGCCTCTAAGCAGGCCATGCTGCTGCTGCTGCTGCTGCTGCTGCCTCTGTTGTTTTCCTTCCAGAGGACAAGATGGTGGAGTAACAGCTGTGCCACTACCACCAACACCTCCTGCTGCTGCCGGATCATGTACTTCAGCTTTACTAGGAGTGATGCCAATGAATTTCTGCAACATCCACACGTACACCATCAAGCACTGCAGTAGTAAGATAAATTGCAGCCGCTGCGTTCAAGTTCCCTTAACTTACATGATGGAAAATGATCATGTATGATGCTGGCAGCTGTGGGCAAGTGCACTCACATGCATGATGCTGGCAGCCGTGGTCAAGGCCTTTTTCCCTCCAAAGCCTGTCCTGGCTAGCTCTCTCTCTAGCCTCTGCTTCTGCTTTTCAGCCTCCTTGAGTGCCTGCATAAAATGATGTTTATAAAAAGAAATCGTCTAATAGAAGCTACCAATACAGCAGCTTGCTCATGACTTGCACGCCACTACCACTAGTTCTACCAATACCTCTACCAATGCCACTACCACTAGTTCTACCAATACCTTTACCAATGCCGCTACCACTACCACTACCTCTACCAATAGCAATACTTCTGCCCATACCACTACCTCTACCAATAGCAATACTTCTGCCCATACCACTACCTCTGCCAATACTTTAACCATTACCTTTTCTGCCTCTTTGGCTGCTCGCTCATCCTCCTTCTCAGCAGCTTTTGCAATTCTTTCCTCCTCTTTCTTCTTCTGCATGAGTGTCAAGCGCATGTCCAGGCTCAAAGATGAGACTCAATGAAATTATCTTTATTACCTCTGGCCTTCAATTTTAAAACATGTCAGCTGTTTCTATCCACAATTTATGCTCTTCAAAGCATCCAATTATCATGTGGACTAAGACTCTTACAGCCTCCATCTCTTTCTCCACCAGCTTCTGTTTCCTTTTCTCCTCTCCTTGTTGCAGGCTTGCTTGTTCCTACAAGTAGTTCGAACATAACAGGCATGAGTCCAATTTAAGATTCATTGAAGTGGGGACAGAGTCATGAAGTTAAATACTGACACATTGAATACTGACATTGGCAACAGGTCTCTTTCTGACTGAATATTGTTACTCTTTTAGAGCACTTTCATAGGATTCTGACCTTGAGTGCACGTTCATCCATGCTTGACTGCACAGCCACACGAGCGTCTGCCTTGATTACCTCATCCTTTAGGAAAGAAATTGTCTACATTAAACTTAACAAATGAGAGAGCACAAGAAAGTTTGTATAACAATGGTTATAGTGGTCAGCTTAACTAATGCTGATGATCAAGATACATCTTTCCAATGCCAGGAATGGGCTTTGGATCCTTACCTGAGGTACCGCTAGAGGTGGGAGCTTCAGAAGCCTTTGCATAGACTTCAGTAACTTTGCCTCCAATGTCTTATTAGCCGAACTCTGACTCTTTGCCAGCAACCCCAAGATCTCAGTCAAGCAAGAGAGCCTTGCATGCAACTGCACGAGCACAGGAGAACTCGCAATTTGTAACAACAGCGTTGAGCTGTTTGTGGGTGTTTGCACAAAATGGCATGTTAGGACAATGTGACAGGAAAGTGTAATGATCACATGGCGACTGTTAAAAGATGTCTTGCATCATTCTAAAATCAAAATTTTGGTTGGAAACACTTTCTCTTGGGACACAGCAAGTCATATTGCACAGCCTGAAGGTTGGCTGATGGTGAAGCACATGCTACTTGCCTCCTTCCTCTTCTTACGATGCTGTTCCACCAGCTTCCTGTCAGCAGCCCTTTTAGGGCCTGGTAACGCTACCTTCAGATCTCTTAGCTCCCATATCCACACAGCTTCAGGACTGGTATCCTCAGGGGCCAGGAGCAGATCGCAGGAAGCTACACGAGAGGTAGAGTGCAGGGCACATGTCAGGAGCTAGGTGTGCATTTTAAAGGTAGCTACAGGAAAGGCAGGGTGCAGGGTAAAGTCAGGAGCTAGGTGTGTGTTGCAGGTTGCGAGGCAGGGTGCAGGGTTGAGTCGGTAGTTAGGTGTGTGTTGAAGGTAGGTACATGAGAGGCATAGTAGGGGATCATTTGTTAGGAACTGAGAGGAGTTTTGTACAGCGCTGCTAGTGAAGTGCATGGCATGCATCACAACTGTGAGTCCATCAGTGTACTCAAAGAACATAGACAGATAAGCAAGATGTGCATTTTAAAAACATGACAGGATGTGATCTTTTTAAATCAAGGGTCAAGGGCTATAGATAACATTGTAGACCAAACATCATAGAGCTCTTTTTTACAACATGGAGGGCCTCAGCCTCCTTCATCTCATAAGGACAGTAAACATGAGCATGAACAGATATGCCAGAGAACATGTGATGCTAGGGATGCTCCAAGATCAGCCACTAATTGAACAGCCTCCTTCATTTACACTTCAAAACTCTGAAGTATACGAGTCTTGCCTTGTTTTGCTCCATAATTCCTTCTGGTTGCCAGCTCAGCCACCATTGTCCTCACATCACTCCCGGTGCTCCCTGTGACCTGCTGCATAAGTTGCGAGACAAGCACGCTCAGAGTGCACCTCTGTCCCTCAAGAAAGCAGGCCAGCTCTTGAGTATCCATGAGAAGCAGTGGCTGGAGTGAGGGGTGAGTGGATACCACAGCTGAGACTGTACAAATCGCGGCATCAGAAGTAGCGGAGTCTGGGGCGAGAGCAGAGTCCGGCTGAATGACTGTAGTGCAAGCATTGCCTACGAAACCTTCAACCTGGGTAGATCTGTCCTGAGAGATGTTCAGGGGTGGAGCTTTTGAGACTGTGACAGCATTTTCAGCATGTCTGTGATTAAAGAGCGCCAACTTGCTTGGGATGCAAAATGATTGCTGCATGAGGAGGAGCTTGGTGTGATGCAGCTGCTGACTCAGCTGGGTCTGTAACTCACAACGGTCGCCGGAGAGAACTGAAGTAGCAGCAGCAACTGCAGCAGGGTCATTACCTGAAGGTGTAACAGCTGGAGATGTTGCTGTAGGTGCAGCGATTGCTGATGCAGCCAATATGCCATCTGCATTACATGGTTGTAGATTGTAGGCAATGTCTGTGCAGGGAATTTCATCTGTCAACTCTGGTGTTAGGAGTAGGCCAGGACGGCTACGTTGCTCAATTGCTTCAGAAGCATCTGTACCAATTTCAACTACAGTTGCAGGAATGTTTTCTATTGATTCAAGTTCATTTAGCAAGCCTGGAAAAGTGTGTTTCTGAGCAGGTGAAGAGACACAGGCTCCTGAGATATTGGCACAGAGGTGCAAGGGCTTCATCTTCATGTAGCACTGCTCTTCAACTGCTGTTCCCCTAAGATGTTGCTGCTCCCCACTACCCTCAGCAGTACAAGCAATGACATGAGTGGACTTTGCCTCTGCAGATGGTACAGCTGATGACGCTTCTTGTCCCACAAAGCAATTACACACTGGTTTCAGATTTTGAATCAGGTCAACTTCTGGACAGCTCCCGTCTGCAGCAGGGGCCATGCTGGTTACATCAATCATTAAAGGAGGAGGAATGGATTTGGATTCTCTGGTTGTAACGGCATTGGAGACGACCTGGAGACAAGGGGACATCATAGGTGGCCAGCATGCAGACAGGTTCTTGGGTGATGGATGCATGACGGGCTGTGGGGTAATGCGTCGTCCACTATTGCTAAGACTTGTGCATTTTGCTATAAAAGGTGATGGGGTGCTCTCTTGGTCCACTACAACATGGTCTTGCGAATATGTTGCTTGCGCAGAAAGTCCTAACTCAGCCACCCCCTTCGCAGACTTCAAAGGCCGAGCGATGCTTACTTCCACGATAACATGACCATCCTCCGAGGCTTTATGCATCTCGTCGCACTAAAAGCATAAAATGAACAAAGACATCAAATTGAAAACCGGTGTACTTGAATGGGGCGATAGTTTGAAATCAAAGAAACAAAGAATTACCAGTTGAAGTGAGCCACGATCATCTGAATTCATTTTGTCAATCAGCGGTGCGAAAAATCTAGTTATTTTGTTCGACATGACCCTATTCAAACTAAAAATTAAATAGGAGTGAGTACGCCGTTAAAATTCCTTTCAATCAGTAGTCACAGAGTTCAAAATTTTGTCTTCAAACAGCATGAAGAGTACGTAGGGTTCACATATGCCCTAATACACCATGTGTCATGAGAGTCATAAACCTGTGGTCAGCTGAAACTTCCATAAATCTGTCGAAGGGTCAAGATATGGAAATTCTTTCAAAGTCGTGTTATACGTTATGGTCACTGAATCACTATACAGTGCTGTAAGGCAATAGTAGTACAATGGGTTTATCATTTTGTTCCTGCATACGAGGGGCGTCTGGCTTTCAAGAGAGGCCGAGGCTTGAAGGTAGAGATTTGCGTGAAATTTGCCTGGTATTCACCCTAATTCTTATCGGTCCTTGCTACATTAAATTCATCAGAAAAACTCACAACAGATCTGGTGGCACCGGGTGTGTTGCTTAAGCCTCCCGTCGACCATCCTTCTCTGCAACAGTCTCCCGTCTCTCAGGACTGTGACATCAAAACAAAGAGACCATCCCTTATTTGCGTAGTTGAAGAACAGAAAGAAGCTCATGACGAGTATTTTCCGGAGGAAGAGGCTGCTACAATAGAAAGATGCTGGTTGTGGCTGAAGGATGCAGGAGTGTCAGATCCCTCAGAGCCAACGCCCTTGTGTGAAGACTTGCCTGCCGAGTTCAACGATTTGCCCAAAAAATTTGGAAAGGACAAGCAGGTTCAGCCATTGTCCCTCTCTGCTAACGCTTTCGACAGCGCAGCGTGGCGGAGCAGCTGCACGGGGCCTGGAGTCCTTGTTCCTGATTCTAATGAATTACTACATGATACGCCTTCAGGAGCCTTTACTAGTCTTGCCGAAGCTGAGCCAGCGCAGATTTTCCAACATGAAACGAGTTTGGGCTCATTCCAGACACCGATAGCCGATAGCCTTTCAGCCAACCTCAGCGATCAACCCAGACCTGCTCGTTATGTACGCCAAGGTAGCGAGATGACAGATCTTGAGCGCATGTCACATGTGCTGAAGCTGATCACACAGGGTAAGACACTGGGGGAAACTGTAGCAGAGCTAAAAAGTGCATCATTGAGGTCGTGTGCAGAATTTCAAGATGCCCCACCTCAAACAGTAGCAGCCACTGGCACAGTATCGGTCCCTGTCAGCAATGCAATGGCATCAAAAAGGGGAGTCAGTGGCCTACACGGCTCTGTTGCCTCACGCTCACAACTTGCAGCTGCCAGCACCAAAATATCCAGCATCTACACCTCACAACATCGGCTGCAAATGCTTATGCAGGGGCGTACCCCTTCAATTCAAAACTTACATCAAAATTTAGCTCTCCGCTCTCTCAGTCAGAAGGAGGTGACCAACATGAACTCAACTGCAGTATCTGCTGAAGGAGCTATTAAAATAGAGCATTTTGAAGGTGGCAAATCATCATCCTCAAATCATCCCATTGAACTTAAAGTTACATCACCCAGGCTCCCGCAGTTGGAAGAGGAAGGTTTAGGCGATAGAGCATGACGAAAGAACACCCATAGCAATCCAAAACTCAATCATTCTATTGATGAGCCTTCATGGCATCTTCTTTGTTGGAGACTTTTTGCACAAGCTCAATTAAAATTGGAGAAATATCTTTATTAGTTGTTGGTACATAAAAGAGGCTGAGGTATGGCAGTGGTTCATGGATAAACAAGTTTTTTTTCCTTACTGAAAACTCTTTGGTCAAGGCATACCTCATGAACGCATGTTTTTAATGTTTAGAATGCTAAATATTCTGTATGCAGTGCTTTAATATCTTTCCATACACAAGAACTGTGGGGTATTCAGATTTTGTAGTGGATGCTCATATTATCGTAGAGAGCCCTTCTTGACAACTTAGCTTTGTGAGCCTCATCCTTCTTTCCTCACAGCATTAAATTACTTTGTCAGGCTCTCCTGGAAGTATCTCAGGGAGCTTTTCCTACACTACTATTCCGCAGCATGTTGAGCTGATGACAGGCACAGATGTGTGACTAATGGACTTACAACTGCAATTGTCGCTTGGAAGTTTGTTGTGCTGTCCTTAAGTTCTTATGGATTTTTGCTTCATCTTAATAACTTTTTGAGACATGAAAAGTCTCTAGAAGCCATTCCGTGAAAAGGTGATATGTGTCATGAGCACAGACATTGTGTACGTGATTTAACATGTTGCTTATGTTTTGTTTTAGTCACGTACTATTTAATGCACGTCTCCAACTCTGTCGCCCAGACTTGTAATGAAATGCATGAACATTGCATTTCACAGTCCAATCAGTCTCAAAAACAGTTATCTGGGACAAGATCATGGGGGGGGGGAATCTGGTACACAATTTCATAGTGTTGGTATTTGTCTCCAAAACTTTAGTGGAGGACAATGTCATGAACTACTGGACACAAGTGCTGCCCCTGCCTAAGCCTATGCCCTCACATAAAAAAACCTCAGAGATACCATCCAGGTGCACATCCGACCATTCACATTTACTTATGCGGCCTTCAACACCACTCAAGGCATGCCCTCCTAACTATGCTCACCTTCACTGCATTTAGGTCCTGTAATTTGACCGTGGTGATGCAAGCATGGAGAGCATTGACATCAGCATCATACTCCCTTGCATAATTATGAGAATAGCCATCCTTCCTGGCAAAGCTTCATAGTATTTTGCCTACACTGTCAAATATCCCTTCTCCTCTCTTACCACAGCTTCTCTGTTCCCTACTGCTCCTTCTCCTCTCTTGTCGCAGATTAAATGTAAAGATATGTGACTCCAGTGGGCTCTTATGTCAACATCCCTGTCATCCCTTCCTTCCGGCTCACTGCTACCTCTTATAGAGCAATCCTTCATCCTGACCTATCTGCTTATGTCTTTTTTGTCTTACACTTGACATATTCAAAGCAAAAACCAAGATTACTGAATTTTTGAACATCTCATCTTAACTCTGAAGTCAGAGTGTATGTGTGCTGAAAAACATATTGATCATATAATCCTTATTGATGACTTCTAGTTGAAGGTATTCACAACCTCATACCTGGAAAGGCAGAGAGACATACATGCAGCACTTCAGCACAAAGCTCTAGTTGTTTTGTTGGCGTTCAGCTGATATAACTAGAATTCAGTCTGAAGACATCGCCAGATGGTATTTTGATATCCGAATCAAAAATTAAAAGTGAGCTGGATAATTGAATGCGCAGATGACATCTGGCTGTCCAAATACTGTACAAAAATCATATTTCATTTCCATGAATCTCTCTCTCTCATTTGAAGCACGATGCACGCTCAAGTAGAAGCCGTCTTATAGTACAATTTAATAAATGTGCCACAAATGGCTCTTTCAGTAAACAAAGTGCTCCTATATGATGTACAAGATGGAATCCAGCACAAAATTCTTACTAATGCTTATGCAAACCTGCTCTAAGGAAGATGAAATGCCCTGTACACCCCTCCTGGCTCTGACACTGGTGGCCGCACCTTCCTCATCACCGAGGCTGTACGTGGAGAGGGAGAACATCTGCTCAATGCAGCAGGAGAGAGCTTCATGTCAAAGTACGACTCTCGCTTGGAGCTTGCTCCCCGCGACGTGGTTGCACGGAGTATCCAGGAATAGATACGTGTGCATGGCACCAGCCATGTGCTGTTGGATACAAGTCACAAACCTATACTATTAGCTTATCAAGCAGACATATACCTATCCGTTACCAGTTTTGTCAGTGTCTGCAGGGTACATTGATCTTCATATCTTATTTGGTTCAACCTAAGGGTGAACGCTCATATAAAAAAATGCAGGATATCATACATTAAAAGTGGCAAAAGACAAGAGATGTCAAAAAATGACTTCAATGTGCCTGCTACCTACTTAACCGCCAGCAAGTGATCCTAGCCCTGATTTTTATGCATTTGCACATCCCTCTCAAAAAAAAATTACAGTGCACCACGTTAACGTGGTCATACCTATTCCACAGTACATCAACAAAGGATACCTAATGACCAAGTTGAGTGTTGACATGAGGGGTTAACATAGCCAGAATGCGTAAAGACATAAGTAAAAAATTACAAGAAATCGTAATGCATAATGCATACAAACTTGCACCGAGCCGTGTTTGGCAAGCCTAGGCTCATTTAAACGTTGTACCACGAATTGCAAATAAGCACGAGAGCAAACTTGATGTTATTAGCGAAGATAATTCCTCAGAATCTTCAATTCAAACCATACCTGTATGGCTACTCAGCTGTTATCACAGGCAGTGTGCTTTATTTTTAAGTATTACACGCAGGTACAGTCATATCACCGTGCAATATCAAACTGCGTGAAATGAATATGCAGAAGCGTCCCTTTTTATTTTGGCATTGCTTTGATGAAGATATGTCATATTTTCTGAAATCCTCAGGACGTTCACAACCTCCTGCTGTCCTCTGATTTTGACAGTCACCATGGCTTTACTGTGAATTTCCTAATGCTAGCTGATAGTCAAATCAAGCTTGCTGAGGCTCTCATGAAGATTCCCATCCAGACCTTGCAAATCCTAGATGAAGCTCTCTTGAAGGTGCGCATCAATATGCAGCTACTCAATACCAGTCGCAAAAATTGATGAAAATTTGATGACATTTTTTACTCATGTGTTTGGCATGCATCCATGAAAATGCATTAAGATCCCGTGCTTCAGAGAACATGCTGGTTTGTGATCATTCGCAATGTCAGTACTTCAGGTGCAAGACATTGTAAAGCAAAGAGCTGTAGCAGAGCAACATGTAAATCATAAGAGCATGGAGATTAAGTCCCTAGCACATGTCCGGCTTCTAAAATTACCATGGGATCTGATGCATCCCACGCCCCACATGGGGAGGCCTGCTATAGGAGCAATAGCATCCTATCACATGAATAAGCTTATCAGCGTCAGTGGCACTGTAACACGGGCAGGGTCTGTTAAGATGTACGAATACTGCAAGGTGAGAAAATATTATTTGTAAGTGTAGAGAGACTACTTTGCAACACATTACAAGATTAGTGCCAACTGAAAGACAGTACTACATTGCAGTGTAGAACTCTCATGGTCCCTTTGGAATATCATGCGTCCATATAGAACTCATTGATTTTTCAAGGATTCAAAAAGCATGTACCACCAATCCTCTTGTCATTGATATAAATTGAAGTCCTCTTGCGCATTTTCTAAAGTTGTTCGAGTGCAGTCGATGTCACTTGCGGTTGCACGTGCGCTGCCGGCTTGATGAAGGAGGGGCTGTCAACCTCCCAGAGACATGCCCCAGAGCAGACAAGCCGTGCACAGGAAACAAGTTCAAGCAGGTCAGGTTCTTTGAGACAGAAATTCCTTCAAATCCTACCTTGTTCCTCAGTTTAAGGCTCTCCACACTAGGCTACCTTACGTGATAGCATGTTTCATGCCTACATGTCATGCAGTGCTAGTTGAGGTTTGGAACACTTTCCTCAATCAAACTGTCAGATTCCTAACTTTTGATTGCAGGTGACTGATGAGAGCCCGCTGTTCACTGGACATCAGGAGGTGAGGCTTCAAGAGAAATCTCAGTGTCTGGCCATGGCCACCATGCCAGCCTCCATAATAGCAGTATTACAAGATGAGCTAGCGGATAGCATCAGACCAGGAGGTAAAGTGGCGTAGTGAGGTTGTACACGCTCTAGCCGAACGCTGACCAGGAAAATATGCATTACAGCACAGACCTCTGTGTACATAATCCTGGTGCTTTTGTAACTACACCTTCAAGTTTTGGTTGAAGTTTTTTTCCCCATTCAAACATAGTTTACTCAAAGTTTTTTTTATTCAATCCGCTTTCTATTTGCTCTGCCATATGTGACGACACATGGCTGTATACAGAGGATGTGGTACTCACGGGTGTGATCGTGCCGCGCTGGGAAGGCTTCAAGAGCGCAGAGCGCTGCTGTGCTGAGCTTGTTCTCCTTGTAAATAATGTTGAGATTATTAGCAAAGGAAAAGACACGGAGGAGGAGGTTCCCCAGGTGCTCAAAGACATGTTTGAAGTGAGTTAGGTTGTCTCCTGCTTCCAAGGGGGGTTGCAATACCCTTATCTGCTGTTCATGTGTGCTGTCAATGTAGACATGAGTGCAACTGCTTCAGCTCTTGGATAAATGTTTTTCGAGTATTCTAAATGTTCTCTTCTAGTGATATGAAACAATGCATCGCCAGCCAAAAACATCACTGACCCCCTGAGCCACCTAATCAATCACTGGCTTCCTGTGTCACCCAATCTATGATTGACCTGCTTAGCCACTCGATCAATAACGACCACCTGAGCCAGCCAATCAATCACTGACTTCCTTATCACCTAATCATTGACTAACCTGCTCAGCCAGCCAATCAATCACTGACCTCCTGAGCTAGCCAATAAATTACTGACCTCTTGGGCCACCCACCAATGACTGACCTTCTGAGCTAGCCAAGTGCAATATTTTCATTGTGTACTGGTTGTATATTTGTATTCCTTTAATGAACCATGCAGGACTTCTGGACTCGGCAGTTAGACTATCCTCTGCGTGCACGCAACCGAATCGTGGCAGCTGTGTGCCCTCAGCTGCATGGTCTATTCCTTCTCAAGTTAGCAGTTTTGCTGATGCTAGAAGGAGGGGTGGAGAGAGCATCTGATGTCAGCGGAGGAGCCTCAAAGCTGAGAGGCAGCATACACATGTTGCTGATTGGAGACCCTGGACTGGGTGCGTACAATGAGTACTTTTCTGCATGCTCATTCTCAGATCTAGGTCAAGTAATCATGATTCAAACTGTATGTACAAGAGGTGTCAGTTTTTCAAAGGAAAATGTCTGAAGGTGCTTCTGGTGTTTGTATGTGAACCCTGCATGTACTGCCTGCAAGTGATGGTCCAGGTTCCACTATCCACTACAGGCAAATCTCAGATCATGAAGTTTGCTTCAAGAGTCAGTGGTCGCTCTGTAGTGACTACGGGGAAAGGCAGCTCAGGGGCAGGCTTGACTGTGACTGCTGTGAAAGACAGTGGGGGTGCTTGGGTGCTTGAGGCTGGGGCTTTAGTGTTGGCAGATGGTGAGGTCAAACATCTGTTGGCAGATGGTGAGGTCAAACATCTGTTGGCAGATGGTGAGATCAAACATCTGTTGGCAGATGGTGAGGTCAAACATCTGTTGGCAAATGGTGAGGTCAAACATCTGTTTGCAGATGGTGAGGTCAAACATCTGTTGGCAGATGGTGAGGTCAAACATCTGTTGGCAGATGGTGAGATCAAACATCTGTTGGCAGATGGTGAGGTCAAACATCTGTTGGAAAAGGTGAGGTCAAACATCTGTTGGCAAATGGTGAGGTCAAACATCTGTTTGCAGATGGTGAGGTCAAACATCTGTTGGCAAATGGTGAGGTCAAACATCTGTTGGCAGATGGTGAGGTCAAACATCTGTTGGCAAATGGTGAGGTCAAACATCTGTTGGCAAATGGTGAGGTCAAACAGTAACAAAATGGTCCAGACACCTTGGTGTGGGCAATAACTAGAAAGACCGAGAATCAGAATGGACGCATATTACAGTCACTGGATTGTGTTCATGGCAAGTTGCTTGTCGAACCGGGGGCTGATAGTGGCCTATGTTTGAAGAAATACTCCTGAGCTGCGCAGCTCTGCATTGACGAATGCTGAGAATGCAGTGACTGCCTCAATCCACTGAATTGACTTGCTTCAAGGTGGTCTTTGCTGCATTGATGAGTTTGATGGCATCCGGGATGCGGACAGGGCAATGCTGCATGAGGCTATGGAGCAGCAGACATTGCATGTAGCTAAGGTTTGTGAGCGAAGAACTTGAGCACATGGCCTGACTTGTTCTACAGAGGATGCTGTAAGTAGTTGTAGGTTGCTCAACAACACAGTCTAAATGTGTCTGACTTATAGTCCTCTCTAGAGCAAATCAGAGGCCACAGCTTGATACCTCAGGGCTCCCTTTCTATGAAGTCAACTCATGAATTTAGTCCACTTCATCCCTGCCAGCCTTTCCTCACCATTTCTTGTTGCCCACCTCATCCCTGCCAGCCTGTCCTCACCATCTCTTGTTACACACCTCGTCCTTGCTAGCCTGCACCCATTTTCTCTCGTTGCCCACCTCATCCCTGCACGCCAGCCAGCCTATATTTTCCCTCCATATTCTCCAGTGTCTTCAGGTTGTCTAACTTTGTTTGCATGCCTGCTCCCTCTCTTCTGAATCTCTACTTAGGCTGGAATGGTGACCACTCTGTCCACCCGGACATCAGTCCTTGCAGCCACAAACCCTCGCAAAGGATGGACCTGTTCCAAACCTCTTGCTGAGGCCACAAACCTGTCAGGTCCACTCCTGAGCCGCTTTGACGTCATTTTGGTCATGACAGACATCAGGAATCCATTGAGGGATCAAGCCATATCACAGCATGTGCTACACTCACAGCAACAGAAGGTGGGCATCAAAGGATTCTCATTTTGAGCAGATTGTTCTCCAAACTTATGACTGGAATCTTTAGACCCGGTACTGACAGGCAGAGGTGACTGCCATTACAGTTTGATTGTAAGATTTAAACTATGGCCCTCCTCTCTGCAGAAAGAGAGCACTGTGCCAAGTAACGCCTCTGTCAGTACACCATCCACATCCTTCAGCAGTCTGGGGCCCTCCATTGCACCTTCAGGATGGACCATCGATGTCCTAAGAGTAGGTTACAATCAGCTTCCATTGCAGTTTAAGTAACGATGTACTTGTAGTATGTGTCCTAGGAATAGCCTGTGCAGCTCTGATGCAGCTCGTACCAGGCATTAAGGTAGACTCTCAAATCTAATGATAAAGAATTGGCAGTACCTCTGCTTGTTGTGGCGCAGCACTACGTAACTTGGACTAAGCAGTATTTCAAGCCGGCCATGAGCGAGGCTGCAGAAGTGGTGATTTCAGCCTACTTCCAGGTACATTGTTCTCATTCTACTTCCAGGTACATTGTTCTCATTCTACTTTTAGGTACATTGTTCTCATTCTACTTGCACAGAAGTTACAGCATGCCGTTAAGCTTTTAACGAGGCGCACGTAAAACTCTGCAGTACGTCTAAGCTTGTTCTAGGTGGTGAACACCCTTGTCTCTTTCATGAATCGTTCCATGATCGCAGATATTGTTCATAAGGTGTTGCAGAGAAATGATCATCAGTATCATGTGTTCAGGTGTTGAGGAATAGTGATCATCAATGTGCTTCAAGGACCACAATAAGGATGCTGGAAAGCCTTGTCAGAATCTCTCAGGTGATCCTAAGTGTCTTGAGCCTAAACCCTACGGGCGAGATAATGAAGGAGCCCATCAAATAGCACTGTTTTGAAAGTATGAGCACAGAGCTATCAAAGTATGAGCACAGAGCTATCAAAGTATGAACACAGAGATATCAAAGTATGAACACAGAGAAATCAAAGTCCCCTTCTAATGACTTGACAGTAGTGTTCCGATCCTCATTGTGGATCAGAGATGCCCAATCCTTTCCTCTGAGATGTGCGACCACTCCTGGCTTGAACAGGCACACGCTAAGCTCATGGCGCGACACACGGTCACACAACAAGACGCTGTGATGGCTGTCCTTATGGTAGAGACAAGCCAAAACTGTCTGATGGTGAGGGAGTGTGAACTTGATTGTAGCTTTCACATGTCAGGGATGGTGAGGAAGTGTGAACTTGATTGTAGCTTTCACATGTCAGGGATGGTGAGGAAGTGTGAACTTGATTGTAGCTCTCACATGTCAGCCTTCCCAACTACTGAAACTCAAATATCATTTTTCTCTGGGTGCTGAGGATCAGGTTATTGGGACTGACTACGCTGTGCAAACCAGCTTCCCTGCAGATCCTGATGCAGAGCAAGAAGTTATCAGTAGGCGCATTCTGCAAGCCCTGGGCCTAACAATTCAGTCCCCTCTGGCCCTTCCAGCACCATCCAGGAGACAATTGCCTGAGCAGTCAAAAGAGGACGTTCCTCCTCAGAAGTCACTTGCTTCGAGGCCTAGCACCCATGATGCACTGAGCATACCGGCAAGGTCCACCAGATCCAATAGCGATGCAAGCACCTCCAGTCAAGCTTTGAAAATTTTCAACAGCTTTCGTGAGGGCTCTTCCAACAACCATGTCTCAAGTCGAGATGGGCCTGCCATCAGTGGGCCTGCCATGCACGCATCACATAATGCCAGCAGACATTGGCAAGAACTGGCAGCTCAAGCTCCGAGTTGCTCTGGATCCAATCCCCCTCTATTTCGATTAGGTCATTGTTCTAACATGGGCTCATTTTCATCTGAACCCCACTCAGAATCTCAGATGAGAGTCAGCGGTCAGCCAAGACCTCTTGTCTCACTTGAACCAAAATCCTTCAGACTCAGCTCCCTCAACAGGGATTCACTTTGCCCCAATGTGAAAGCTTCAGGCGAGATCCAAGGTTTGAAAATGGCTTGAGACTAGTTATCTCACACTTCCAAACACTTTTGTTGTGCATCAGGACTGCCTAGAGGCAGCATATATGTTTCTTGTCATGGTCAAAGTCAAGGACTCATCAGGTCATAAGCCTTCAAAAATATGCACCACCAGGAGAAGCTTGTAGGTATGAATGTGATGTGGGTTTACAATATTTCAACCATACCAGGTGCACATTTGAAACCCTGGGAGAGGAGTGCTCTGAGAGAAGGAAACCTTGCCATGAGCTGTAAAGGGAGCGGAAGTAGTGACAGAACCGTCTGTCACAGTCTTAGCCCTTTCAGACATGCTTCGACCCTTATACTAGAATCCAATGATCAAAAGGAGAATGCAGGAATGAAGATGCGGAAACCCAGGCACCCTGCATTTTTGGTCAATGTTTTCGACACCTTTGATGTTGTTGATTTGTCTGACGACGCTAGTCTGTCTTAGTATTTAAAGAATATATCAGTCTCAAATTTAATAATTTACCATAGCCAAGGGAGGAGGCTGGATATAGACGGCTGTAATGACCAGAAAATTTTTGTGTGAATTCTTCGTGAAGTTTCAAAGCCCGTTGTTTTTGTATTGATACGCATGTCCTGTAATTCTTCCTTACAAATGCACACAATGTGATCCATCCTCTAAGTATCAATGAGCCAAAATGACTCGCTAGTTAGGAAAACTTTTATTGCAAGCTTCGGATCTATACGATTCTCTCTCCTCGTAGTGTTTACTCTGTCTGCTTGCGTCATCTACTTACACTTAGATGCCCACACTCTGCAACGCTACCTTGCATTAATCCAAAGTGATCCCTGGGGAACAGCTCACATATTCATTATTGGGTATGCAGCCTCAGTTGTAATATTTTTCCCTTGCATGATACTGCAAGTTGTGAGTGGTTCCTTGTACGGCTTCTGGTCTGGAGTGCTTCTTTCCTGGCTTGCCAACTCCATTGGTCAGACATGCGCATTCTTGCTAGGAAGGTACCTATTCAGCTCCCCAGTTAGGACTTACTTGCACGCCAGATGGCCTGGATTCCCAGCTATCGACACTGCTATCAAGAAGGACGCTTGGCGCATTGTGTGCCTTCTGCGTCTCTCCCCCATCATGCCATACAATATTTTGAACTATGCCCTGGCTCTGACACCAGTTTCCCTCGCCGTATATACAATAGCCTCCTGCATTGCAACAGTACCATGGACCTGCCTCTATGTTTACGTTGGCACTCTTTCTACTGACCTCATGGACTTGGCTCATGGAAAGATCAGGTAGTTACCCAGGTCCCCTTTTTTATTAAAGTACAACAGAACTTTTAGGACGATGACTTCTGAATGCCATGACATGAGCAATGTCACGGCTGACTCCTTTCACTCTATCTTTGCAGCTATGGCAGTGCCACCAGGTGGTGGTCCTCAGCCCTCACCATCATGCTAGTCATTTTGACCACAGTTTATGGATACTTCCTTGCTCATCGAGCTATCAATGCAGTGCTGAGAGAGCCTCAGGGAGCTGCCAGTGCTCCCATAGAGTATCGGAGCCCGTCTGATTTCAGCATCATTAGGGTGGCTGTATGTGCAGAGGAGAGGGTGCTTGATGGAGTGGCGCTGGGAGAAGTGAAGCAAGGCAGAGAAGCAGAAGGAGTAGAAACTGTGGTACCTGCTAACGCCCTTGCAGTTTTAAGCCTATAGAGCCAGGACCAGGTTTAAAGGCAAGCAGTTCTTTCTAGAAGAGGGAACAGTACCCGAGCTTGTTGTTCAGCCAGTATCAGCGAAGATGGTCTCAGGTCTTAGGCTGATGGTATGAAATCATCAGTGTGTCAATTGTAAATTACATTGCTACGAACTGATTGATATCCTTAAGGCTATGTGTCCAACTGCCTTTTGTCGTAGCATAGCACAGGTTACAAACAAGGATGGAAGGGCGTACATGTCAGATCTCTACTTTTTCCAGACTAAGGCGCTGAATGAGGGTCGAACTTAGACCTCACATGTAATTGAAGGATGGAAAGGCACTTAAATATGTCATCACTCGCTGAATAAGGTTGTGTTGTAATATTTGTATTTGTGCGCTGAACGTATCCACGCGCAGAATAATTGTTTTTTTAAGCTTCATGTAAATTTTCATTTTTGAAGCAACAACTGTCTTCATTCTGTGCCATGGAGGGCAATCAGCTGCCTAAGAAGTTTTAAGAGGTTCTAATGAGCCATTCTTACAAACAAGAACGATTAGCAGAAATTTACTGTACATCAACAGGTCAGCTCAGCATAGCATTGGGTTCAGGGCTTGAAATGCAGCATGCTAAGCAGCACTGCTATCAGGGAGCTCCTGTCATTGGGGACTAATGTTGTCTAAAAATGGATGAAATTCAGCAATCTTTTGGATCCTGTGGATCCTTTATTATTTCAATGAAAAAAGCAGCTGAATGAATTAATGGAAATGGAGCGCACAAGCTTTTGAATGTCTGATCATCAAATAAAATCCAAAAATAGGCATAGCCTGCATATTTAACTAAACTATCTTGTCCTGCTCTGAAGCTGTCTCTCCACAGCGGGAAGATTCAAGAGTAGCAGGATCTTGCAAGCCTGGTGTAATCCTCAAGGGGTTCACAACTGTCTCCGCAACAGGAGCAGTCAGCATGCCTGATTCAAAAGGGGACGTTACTAATAAGGCAGGAGCTGTACCCCCAGGGGCAAGGTCAACAAGCTGTACTTGGGCAGCAGCTGAAGGCATCACATCAGTGGCAACAATACTGTGTTGAGCCAGTACAGCCACTCCCTCCTCATCAGGTGAAGGAGAAGGAGCAGCAGCACTGTCTAGCTGTGTTCTTGCACTGGCCACAACCTCTTCTTTTGCTGCTTTGAAGGCTGCTTCTGCATCCCTGAGCAGATGACAATCGCTGTCAGGGCTGACTACTAATGGCTGTGATGATGGTGTCAAAGCTATTGTATTATCCCCTAGGCGGCTTGAATTAACAAGCACCTTCCCCCCAAGTGCGTGTAGAGAGAAAGGATCCACATATTGCACTGTGACATCAACCTCCGCATCTTCAGCACATTTGTATGCATGCACCCTGTTTTTTTCTTCATTGTCAACAGCACAGGAGCTGCTGTCAGTGCTGCTCTTTACACTTCTCTCAAAGCCGGCACCCTCCACATCTACAGCATCTACAATATCTGAGGAGCAAGGACAGGCAGGAAGAAGGGCAACACTGACACAAAGTTTCAAAATCATGGTCTCTATACAAAGTAAGTGATTAATATAACCCACTTAATTGTTCATGTCAAATTTGAAAGCAACATGCATAGATCAAGAACTAGAAGTCAGCGAAGGCCTTTTTATCAAGGCCCTCTGACTGCAGTCCCACTCACCCTCCCCTGCATTCAGCTGTACTCTTGATCTTAATCCCATATCCTCTCTGACCTCCCATGCTGCATCCTCGACCACATGAGAAGAGGTGGCTACACATTCAAAAATCACATAACTCCATGGTGTCCAGACAGAGATGTACTTGATACATGAATACTTACTTAATTCATACTTATGAAGACTGAAGTCAACTTATCAAGTCAAAAGTGAGGGCTTTGTATTCATTGTATTGCCCTTCCTTGCCATGGACATGGCATGATGCCAACAAACTTATCATTTATTTAAGCATTGTATTGTATGAACAGATTGGTGTGAACTCAAGGCAATTTGTCTTTAAATACAGCAAGTACACTCAAGTAAAAACATTCAGTATTTTGTCTAGGAAAAATACATATAGAAACTACTAAATTGCAACGTGAAGACTGACATGCAGCTGCATGCAAAAACAAGAGCACGAGAAACTTACCATGCATAGGGCCATCAAGGCCAGCTGCATCAGCCTCATATTGGTCTTCCCAACAGCTTCTTCAATATGCTGTCATGCACAACAAAATGCACATACATGAAGAGTGGTGGAAGCATTCCAGTGATATTTTTTGGCATTTTGGTGATGAGAGGGAAGACTGAAAACTAGGACAGGAGAAATGGCAAACGCAGCTTCAACACAGCTTCAACCTACTGATGTCAGAAATCTCATGTGAACAGTGCTCCCATACCCAACAAGAAGTCCCTCTCTGAATGGCACTTACATTCACAAGATTCTTCACATTTTTACGTCTCAAGGTGCGCAGCACCTTAAACAATTGTAGAAGTCGGAAAAGACGAAGTAGTCGCAGAACCTGTGTGGAAACAATAATATGTGGAAACAATAATGAGATTTCAGTTTTTTGTTGTCACATTTGACTGCCCAGCACTCAGAATTCTTGACCTGGCTTATGTGCACTAAGCATGTGGCAATCCAGAGTCAATCCAAATGTACCTATCAAAGGCACCCAGCACTTCATCTCACAATCTTACACGGATACTAGATGCAGCAGCATTCTTAAGAATGAAATCCCAAGGCAGGCTGCTAGCCGTGTCGACCCAGAACCAGCACTTGATATAGCGAACTGCTATGAGTCTGTGATTTCTTTCAAAATGACCTTGATTGTCTACAGCACAACATTCAGCTTTAAGGGCAACCCATTCATTACGCGCAAAATGTGATGACCTACATTCAGATTACACAGTGCTGCTCCTAAGACAATCAGAACTGCACGCAGTCTCCACAACCTAGCGTAAACCCTAGCGCAAACATTAAGAACATTTACACAGTGCTCTTTTTAAATGAAGACGACAAGTTTCCAGTAAATGATGAGCTCTTGGTGCCCCTCTCACCAATGTAGGTGCAGTGGAAGTTGAGGAGCACGTCGATCATGAAGATGCAAGACACGAAAAGGTCTATCCCCGCTATGGCAGTTGTGAAAAGCTCCGCCTGCATCATGATAAGGAAGCAAGAGTTCCTCTTTTTTTAGGGCATCCAGTAAGCAATGAGGCACAGGCACAGTCATTTGACCTACAAACCCTTAACCCTGCAAAGTCTCTGAAAGCCAAAATTGCAAACAAAACAAAGTAGTAGAAGCTGTACAATTTCATAACTTTCAGGGCCAGGATGGGGATACCTAAATGAAAGTAGTCTTATTCAGCCTGTGTGCTGAGCTCAGATTAACTCACAGTATCTATGTTGAATGCTATGTAATACGGTGTGCACACTAGGACGTAGATCATTAAGAAGAGTAGCAAGAAGTCCGCCGTGAAGCGATAAGTGTTGCTAGGGTCCCATGCATCCTGAATCATGATAGGAGGAGAGGAGAGGAGAAATGGTTATCACCAACATTCCTTTTTCATAGTCATCTTCATCGGCACATCAAGTCAAGGGAACAAACAAGCGGATCTTAACCAGCTTTGCCTTATCAAGAGCTAGTTAAACCTAAAAAGATGTTAAGCTCATGCAGTGGTAAGGCAAAAATCATGTGACAGGTTTTTAATTGGCAGAAATTCCTGAGAAGCACTGAAGGTGACAGATTGGAGATAACTTGTCCTTGTTTAAGAAAATTAACCTGCTAAATTTTCATGTAACAGGGCTAACTGTACCTAACTATCATGTAACAGGGCTAACTGCACCTAACTATCATGTAACAGGGCTAACTGCACCTAACTATCATGTAACAGGGCTAACTGTACCTAACTATCATGTAACAGGGCTAACTGCACCTAACTATCATGTAACAGGGCTAACTGTACCTAACTATCATGTAACAGGGCTAACTGTACCTAACTATCATGTAACAGGGCTAACTGTACCTAACTATCTTGTAACAGGGCTAACTGTACCTAACTATCATGTAACAGGGCTAACTGTACCTAACTATCTTGCACAATAAATGCATGATCAGTCATTATAAATGCAGACATATGCTGCATCAAGGTTCAGGGCCTCACCCATATGGACTCATTCTTAGCTGTCATTTGAATCCTGTGAGTCCAGTTATTGCGTAGCAGAATCAACCTCTTTTCGGAAATCAGTTGATCTCTATCACCACGGTGAATGGTGACGGACATTGGCCTGATGTTTGGTGAAGGTATAACAGACACAGCAAATCTCATCAGACAAGGCCTCAGCTTCAATAAGAAGCATGAAGGTGGCATGAGAAAATGCAAGGAGTCAAGTTATGAAATCAAGCATTAAAATCGCAGCCATGACAACACAAAGGGCTCACCCTCCCTTGCCAGAGGCATTTTGTGTGGCCATAATGAGTGCCCCATCTCGGAGTTCACTGTGATCCCTTCCTCCCTTTCTCTCCGAGTCTGGTATTAGTGCCAGCCTGACCTTCTCGACCATGCCCTTGAACTGTGAAACCTCTGAGTCCTGAGTTCCCAATTCATCACACATTGCAGCAGCTGGTGCCACTTTATTAGAGGAGAACCATCCAGAACGAGGTACAGCCTGATAAGATTTACGTGAATCACTTGATTGTGACATGTAGCTGGCAGCACTATCATGGGTCTTTAGCATGTACCCTGCATCTGAAGGTGGGACAGCCAAAGTTGTTACAATCTTGCGCTGACGAACTGAAGTAGAGCTTCCAGAGGATATAGAAAGACCACTCTCTCCACTTCCTTTGTTTGTGGCTGACTTTATACCATCATCCGGAGACTTCTTGAGTGAAGACTTGATCCCATTGCTGCCCTGCTTCAACAGTTCGTGTGGCTTCTTAGCAGGGTTGGATGGACCATGCTGTGGGAATTCAGAGACATGCTCATCCTGGCACTCATCATCATCAACCTCTACTTCCTTCATTTCTTGGGAGTTGATTCTTTGTACAGCATGTGCTTTACTGACAGAGAAAGACTTGACAGCTGAGAACTGCTTCTCAAGCCCTCCCGCCTGCTTTGACTGCTCTGAGTCCTACAGATAATGTACAAGAGAGATGATGTCCATGAAGTTAAAGAGTTAACAGCAGAGAGATGATGTCCATGATTGCACAGAATTCTACAATCGTGACATGAAAGGTTCATTCTTACCGCAATGGCCCTCTGCTGCCTTCTTTGCGCCACATGATATCCTGAAAAGACTTGGTGCTTGAAGTAATATTCTTAGCAAGGTGTCCCATTCCACTTGCTGCAAGCACAGGTGCTGATGCTTTCACAGACCGGTCTACAGCACCAAGATGCTCTAGAGGATTCTTCATTTGAATCAGATCTGCCATGTCACTCCTTTCTACCTGCTGATGACTCACACCCTCTTCCTCCATAGTCTGCAGCACAATGCCTCTTCTCCTGACAGGAGAGCTGTCTGCTGTACAAGCGGTGAGATCTGAGGTCGACCTGAAGGGAGACTCTGTGTGGACATTCTTCTCCACTGAGGTGTTCATGATGGTAGCCAGCTGAGGTAGGTTAACGGAGGAGGAAGCACCTCCACCTACTTTCCTTGCAGCCTGGCTTTGCAGCATTAATCGACTGCCAGGATTAAGTGGTAAGCCATCCAGAGCATGCTCTTCATCACCAGCATTATGGTCCTGAGAGGAAGTGTGCAGCAGGACATTCGCTAAATCCTTGTATATGTTTGTATTGAGCACTACCAAAAATAATTCTGTGCATTGATTGATTGAAGCAGGGTGAAAAGATCAAGGTTTCTGAAAAAATTGGCAAATCCAGATTAGGTATAATGCACTGTCTGTTAACCTACCATGATAGCCCCACGACTTTTTCGCCCAAAAGGCACTTGATGAGAAGCAGTTCCTTTCGAGGACTCATGTTGAGACAAGGTACTGAGTATCAGAGAATGCATCTCCTTCTTTAACTCAGCCTTTAAGTCTTCTTTGACTCCTTGGAATACTTCCGTCATCATTAGCTTGTACCTGTGACCATCATAGGTTCAAAGACAACAGTAAAAGCCTACCTCGAAATTGATTACGAATGTGATCAGGAAAGCCTGCTGCTGTTTCGGTGGGTGGGTGCGTGAAAGCTATGTTATGTATTTTGTTGAAGCAACCATAAATGCAGTTGCATCAAAGTACCCTAGTCCCTATTTGTAGCATAGAACAAGTTCCAGTATTCTTTTCGCAGGACGAGTCATACCTTTTCTCCTGCGCGTCCTGCATCTCTAACATGCAGTTTGAGAACATTTTCAGTACATCTGAAATCGTCGTATCATGACTATGGGCCATCTCTGCTCGTGGTTGCGCCATACACACTTATCCTCTTCAACCCAGCGCACTGAGGGCAATAAGAGCAATACGATTGAGGATTCATATCATAATCCTCCGTTACAGAGGCCAGCGTGCACATAGAGAGACGTGTTGTATAACGCACTGTTCATCTCACATGCTGTCAAAACAGAATACTTGCATTGTTAAAATCCTAGGAAACTTGCAAGCACACAGTATATTCAACGAACGTCGAAGCATCATACCTATTTGCGTGGACACCTAAATGCTATTTATATATCAAAGTTTGCATAATCTGAGCAAGGCGCATCATGTAATGCACATGTTCATGTAAAGTGTTATCCTTGTGGGTACTGTACGTACATATTCCCACTTCAAAAACGATTGCTTACTCACAGCTGTAATCTTGCAACTCTACGAAGCATTTTTAATTTACAGTTGCATACATCTTGAGCTCAAAGGGACACTGTTGACGCCATGTCTTGCAAACATTGTGAGCTACTTTGGTAATGATTGATTTTCTACATAAACTCTTGATGAAGTAGAAAATCTTGTGTCTGATCATGCGAATGTACGGTAACCCTAGTACCCTACTTAAATATTTAAACCTTGTATGCATAGATCTCGCACCAGGTTAAGGTGATAAACCCAGGTGTTAGGTCTGAAGTTATCCCAAGAGGCTGAATAGTAAAAAGCGCAGGCAGTCCAGTGCAGCTGCAAGGATGTAAGAATTGATGGAGGGATTATAGCAAGAACATCCACTTACAAGTCCTGATATAAGCAACTAAATCCTATACATGAGGGAGCACCTCTCTGCTGTTCAGAAAGAAACATACCTCTTTATCAGGCACATCTTGGCCATTACTCGTTACAATGTGCATCAACGAGTTACATATAACTCATCACTAATGAAAAAGGAGCGGAAGTTCAAATGCATGGAACACCTCTCACCATGGTCCCTGCAAGTAGCACTAATCTCACCATGCGCATGGCTGAACATCCCAGAGATTCATCGAGCATCTGAAAATTTGTACAGCCATTATTGGCCAATCCAAATAGCGATGGTAACCTGCTCCAGCATGCAAGCACCCTCAAAGCAGTAAAAGAACAGGTTTTGACCATTGCAAGAACACAACTAGGTGGTACTGCTGCTCCTTCTTTTTTGACTGATGAGGACGGAGTGGCTGTACTGGCTCTACACAGTATTAAAATATCTCTAGCTGCTGCTGTTGTGCAACTTGACACTCTCCCTGGGGGTGTAGCTCCTGCCTTCTTATTAACTGCCCCCTCTGCATAAGACATGCTGAGACATGCTGAGTCATGTTGCAGAGGCAGATGTGAGCTCCTTCTGGATAACAACAGATCTTGAAGATTCATCTCTCCTCTCTTCCCACCAGCGAAGGCACTCAGCGACAGGTTAAAAATTGAATTGGACATTGCATGCAGTGGCATTATGTTTAGAATCAACTGAAAGTCAAGTAACATTATAAGATTTGAGCTTTCAAATGGAAATTAATGTTATCACAACCATTTGTTTTGGATGATTTCATCGTAGTCTGATTTTTGTCCATTTATTCCAGAGGCTCTGGGCAAGTGCAGTCAGTGCAAGTTGACCTCCTTGCAATACAAACCTCTCTCTACTCTTACATCATGTTGGATGACAGTGATGAGGAGTAGAAATGATTGCAGGGTTTTAGTGCATTTGATGCCTCATTTCAAAACAATATGACAATGTGTTGGATCATGTACTGTTACTGGCAATAACTATCAGTGCTGTTAGAAGAAATTTCAAGGACCTGGGAGTTACAGGCATTTCTCCGTTAAGTCTCCACCGCAATTATCGACATTAATGGGCTAATGGGCTTTTATTACCTGACCTAAATACGGGCTTTAATTTTGGAAGAACCGGAAGGAAACATCAACAGGACTCACAAGATATTGTAATAAAAGCACAAGGTGTGAGTACTGTTCACACTTTCGTCTTCATGTCATTTGCTTTGAGTGGATCATTGTTGAGATCTTGTCAGCTTATATTTGCGATGCTTACTTATTTCTTTCAAGTAAGATTGGAGATTACTAGGATTCTAATGAGGAGAACCATTGAGCATAAGCGTCATCACAATGATTCTTAGTTCGAATAGCAGCTGTTGTAAGTGCAATGACACTTTTCGTGCTTGCTGTTTTTCAGTCAATATCAACTTGAGGCCATTCTACCTGATCCGCCTTTGAAACCCACTGTAATACTTTGTTTGGCTGCTATTGTAAAGCATGTTTCTCTACTGATCATTCCTACGACCTTTGCTGAGCCTATGATTGCGCAAGCATGGAGGATCTGTATACACTTCACACTGTCGTAAGTCCTTGATCTCCTTCAGATGAACACCTTCTCCATAACAGGACTATCGATGCAACTTTACTCACGTTCAGATGAACTCTGAAGCTCTGATAAAGAACAACTGAAATCTTTTAGGCTTCAATACTCTAAAAACATTTATTTTGTCAGCCTAATTTCCTCAAGGATGTTAAAGGATTGGCAGTTTCTCCCCCTGTCTTCTAATTCTTTAGCATTCCAAGTGTCTTCGAAATTATTATGCCACACCTTCTCACATTTAAGGAGTAATTTAAAGTGATGAACACACAGTCGTGGAGAGAGCCACGACACTTAATGATAGATCCAGCACAGAAGAAAGCAAGTAGTCACCAGGGTGGTATCTAAGACACAAGAGCCTACCACATGACTCATCCATATCTTGACACTGCAGTTACAGTACCGCAGGTCTTTCGGGTCATCAGGGTATATTATTCCACATGCAATGTTGATTGCGACACAAGACACCATTAAGTAGTATGGCCCAACCTCAGGGGCAGAGCCTTGCATCACAGTGCTTAGCGTACAGCAGGGTAACTGACATTCACCATGCAATTGTATCAAATCTGTTGAATAAAATGTGCTGAAATGTTTTTTTTGAGGCAATTGAACCATTATGTGTCATATGACGGCCATACAAGCCAAGTCAATGAAGGATAAGTTCAGAAGGCATTTTTCAATTGCCTCTTTGTCTGATTGAAGGCGGCACATAGCAGACAAGGTCAGATAAGTTTCGTGCTACATCATCGAAGCCGATAAATGCAAAATACATGCCTTGTAAAGCAGCTTGAGCTGCGCATATGAAAGATCAGAGCTTTTACATATCAAAATGTGCAAAAGAAGGTGAAGCTGTTGCTGCATGCTTGTAGCTATCAAGCCTCATGTCTGTCACATGCTTGCTTCACCCCTGACGCTGGTCGAGGGTCGTTTCAGCTCCTCTTGAGCTAATTCAGGCTCCCCCAGATCTTTTACTGCAACAACAGTCTCTGATCCCTTCACAATTCCTGATGCAGAGTCTGCTTTTTCTTGCTCAGAACTTGAGGGCAGGCTGGGTCTTGACACCAAGCTCTGCCATTTGGATAACTTCATTGATGGCATCATGAACTCAGGGACGGGCTCATCCCTTGCAGGAGGCACACTGTGTACTTGTGAGGCTAACAATACAACTTTTTCCTGAGAGTTGCGATGTTGAGGACGTTGAGAAGAGATGTCTTGCTTCCCTGAGTATGGTGGACCCCAATACTTGTCCATTGGGTGATCATGAGCAGAATCAAATCGTGCCTGCTGCTCATCAATGGGGGCACCATCAGTCCTGACATTATTCTCACCGCTCTCTGAGGTGTAACGATGGAGATGCAGAAGATATATCAGCAATATTGATTTGTGTACAAAGTCAAACAACTTAAAAGTGCTATCAAATGATGTGAATCAGCTGCACGATCCAGGATATGTAAGGGATACTTAGATGAGCAAGGAGAGACAGCCATGCTCCCCATCTCTGATGTCTGTTGTGCCCAAGTTGTGATCACTGCTCACCATCTACATATAGACCCAAGTCCTTCCGTGATAGAAGCCCCATTTCCTCCCGCACATCCCAGGCCGCATCCTCAATGGTGTGCGCAGCGGTTGCTGTTAATTTGACACAAAGATTGTTGATAAGGAATTCATGCTGAAGACAAGGCCAAGAGGTCTAGGGACGGAGCTCCATGCCATAGACATCATTTATTCCCATAACTGGGGAACCACCCAGCTTTGTATAATATGTCATATTTTGAGGATGCAACTTGATTTCAATCCAGAATGAGAAACAACAGATGTGAAAGTATCATCGTTCGTGTCTCTTCTAACCTAACAACTAATGAAAACAACCATCTTTCATTACTAGGTATGTTGCACACTGTACTTGATGTCACCACCCGTAGCTGCAGGCTTCATGAAATTTAGACCCTGAGAACATATCAAGTGGAATGGGAATGCTGCAGCCCTGGGGACATAACTAGGGACAGGAAGTGCAGCCCTGGGGACATAACTAGGGACTGGAAGTGCAGCCCTGGGGACATACCTAGGGACAGGAAGTGCAGCCCTGGGGACATACCTAGCGACTGGAATTCATCCGCTAGCTCTGGCCATTGCGCAACCACCTGCTCCAGATCAGCCCTCCTAAGACTGTACAGCTCACAGTACGATTGAGTGACTACTGTGGCAGCGCGAGGCTCTCCCAACAAACAGCTGTAAGTTCCAAAGCTGTCTCCACTTCTCAGAGTTCCCAACGACCTACTCACCACATCGGGAAATTCATGGTTTTGTTCCAAACATCAAGACAGTAAACTGTCTAAAGAGCAGGGGTGAAGAGTTTAAATGCATAGATATTTAAATTAAAGTTATGTTGTGGAGGGTACATTACTATATCATCAATATCAGCACGTGCAATGGAGACCACCACATCAGCACATGCAGTGTAGATGAGAACACAGCACTCCCTACAGTAAGCACACACAAGGCACATCTTAGCATCCACCACTTTCTCACATGTAGTCAAGGTACGAGACGTCGTCCACATGCAAAATGATCTGCTGAGTATTGTTTGAGGAGGCAGCGTCAAAGGAGGCTGCAAAGAAGGAGGGTTGCTGAAGAGGAGCGCGCATTGCACCGAAGTCCATGCGCACATTAGCAAGGTCTTGATCATAAACCCTCACCTGGTGCAAAAAAGGGCTCTAATGACATTGTGCATGTCAATTTTCAAAATTGTTGACACACTCATGATGAAGGTGCGTCCAAGCATTTGCATGTACAGCAAAACTGTGAATGAAGATGTTAAAATGAATGTAGCGGCTATTTGGTGCACACCTCCAGAGTCCCCTCGGATATGAAGTACATCTCTGGCCCCACTTCTCCTTGTCGGACCACAATATCACCTGCCAAGTTATATGGAAAGGTTGTCGCGAATCGTTAAGAGGGCCTGCCTCACAAATGTTAAGGATATATCGTCCTTACCTTCATGAACTAACTGAGACATACTAGGTCCATGAAGTAAGTAACTGCTTACAGTGCAAGGCATGCTTGCAAAAAGCTTTTTCATTCAGGTACATAGTCATGGGAAAGGTAGTGTGCGAGATTCATGACCATGTATATGACACTGCTTTTCTTGTGTGCGCACCAGGAGAGTAGTACTCTAACTTCAAGTAGGTAACAAGGGAGGTGATGAATTGAGGTGGCTTGCCCTGGAAAAGGGGCACTCTCTCCAAAGCTTCCCGATACAAATGCATTACCACCTATGAGTACTCAAAAGATCCATGAATGTTTAGTGACTCTCCAGCTTGTATCAGGTCGCTACTCACATTTCAAACCTGAGATTTCAAAATCATTTTACTGCACGCAGATGTATGCATGGCTTCCTTTTACTGCACACAGATGTATGCATGGTTTCCTTTTACTGCACGCAGATGTATGCATGGCTTCCTTTAACTGTCTCATTGCATCAATCCCTCAAAAATTCAAATTTTGCATTGGTCGTGCTTGCCTGCATTCTCAACCCCACAGACAGGCCAGCTATGATTTCAGCTTCATCCACGTGAATGGTGCGTGCAACACAGTAGTTGTAGTAATCGCGGACCTTGTTGGACAGACGCCTAACAGACATTAAGTGACATGAAGGAAGCATTAGTGCTTGCAACTAACGTCATCAGGCATGGGTAGGGGAGTGGTATCAACACATGAGTGCTTGAATCAATTGTCGTCTGACACGGGAGTACAGGAAACACAAAAGAACAAGGATGGAGACAAATGTGAATCAGAAAGAAAGAGGTGAGCCCATATGCAGCTGGGGGCAGGAGGAAATAGGAATTAAGTGACATCCTACTTGGGTACATCTCTTTGTTTCAAGAACTCATCCACAGCTGCTCGCTTTCTTGCCATCTTTGCTGCACTGCTCTCCTCAGCTGCAATCATGCTGGCCATGCTGCCCATGAAGTATGCAAACAATGTGGCCCCTGCAGGATTTATAACAATAAATGTGTAGGGCCTTGAAAGGAAAGGTGGCATAACATTCGAGCGGATACATTTGATTTTTGAGCCCTGTTGCAAAAAAGACAGGCTTTGCAGATTCGAATTATAAAGACAGGATTTGCAGATTTGAATTATAAAGACAGGTTTTGCAGATTTGAATTATAACTGCCTGGCCTCGAAGCTCATACAACTCCCACTATTGTGATCTTATTGCACAGCCAGCACTGAGCATGAAGGTGCAGATTCTTGCCTCACCTGCTAATATGATCACAATGGTCGTTATCTTCTCAGAGACATTTACTGGCACAATGTCTCCATACCCAACCGTGGCCATCGACACTATTGCCCAGTACAAAGAATAGACGTATCTGAAGCAAGTGAGCAAATCAAGCATTTCTGTCATCAGATCTTGACATGGCAAGATGTGGCACATTCAAAAATGCTAAACACTTTGACAACTGGTGTTTGGCTCAGAGGCACTGTAAGAGTGTGTATCTCATAGCTGCGACAATCAGGCCTCATACCCTTCAGGCAATCAGGCAGTACCCTTCAGAATTTCTCATACAAAAACTGCAGGAATTGCTCCTTCAATTACAAATAATCTTATTAATACCCATGCTAAGACTCTACCGCTTCTTAAAGCAGAGCTACATTTTTACAAGCACAAACTGCTCATTACACATGAATTCATCCTCTCTTAATGCCAGAGAACGCTTTAAAGCTCCTCAGATTTCAGGGGTTCATGAAGGTACAGTACTCTCACATTTTGAGTGCGGTCAAATATTTTCTCTATTCACAATACCCTTTAATTTGTCTATCCACTGATTCATCCTATTCTCCCTTAAATCAGCAGCACAACCAGCCCCCAGCCTATCTAAGTCACAACTCCACAAACCATCTTCAAACAGTGCGCCAGCACCTCCCACACTTTCATTCCCTGCCCCATATCTGACAGTCTGTTCTCTCTTTGACTTCTCTGTTAACAACTTCACAAATTCTTCTTCACAAAAGGCTAGGGGCTTACCTCTCAGTGAAAGCAGCACCAACCTCCCTCCCAGTGTCATTGTTGGGTACTAGGTTCTGGTGATAAACCCAGGTGTTAGGTCCGAAGTCATCCCAAGAGGCTGAATAGTAAAAAGCGCAGGCAGCCCAGTGCAGCTGCAAGGATGCAATAATTGATGGAGGGATTATAGTTACAACATCCACTTACAAGTCCTGATATAAGCAACTAAATCCTTGACATGAGGGAGAACCTCTCAGTTTGGAAAGCACACTGTCAGGCACAACTTAGTCATTGCTCATTACACTGTGCATCAACATGCAAAGCAAGCTGCATATAATCATTTACTATACATAAAGGACCAGAATATTGACAACATTCAAATGCACGAAACATATCTTACCATAGTCCCAGCAAGCAACAATAACTTCATCATGCGCATGGCAGAACGCCCCAAGGATTCATCAAGCATCTGGAAAATTGCACACAATGCCCCTTTTCATGAAATTATCACAAAGATGAGAGCTGATGAGGCATGAAGATGCAAGCCCTGTTGCAGCCCCAACATATTACACCGCATATTATGGAGCCCTTACTCTTAGTGATGCAGATTCCCTATCATTATTATATCCATAAATAGTTCATGCTGCCGACATATCGCTTCCTAACGACATCCAGATGAAGTTTGAGATGGAGACACCTTTCCATAACAGCTTCCAGCTGAAGCTTATGATGCAAATGTGCAAACAAAGATTTTTCTGAACCCTTTTAAGTATTTCCAAAGGGTAACACACCTGCATGAAGTTCCTGATGTTGGCTTTTGACAGAGACTTTGCAATCTTGATAACACGAAACAGCCTTATAAGGCGCATCAGGCGTAACAGCTGCAATGCAGCAAGGATTATCACAAACATACAGAGATATGCATGGGCCAAAGTGATCAATCATGGCACAAACAATTTTGCTAGTATTTGAGTGGACGTGCAAACGATTGTTTTTGTAGGCAACTTGTCTTGGTGCACTCATATTATTGACTTTCAAAACTGCAGTGATGGGACTGTTTGACTCTCTTGCAGGACAAACTTGCATACTACAAAAAGAGATGCTCTGCTTCAGATCAGGTAAACAGAACTTCGCCATGCGCCATAAATGGATTGTAATTAGCAGGCAGGCACCTTGATGTGACAAAGTCATTGTGCTCTGAAAAATGAGGTTGAAGCTTGTTTCAAGAGACTCACTCTCAGCCCTTTTCCTGCATTTGAACCTTCCAATATTAGGGCCCAAGGCAAGCTGCTCACAACATCCAGCCAGAACCACATGCTTAGGTAATTTAAGGCTATGCGCTTCCTGTCTTTGATGAGTCGGCCGTCATGATCTGCGTGATCATGACCATGAGTAGGGATGGGAGCAGTTCCAATCAGTTACTCAGCTCTTTACCAGATATCTCTCTCACTAATTCCATGAAAATAAAGTGTGAGAGGATTAGTAAAAAGTTGATAAGAGCCCTTACCGGGATAACAAGAGCCCTTACCGGGATAACAAGAGCCCCTACCGGGATAACAAGAGCCCTTACCGGGGTAACAAGTGTTGAAATTGAGCAAAATCTCTGCAAAAAATGCAAAGGTCACTATCAGGTCCATGGCTCCAGCTGGAGTGCTCAGGACGGTCTGCGATGAGAAGTGCACAAGAAAAACATGTATTGACAAGCAAAGCGTATCAGGGCAGTCTGCAGAACACATGCAAAAGTTTCTATGTTATCTTATCTTATGGATAAGTCTTATCCATAGTCACTGTACCCATTCAAACAAGATCTGCATACTTAAATTCACAGTGTACTGTATTAGCACTCCAAAACTGAGACCAGAACTAAGACTTGGCAAGCTTGATGTAACGGCTTACAGTATCTATGCCAAAGGCAATGTAGTATGGTGTGAACAGGATGATGTACACCATAGAGGCCATAAGAAAGTAGTCCACGATCACTCGCCACAGGCTGTTAGGCTCCCATAGTGCAAAGAGAGGAGGCTGCAAAGATGAATGAAATCAGAAGGTTACTGTTAAATTATTTTGATTCATTTAAGCATGGCTACATGAGTAATGAGGCACCACAACGGTTGTGAAAATTCACTCTATCTGTTTGCTAAGTCAACTGCTCACGTTTCCTATTATTCCAAAACCTGTTGAGTGCAAAATCGTACCAACTTCTTGAGCATCAGTGTGGCGCTACCAGTTCCTTCATGGCTCCTCACTTTCACGAAGCCGTTCCCATGAGGCACGGGGAATGCAAATCCTTTCCTAAGCATACAAGTTATGCAATACATTAGCCTTGCTTTCTTGACCTGAGCACAATGTACTAAGCATTATGACACAGACGCTTGCACATAATGCTAGCCATTGATTCTCATGTTGAAGCCTCTGCATAGCAACATGCACTGAAACATATCACTTCTTAGTGAACACATGATCTTAACAATGCTTACTGAATGCTGCTACTATGAATAAAAGTAACAATGCTTACTGAATGCTGCTACTATGAATAAAAGTAACAATGCTTACTGAATGCTGCTACTATGAATAAAAGTAACAATGCTTACTGAATGCTGTTACTATGAATAAAAGTAACAATGCTTACTGAATGCTGCTACTATGAATAAAAGTAACAATGCTTACTGAATGCTGTACTATGAATAAAAGTAACAATGCTTACTGAATGCTGCTACTATGAATAAAAGTAACAATGCTTACTGAATGCTGTTACTATGAATAAAAGTAACAATGCTTACTGAATGCTGTTACTATGAATAAAAGTAACAATGCTTACTGAATGCTGTTACTATGAATAAAAGTAACAATGCTTACTGAATGCTGCTACTATGAATAAAAGTAACAATGCTTACTGAATGCTGCTACTATGAATAAAAGTAACAATGCCTAATGCTCGAAAGTCATGCTTTGTTGACCCTTACCCTGAAGAGGTTACCATAGTCTTCAACACAGACTTGGCACTGCCCTGGATAGTGGGCTCCAACCACCGTGAGTCAGTTCGGTCAGTATAACTTAGAGACATAGTACCATCAACTGCCAAGCTTTTCATACCAGATTCTTGCACAGAGGGATACCCTGGTGACGTAGCACTAGTGAGAGGGACAACACGGGAGCCTTTTTGAAACCAGCTAGGTTTACCAAACATCCTCCCATTGTTGTCCGCACCACTAAGTTGTTCCAAGTTAGTAGACACTACTCCAGGTGATACGTGGCCATTTCTAGGCGCAGAAAGGGGGTTTAGTGAAGACAGAGCCTGCTGGGTACCTGGTAAGAAGGCGAGGTGTGGTGCAGCCAGGGTTGCTGTGGGAGCCTCAGGAGTGGTGGAGGGAAGAGCAGACAGAAACACAGGTGCTGAGTTCTGCTGGGCTTCCTTCCAGCTTCCCACCTTCAACCATGAGGAGTCTGATATACTTGTCCTTGGATGGGGCTCAGCGGGTTCTAAAGCTCCAGAGCTGCTCTGTGAGATTGGTTGAGAATTCAAACCTTTTTGGAAGACCTCTGCATCAGGCTCAGAATCTTGGACCCTGAGCGTGACGCTCTTCTTGCTCACTGAGATTGCAGGGTCGATGCCCTCACCCTGGTGGTCTATTGAACTAGTTTTGTTGTTGTCACGCAGGCTGCTCTTGGTGAACTGCTGATTAGATGTGGCGAGGTGCTGAGCTGCAATCCGTGCAGAGGGGTCAGAGAAATCAAATTGATTCGCATCTGTTGTAGCTGCCTTTGTATCGCCACCTTTGGAAGCATCTGAGATCGGATGCACTCGTACGGCAGGACCATCCGCAGAAAATGATTTGCCCATCACTACTGGTCTCCGAGATGAATGTTGATCCTGTAAAAGAAATTTTAGGTGAAATAGAAATCTAGCCCTCTGAGAGTATTGTCTAGAAACAAAGAAGTAGAATGTGAAGTACTAGAGGTAGCCATTGAAGTACTAGAGGTAGCCATCAAAAAAAATAATACAGTTGGAATTTATATTCATATGTAAGTTGAGCTACTGGAGCTGGGCCCATCATATATGTTGGGCACTCTAAACCATGCCATCTACCCACAGCTGTCTACATGAGCCAGATGCACTGCCTAGTTTAAAAGCTGCTTTCACAAGAACGACATGATGCTTGTGACAATGAGGCTGTTGAGTCACAGTTTTAGGTACACCGCCAATCCACACTACCAGGACCTCAATCTCAAAACCAGCAAACATCAAACCAGCGAAGTACTGACCTCAAAATCTTGCTGATGTATATGAGCAGCCTTTTTAACTCTTGAGGTCGCCATGCTGACAATGTCTTTGAATGTTTTGATCTTCTTTCCAACAACAGCACGTGCGTTGGTGTGTGAACCAGGAGCAGCTGAGTTTCCGTCTCGAAATCCTGAACCTGACATGGTCCTGGAGCTCCTGGGAGCTGCTGAAGTCCATTCATCTAGTTGACCTGATGTGGAGTTCCGAGGTGCAGCACCATTTCCAGAAGTTTCCCGGCTGCGGTATTGCGAGCTGGTATCATAATTGTTCTTAGGAGGTCTAGACTGGGACCAAATATGATCATCAAGTGGTGCAATACTCTGTCCAGTATCTATGCCGCCCTCTGAGATGGACCCTACATCTGAGGGTTGAGGCCCTCTCGCATGTTGCTGAAGGTTGTGGGAAGTTCTCAAACTGAACGTCGATGTTGCCGCTGAAGTCTGTGAGGGATAAAACTTAAGATGCTTTTGAACTGGTAACAGAAATTATAATATGGCCGCGTTTCTCACCCGCGAATGTGCATTCAGAAGAGGCTCAAGAGCTCCAAGTATATTTCTAATTTCAAGACGGACTTCGCGCAATAGCTCGTGCTTAAACCTAAATAAAAACCAGGTGCGTAAAATACTGAATGAGAGGTCGTTACCTATACGCTGAAAACAGAGAATTTTGAGATAATGTGATCTTACAATTCATTTTGCTCTATCTGTTTCACTGTAATTGCATCAAGAAGCCCTTCGATATCGGCACCAAAAGAAAAGCATGTAGCGATTTTTTCATTGGTTTTCTCAGTCATTTTAGGCAGCTCACAAGTCACAAACTCATTGAATACAATCTCGCATCTGCTCTTGGGTTTTATTGTACATCCTTCCACACCTTTATGCCCAACGTACATTGGGAATCTCGATAAGGAGTCGACATTGCATATCGATTAGTGATTACATTATTGTCCTTTACGTCTATTATTAATATTACTACATGTCCACAATTTCTGGTCATGGGGTAGAGAAGTTTGGTGCTTTAGTAGTTAATAAAAAGTCAGCAAATACAGGATGTGACCCGCTTTATGATATTAACAACAAAGAAGATGCTTGCAAATTAGGGCATGCAACTATGTCTTGAGCATGGAGCATGACAGACCTTGTGTTGAGGACTGTGAACAAAGTAGTTGTATTGTTATGCCCTCACAAATGCTCATCAACTGTCACGGTCTAACACTGCACCGGTGTAACGCTGCGCTAGAACTAGGTTATGAGGCATGCTGGGGAGGTGGGGATTTAGATCAGGCGACCGGATTCGCCTGTCAAGGTTGCTGGGGTTCTACACTTCTAGCTTTGCTTCTAGGAGTGCAACTTGCCACCTGACTGCAGACTGACCTGTCTGTGGAGGGCTTTTAACAATTAGTGACCTTTGAACTGATCCGATCTATATCTTATAAGCCAAGTTGCCCACAGTCGATGATCGATAGATTGACTGAAGCAGGAGACCCGATACCCGATACCCGAACTAAAGGAGGGTGAGTACTAAGTCTAAGATTAAGGGCTAAGTTAAGATTAAGACTAAGAGCAGTATTACAAAGAAAGGTAAGTTGAAAAAGAAGGCAGAATGCCTTCTCCTATCCTTTAAGTAACCAGATGTACGGACAATCTAGAAGGTGAGGTACGCCCGTACCTCACACACTCACAAACGTCTTATAAAGTTCAGTCATGCGTCAATTCAGTCATACGCTGTGACAAAAAGTCCAAGTACGATGTGGTGCTATAGTGTTATAATCATCAGTTTTGATTTGGTGTTGGTGCACAGCCCTTCTTTCTTTTCCTGAAACAATGTCATCCATCAAAACCCGATGTACTCCGATGTGTATCAAAATGAACGCCCTTAAATATGCCTGGAAAACCATTTCCTAGTCTGTCTTGCACACCCTGCTAAAAGCTTCTCAAAATCTTCTTCACCATGTCCTCTCTGCATACAATTAATAATTTAAAAATCAGTTATAAATTCACTTACCTATTAAAAACACTTTAACACAACGAAAGCTTCATATAATGACTACTTCCTCGTAAACCATTTAGTACTACAACAACTACAACAACATTCTTACAAATGTTAGGAATCCTCCTTACTTTTCATACCTTGCGAAAATCAGTGTGCTGTTTGCCGCCAGCCCTGCTTCCCCCACTGCTCGAGGTGGACCTTCTTTCTCAGCATCTCATTCTGCTTCTCACTTGCATTCTTTTGCGCATTACTCAATTGCATCTTTGCATGTCACTGCACTTGAACATCCAATATTCCTGCTACACCATTTCAATAAATGTTAACAGAGCGTGCAACTACAGCTAATAACACAAACGCAACGACCGTCGCGCCATCCTCACTCGCAACACGCCAAACACTATAATATGCATTAAAAATAGTCATAATTAATTCTTTTGATATTGTAAACACACATCACGTAAAGACGACTCAACTGCGCAGCATTTCTAACACTTTTGGCGCATACCTTTCCATCCAAACCAGCAAGAGATGTTTCATCAGCAACACGCCCACTCCCAGTAAAGTCCGACGTTTTATTCTTAGGTGATGCCTAAACATGACAACAAAACACGCGTGACCAATCCACAATGAATTTAAGACGGAAATAATTAATATTATTTCAATAAAAAAACACACCATTGCTCTGTATACGATCTGAATGAAAATGAAACGTTATATGAAAATTTATCGCCACCGCCAGGTTTTCGAAAATAATTAGCCAACAAAGTTTTTAAACATCATCTCATATAATATGTATGCGATATTGTTAATATTAACTCAATACAGCAACAACAATAAGATCGGATATGATTTGTTCTATGTGAAATCCGCTCACGTGTTCGCTTACGTGGCGCTTGCTAAAAATCGCGCGAAAAAACAGTGCCGCAAAATGCTGACGAGGATGTTGAAAATTACGCACATTGCTGACGTGGAATGATGTCCCATTCTTATTTCTTAGCTAAAGCTAAGGTAACAACTCAAGTACTCTGACACGCCGTCGTTGATGCGTAACAAATATTAGTCACCTGGTCACTGCTGGAGAGGTTACCGATTGCATCAATTCGTCAAATTTAAGCTGAACACATCGTGTTACTGGAAGTAGCTGAACGAGTGCATTGTATCTAGTTAAGAGAACGAATTTAGCATATTTTTGAGCAGCAGATCACATGAGTGTTTGCACAAGAACATGATATATAGTAACAATATGGTTAGAGCACCAAACAGTCAAGAAGATATTAATGGGTCTCCATGGCTTCTTATGTAGCACCAATGAGCCTGGCAAATGAGCATTGAGCATCACCAAAGAGCATCATGCTCATTCTCTAATATCTAAGATGTTGTATCATTGTGTGCCATGAAATAAACTGATTCACTAAACATCGTTTTACTAAATAAATGCCATTGTGTTCAGGGTAAGAGAGACGGTCACACTAGGATGAAAAATAAAAAACACTCACATCAGATTATCATTATGAACGAGGCATTCTGCTAATAGCCAGATTTTGATTAGTTGCGCGGAATATGCCTACTTCCTAAGTATTCCTCAAACTCCATCTTCTGAATCACTGAGAATGCTGACAGGTGCATATCATATTCTTTCACTAATAAGGATAAAGGCGGGTTCTTAGCATACTCAGCAAGCTACATGATCAAGGTGTAATCCAGCCAGCTTTGAAGTTGTACATGGATTATTATCTCCTCATGAAACCCACAGCGGCTGAGTTTCCTGGTTTCTCTTCATCCTGCGGCGTCAGCTTCACATTGCTGATGAAGGTTCTTACTGCAGTTCCTCCAGGGCCTTGCTCCTCAGCATCTGTTGGCACCCAACCAACCTGCTTCTTCATGCTAGCAGCAACAAAGCCACTATTTCTGTTCATTGCTGCGCCAGCATGAATTGCAGTTGATGTTGTATGCAATGACGCCCCTGAGGGCCTTGTGGAGAGTTCAGGACGCTTCAACCTGCCGTCGCTGCCTGTTGCACATCTGGACCCTGGGGAAGTCTCCACAATCTTGGGGCCCTCTGCTGTCCCTAAACCCCTGCATGTGTCGCTCCTCAACCCCATCTCCTTGCGCACATTCCAAGCTGCATCCTCCAAGCTGTGGACGATGTTCGCTACAGAGAAGAGAACGCTGAGAGTAAGGAACTATTATACAGTTTATCCCAAATCTCATTCCCAGCGAATACTTCCTATGCTCCTGTATGCTCCTGTATACTTCTGTATGCTTCTGTATGCTCCTGTATGCTTCTGTATGCTTCTGTATGCTCCTGTATGCTTCTGTATGCTCCTGTAGCCACCTTCTCGAATTGATATCAGACACACACCAGTACCACATAGTGAATCTAATTCACTATCCACCTCTCCTCACCTAGTGACTGGAACTCATCAGAAAGCTCAGGCCAATCAGCAACAACCTCTTCTAGATCTGACCTCCGGAGACTGTACAGCTCACAGTATGATGTAGCAATTACAGTTGCACCCCTAGGCTCCCCAAGCAAGCAACTGTAAGTACCAAAGCTGTCCCCAGAGTAAACTGAGCCCACGTACCTTCAAATTATTAATTTGTTTTCATAAATCAACAGTGAGATTATAACACAGAAATGAAGAAGAGGACGCATTGCAATAGAAATATCGTCTTCAAGTTGCGGTCAGATCCTCACCTCTTCCAGAAACAGATGTCTCAAACAAAATTAAAAATGAGAGAAGGGTCACACGTATGTTCTTACTGAATTGCACATCACCTGTATGGCACGTGCATCAAATCATCCTTGTGGAGGAATACCCCACTTGCACCGTGAGGCTGCTGACGTGGCAAGTGTTGGGATTCAATTCCAACTGGTCTCATGGTTGAGGCCTGCCTATTGATTGACAAATCATCGTCAAAATACTTCAGAGGGGCACCACCAAGGTGCTCTGGAGCTAAAGACCCATAGCCGGTATGGAGATCCTGAGTGTAGACTCTCACCTACACAAGTTCAGAGACGTAAGTGAATACCATGACTTGATCATAATACTGACGTTCTTATACAGAAGCACAATCCGGCAGACAGAGCAGCTATGAAGCTCTGGAATGGTTACCTCAAGTGCTCCCTCCCCAACGAAGTACATCTCAGTTCCCACCTCTCCTTGTCGGACAACGATTTCCCCTGCCAAGAAACACGACCAATTCACAACAATACGAAAGGCAATGTGCAGCAAACATGTCTTTCACTCAAGCTCTCTCATGTCAAATGCATAACTTGTCATTAGGGTTCTGGTTTCATAGTCCAGTAAGAGCTGTCAGGCAGCTCTGTCATTAGGGTTCTGGTTTCATAGTCCAGTAAGAGCTGTCAGGCAGCTCTGTCATTAGGGTTCTGGTTTCATAGTCCAGTAAGAGCTGTCAGGCAGCTCTGTCATTAGGGTTCTGGTTTCATAGTCCAGTAAGAGCTGTCAGGCAGCTCTGTCATTAGGGTTCTGGTTTCATAGTCCAGTAAGAGCTGTCAGGCAGCTCTGTCATTAGGGTTCTGGTTTCATAGTCTGGTTTCATAGTCTGGTTTCATAGTCTGGTTTCATAGTCCAGTAAGAAGGACCAAACAGCTTTGCTGCAACGAAGTTAAAAATTACGGAACAAGAGCAGGACCTTGTTGTTGTGGTCAAGAAGATTGATCAGCACCCCACGACTCACCAGGTGCATAATATTCAATCCTGAGATAAGTGACAAGTGACGTGATGAACTGAGGAGGTTTCCCCTTGAAAATGGGTACTTTTTCTAAGGCCTCCCGATACAAATGCAAAACCACCTGGGAGAGTATGATAAAAAGAGGAACATGTACATCTCATCGTAGGTAGTAGGTTGTCTATAGAATCTAGCACAGATTATGAATGTGCTTTCCTGAAGTATGTCACTTATCCTGCCGGTTCTACAAAGCATGGAAAGCAATGAATAAATACGAGCTTGACAGGGTGCTTAGAAACATTCATGACCTCTATCCAGTGCTTCTTACTTGCATCTTTAGGCTCATGGACAGCCCAGAAATGATGTCAGCCTCATCTTGGTGCACTATGCGCCCAATGGTGTAAGCATAGTAGTCTCGGATTTTCATGGAGAGGCCCTGGGGCACATTGCGCTGCTTCAAGAAGTCATCCACAACAGCACGCTTCCGAATCATGCGGGCTGCAGGTCCATCACTCGTCGCCACAATGTTGGAGATGGTCCCCATGAGGAATGCAAACATGGTTGCACCTGAAGTGTTGTGACAAAGGCAAACATATCATCCTTAAATGGCTTACATGTCACACTAGGGTGCCAAAGTGGAAAAACATAGGAAAGAGAATATGGAAATATTTACAGAAATGTTCATCTTGCCATCACCTGCTACTTAAGAAAGAAACTTTATAAGCTGTTTTGGCTGGAGCCGCTCACCTGCTAAGATCACAACCATTGCCACCACCTTTTCATAAATCCCTAGAGGTACAATGTCACCATATCCTATTGTCGCCATGGTCACCACGGCCCAGTACAAGGAATATAGGTACCTAGAGAAGTCATCACAGATGGTGAGGAATGCAGGTAATTAGTGTAGTTACATGCATGAGTACACAGCATCGTTTGCGTTACAAGCATGAGTACACAGCAGCGTTTGCGTTACAAGCATGAGTACACAGCAATGTCTGCGTTACATGCATGAGTACACAGCAGCATCTGCTTTAAGGGCCGGGGATTGACAGCGTTCCAAGAAAAGTAGACTTTTCATTGCGGGAAACTCTCACTTGGTGCCATCACTGGTGTCACTCCCAGCAATTTGCCCAGAGCATGAAATATTGTTTGGAACCAACCCAGCGTTCCACACCCAAGTGCCCTCCTGGAAATTCTGCCAAGAAGCTGAGTAGTAGAAGGCGCATCCAGACCAGTGCATGAGGGAGGCTGCAAGAACCATGAGGTTGATCATGCGGAGGGTGGTGCGACCCAGGAAGTCCTCCAGCACCTGAGGGAAGGGAGAGGGATGGGGACAGGCATGTGAAAGTAGTAGCCATTAGGCAATCTTCTCCCACAGTGTTGCCTCCAAGTGACATCTAGGTGCAATGCTGCACCCTCTCTTGAATACATGAAGATGCTGCAGGTAGCTTGTGCTGCATGATTATTTGTAACAGGTACCCATATGCATGTGCAGGAGAGGCACAAAGATCAAAAGTTCATTGGTGAATTGCAGATAGACATATCTGAGTCCTGTCTTCTCTTAAACAGCAGATGCATTTGTGAGAGTTCAAACTAAGTTAATTTGGCTACAGTAGCCAATGAGGGACTGAGATCTTAAAAAGGTAGAGACACTAATTCCATCCTTCTGGAATTTGAGAAGGTTAGGATCAGTAAAATTCAACTTTCTTTTATCTAAGCTGCGGTTGCCGTGTTGCAGGCATTAATAACACCTACTTGTTGCAAGTTCCGAATGTTGGTCTTGCCAAGAGTGCGCAACAGGCGCATGAGAGTAAGAAAGCGCAGAATCCTCAGCAGTCGCAACAGCTGCATACAGAATATGTAGCAGGCATAAAATCACAAAAAGAAGTAATGCAACTTCTTATATCAATGTCTGCATGACAACTGAACGAGAGGGCGGTACAAGAAGACATTAAAAGACTGAGACTCCAGCAAAGGCTCAAGAGGATGTATAAAATCATAAAGCATATGCTCATCATTTGAGTTTGAGGCTCAGCAAAGGCTCAAGAGGATGTATAAAATCATAAAGCATATGCTCATCATTTGAGGTTGAGGTTCAGCAAAGGAGTTACGGCAAAGCAAGATAACTACCTACATGAAAAAGCGGCAGAACATTTTTAAATTTATAAGGTTTGATCTTGATGCTTACCCGCAACACTTTGAGGAGGGCAAATTGTGGTGAATTCAAGATATTATCCCAAGGCAGGCTGCTAACCAGGTCCAACCAGAACCACCCAGCCATGTAATGAATGGCAATCTTGCGATGATTGTGCACAAGGTCACCGTCTGCATCTGCATAAAAAACAAGAGATATTTGCAGTATTGCAAGGGTCAATGGCCTAGTACGATGGTGAAAGGGTGTATGGGCTAGTACGATGGTGAAAGGGTGTATGGGCTAGTAAAATGGTGAAAGGGTGTATGGGCTAGTACAATGGTGAAAGGGTGTAA
>BEGY01000008.1:478427-507401 GCA_002335675.1 Chlamydomonas eustigma | reverse complement strand
GATGGTGAAAGGGTGTATGGGCTAGTACGATGGTGAAAGGGTGTAAGGGCTAGTACGATGGTGAAAGGGTGTATGGGCTAGTACGATGGTGAAAGGGTGTATGGGCTAGTACGATGGTGAAAGGGTGTACAGTCACTGACACATTTAACATTTGCTTTTTCAAGAATGAGTAATTGACCCCGATGGAGATTGTCAAATAGCTCTCACTTGGATATGCAGTTCTAAAGTTGAGCAAGATATCCAGCATGAAAATGCAGTTCACAAAGAGGTCAACAGCCCCAGGTGCATTTTTCAAGTTCGACTGTGATGAGGGGTAGAAGAGAGTCTCAGTTAGTCAGAAGAGAGCAGCAGCAGCAGCAGCATGACACACACACACAAATGTTCATTTTTGTGTCTAACCTAATGCACATTTTTTTGTGAGTCTGTCAAAGTTCTTCAGATAACCTTTTTTAGTGATATGTTTGAGAGAAAACACTCATGCTCTTAGTAAATGATTTTGATGGAAAGGTTTACATACCGTGTCAACATCAAATGCGATGTAATATGGCGACAGAACAACAACATAGACCATGGCAATTATCAGAACGACATCCCAACGGATGCGCCACCTGTTGGCTGGATCGACCACAGTCCAAAGCAGGTCCTAGAGAGAGGGGATATACGACATTGGACATTGGAAGGCCCTAACCAAGAAAATCCATGCCAGACCATACAGAGTTGTTGATGTATAAGGAGCTAGGAACAAAGGGTTAGAAGTGGATAGATAGAAAGTAACATTTTCCCTTGTGTGGAGTCTCTCTGAAATAGAGGATGAATTCTACATTGCATTTCACACCGTTAAGAACCGCTTGGGGCGGAAGATCTCCCCTTCAAACATGAAATCCCAACGGTGCAAGGGAACTCCGATGTGCAATCTGCCATGCTCTTTGATGTCATGGGCTAATTTTTGCCTTGAGAAAGATGAAAGCGCATTATCCATCTCCACGTAACTGCATAACATACCGAGCCACATCGATGGTTAAGGCGTTTAGCATGAGCAATATGGTAGATGTGATGAGGCACTGGAGAGCGAAAAGACAGTCCATACTTAACACCACCACAGCCTTATACTAATAGCTGCATGGCACATTGCTGTTGAGACAAAGGCAGAAAAGAAGAAAAAGTGTCTGTCCATCTTTGGCACGTTACATCCTTCACAATGGCATCATCACCTGTTTTGACTGTTATCTTTCCTCACAGGACCTTGATGCTCCTCATAAAAATCTTGTTCAACTTGCTTCAACATAACTGGAGCCACCTGATTTATTTTAGGACCAGTGCTGTTGAAACTGCTGCTGGCATCGCTACCTTGCTTCTCAATGGCAGCAACATCTATGCCCTTGACACGAGATGGATCCAGCTTGGCTTGTACCTCTTCCGAATGTCCATGCAAACTTGAAATCTGAAAAGCAGCTGACTTCCATTTGCTTAATTTTTGGATGCCATCCACATGTTGGTGTGCGGAGTGTGTCTTCAGCTCTGGAACTGAAGGTGAGTTGGGCTGAGTGTGTTCAGCAGCATGTGAGGTAGGAGGGTGGGGGTGCTGAAGTCTTCTCAATGCAATAGTCTGGATGAGGGATTCAAAACCTCCCGCTTTTCTCATGGTGATTGGCAGGCCATATGAGGCCAGATTCTTGGGTGAGATGTCAGGGAGTTGCGACTCTGGTGACACGTGGTTGAATGTGACCACGTTGTGCGAGTTCTCTGGCACAGCCACAGGCCCTGTGCTAGAGAAGCAGGAGCCAGAAATTGAAGTGTTCCCATTCTTTGTTTCGGCAATGGACTCTGGATAGCCTCCAAGACTGCCGTTGACTGCAAGGCTGTGACTAGCAGGGCTTGCCGAGCCATTGATGAGTACTGTTTTCTTGGAAAGAGGAGCTTCACTTTCTACTTCAGCTAAGGCCAATTCAGGGGACGAGGCCTTAATCTGTGAGAGATTCCTGAAATCCTGAGCACCGCAAAATAGAATAATTGAGTTCTACAGGCCAGACAAAACAGTCTTCAGGGACCCCTTTAGCCAGAATTAAAGCAAGCTACAGTAAGCTGCAGTAAGCTACCTGTATTTGATCATTTTTCATATTGTCTTGAAAGAATGGAGCTCTTTTGGCAACATGGTTGAGTACAGCCATCATGTTATCCAACCTAGAGGTCAAAAACACAACGAGATTAAAAAGTGGCTTTTAAAACGAAACGGTGACTCCATTGATATTACCGAGCGTTCTGCTTCTTTTGCTCCTCCACGAGAGTTGTTAGAAGCATGTCTATTCCTCTCCTCCATTCTAGACTATCATCTACCATCTAAATCAATCGATTTGTTGAAATATTGCTATCTAATTACAGTCCGTAAAATTGTCATCCCCGAAAGCATTTCAAAGAGGCCTAATATTAAGAAGTAAGTTCAGACACCTTGTATTGTAATAGAGCATGTTGGACGCTGACAACTGAGCAAGCTGTTGCCTACAGTACGACATTTTGTACAGCTCTAAAGATGAAGTTTCATGATTACATTAGGCGAACTTAGAATCTTACTTTTTTTCATAAATTTTGGTGTGTACTTTTAGGATGCAAAACTGCCGCCAGGGATGATAACACAATTGTCAATCATGTCATATTATTCGCAGCTTCTCTTAAAGTAATGTTTCTTTAAAACTGGCTTTCCCTTGAGAGAGACCTCCCTAGGAGAAAGTCAATGTACCCCGCCCCGGGGACTTCATACTGATAAGTTACCGTAGATATCAACAAAGACAGCCTAGAGAGGTCTATTCTTGAACTAAGTATATCATAGTAGTCAGATGAAAAGTAGGTTTTTGAGGCAGGCTTGTACACCAACCACGCAAAGATGTCTCCAATGTCCTGATAAGCAGACTACAGATATCATGAAAAAATAGAAGGTCAGTGTGATTGCTTGTATGCTTTTTGAGGTAATTGTTTGCATAGATATTCAATGGTTGAATGTCTCGTGAAGTGCCTTAGAGATTTATGCCGTAGTGGTGTATTAGGACGCAATTGGCATTTCAGGTTCCTAATATGAAGACCCAAATGCATGGGTTTGGCTGTGTTTGGGTTTGTCTGTCTTGTCATGTTTGGGTTTGGCTGTGTTGCTGTTATTCTGTCTTAATTGAGTCCATTTTCACATCATTTGTCAACGTAAGTCAGCTTCTAGGCTTTTTCAGTCAGTGTTTCACAGCTAAATATCCCAGTAATGACCACAACCCTGCAGCAGTAGCAGCAGCAGAAAGCACCGGTCTCTATACAGTGTTTTTCGCAATAAGCAACATGCCTTATTCATCATGATTGTGTTAATGAGGTAATCTCTTCAAAAGCGTTAGGATAAATATTCGTGTTTAACACGGGTCCTGCAGGTCGAGGGCCGCAACAGCCCTCTAGGGCGCTCTATATTATAGCGCTCTACTCGACCGATCGTGATCGTCAATTATTTGTACGACGCGACTCTAGAATGCTCAAGTTACCTACTGTTATATTCACCAATGGGCAGTCAATGATTGAAAAGTGATGTCTACATGAAGTGTGTGGATCTAGCGTAGTGGCAACTGTCATTTATCCACGACTGTAACTGCGCGTACTGCGGGACAAAGAGACTCCACATTCACCGCAAAATGTTGCCAATGAAGACCAAGCATAGCTGACTTACTTATCCGCTTTCCTAGATTAAATTTCAAGGAGAAGCAGTTGAGCTAACAACATCTCTTTTGACATTCTGCGAACTGCCGCCCACGACGAATTATAGTGCCCTGAGTTCAACGTCCATGGAGACACCGTGTGGCATCTCTCTTGTCATGGCTCTTCTCATAACTCAGGCACATGTGCAAAGTACCTTTTCATCATCCAACCTTCCTATGCCTTCAACAACATCACCTCCACGAATAAGGTCTTCAACAGCTGCACTCCCAGAAAGCTCTGCTCATCACCAAATTCTGACAAAAGCACACCATGAGGCTTATGACACTATGTATGCATCTGTGCAGCCTGTTCATGATAATATCATTGAAGGAGCCCTCGGAAGCAACACCGCATTCCATCTTTCCACACCGGCTATCACAATCCCTCAAAACACCGCTGACTCGAATGCTCTTCAAACGAGCATTACATCCTTCAATGATGCTGCTGATCTCATATCCTTCAATGATGCTGCTGATCTCACATCCCAGCATGCATCAGTCACTTCTACCAATCTGGGTCACAGTGGCAGACATATGCTGCTGGCAAGTGGTGGATCACTCCAACAGCAGTCAATACATTGCCAAGTCCTAGTCAACTATGGTGCTAACCTTGGTCAGTCATCCTCTCAAGCCCTAGCGGACCAAGGCTACAGCCCAAGCTCTCCGTTTTTTGCTGGCAGCATGACTGTGGTGTTGGCACCACCTGTGACACAAGTTGCAACAAGAGGTCCCCAACAGGCAGCCTCCGAATACTCCAAATCTCAAGAGGTACATAAACTCCTAGGCCACAACATATTAATCCTGGTGTAAACTGGAGGATGTTGTGGCACTCGTTCAGTTCTGAATCTTCTGTGCATCCTAATGCACTGCCCACCTTTTGGATGAGTCTAGTCTCTCATCCCAGGCGATATTAAACATTTGGATAAATGAAAAAATTATTAAGGCTCAATCATTGAATTGTGTTTCCTTTTACAATAGCATGGCAAAAGTTATGTGAACATGGGGGGGGTGGCTACTCATGAGCTCCTTGAATGCTTGCATGGTGCAGATGAATTCACAGGCAAGCCCTCACAATTCAGCAGTCCCTTCTCTTAGCCCATCTGCCTCCAATAAAGCTACTACTGCTAGTCAGTCTGAACAGTCAGTTGAGTCAGTTGAGTCAGTTGCATCTTGGCTACTTTCCTGGAGGTTTGCGTCTGGGGAGTTCATATCCAGTCAGAGCGATATCACCCCTGATGATCGTGCGAGTGTGGGAAATGGAGATTCAACATACAACAACGGATCACCAAGTGCTGCCTCTTCACAGCCCATGCTTCAGAGCTATCTTCTTTCTTCTCAGCTTGCTTCATCACAAACAGACGCTTCCTCTCCCGACCATGGAGGCAACGTTATCAGTAAAGAAGTACCAACAACCTCTCCCCAACAAGCAGTGGCAGTGGCAGTACAAAGTGAGTTTACTGACAACTTCACAATACCGGCATGGTCTTGAATGATCAAGCTCATTGTACCTCATATCCAGGAGCTATCATCACACAAACCTGCATCTTAAAGTGGTAATATGCGACTTAACCTCTGTAGGGTTTGCGCTCTTTTTACATTCAAGATTTGAGACTCCATTTGGGCTTGGCAGCAGTAAAAATGTTGTATTTTAATTGAGGTTGCAAATCTCCAAATTAGGTGGCATGGCTCTCTCTGCCACAACTGGCAATGAGGCAGCTTTCTCTTTTGTGGGTCGAAAGGGGCCCTCCAATATTTCCTTAGGCGCTCAAGGGCTGGGTGTGGGCATTCCAATAGATCTAACCTTCAATAACCTGCAGTGCTCACCCCTGATATTTGGTGCTGACAGCTCAAGCCACAATTATTCATCCACCGTTCTGACGTCATCAGTTGGCTGGGGGGCATCACTACAAGCTAGGGCTATGCCTTTGATACCTGCTGGGAAACAACCTAAGGTCCATATCACCCATAGCATACTGAGCTGACGTAATGGCGTAACCCCTGTTTGTAGTTTCACAAATCTTAGGTATATTTGATACCTGCTAGTTTATTCTTTTATTTGCACAGGAGCTGGCAGTGAAGTATCTCTCCATCGAGCAAGGCAATGTTAGCAGCTCCGAGATGAACAACACAGAATTTTTTTTAAGGTGAAGATTTACAAAATTTGCTTACGACGTCCTTTTAAATAAATTGCACTATTATATCTTCAACATCTTCATTCTACACGATTCTCAGCATTGAAAATTCTGGCAGCAATCGGAGCGTCAGCCTTGGTGACGTGCAGTTACAGTATTGGTTTGAGGGATCTGCATACCCAACCGATTCTTCGAGCTTCAGTGATGACAGCAACACAAGAGTATCATCACCTGCACCTGCTTCCAGCAAGTTTCAGCTTTTGTGTATCGACATTTCCCCTGACCTTGGTAAGCAGCATGTTTGAAGTTATTGTTTGAGAAAAAACGATATTTCTGTTACCAACTGTTTACACATGCATACTAACAAGTGTAACAATGCACATTCACGATAGATTCTCAATTCTAAGGACTGGCCCTTTGACCGTGAGAGACAGCTTACATGGCCAGGCTAAGAGATATAAGAAGTGCAGTAGATTGGTACTCATTAAATAATCCTAGGGAGACACTTTTCTGTTACTGTATCAGTTGGAGGTTGCGACTCATTAACGTGGAGCTTTGCATCTGGGCTTTCAAATGTGGTTGGCGCTCATTATGTGCTAAACCTGGGGTTTGGTCGAAGCACTGGCTACCTGCTTCCTGCTGGAATTAGTTTGAACAGCTCTATGGCTTTGGTAAGCAATGATATGTCTCTTCAGTGTCCTGTTCACATTCTCATTCCATGTACACTGTGAACTCATGTCCAAGGGGAGTCATAAGCTTTCACTCCTCCAGTTGCAGTGATTCACTCTCTTTGACAACATAATTTAAATATTCACTCAGCAATATCAATCTCTTAGAGATCTTTAATACCTCCTTGCCTCACTGCTGCAGACCCTCTTTGCTCAGACGGGCATCCCTACCCTCACAGTGGTGCAGATGATTGTCAGCATCCAAAGCATTGGGTGAGCTTGCGCAAAAGAAAAAACCAAATCTGCCCTGAAAATACATTATCTCTGTACATAGGAGATCCTAAATGCACTGAACGGCAAGCACATTCCGACAACACCATCAAAAATTTGTTTTCATACATACATCCACTCAACATGAGGTCATTGACAGAATGGAGCTCTTAATGTATCTGCCAAAAGAGCATAATGGTCAAAGACAATGCATCTAACATTCTTAGTAAATAAATTATGGCAGCACTGGGATGCTCTCTGCTGTGATCTCATAGCTCAAGCATCTTCTGCTGAATCAATCACACAGGAACAGCCCTGCACATGTCATGAAGTCTGTCTTGGATTACAGTTATCATAGCGCACCTATTATATCTCCACCTCCTCTCGAAACCAATGCATCTGGTTATGGCAGCTCTGCAGTCATACTCAGATTGCCCATTTTGAACTTGGAGATTCCTGCTTTTGTAAATGGTGAACTGGCTTGGGGATCCCCACCTACAGCGAACATATCTGTGAGACAATCTATAAACATTGATCATCTGACTTGAACCAGCAATATGCATCTTTGTTCCCGCCTCAACTCTCTGAAATCAATATATGTGTTGTTTTAAAAAACATCAGCGGTAACTGATTGTGTGCTTTATGGCTGCAGTTTGTATCACGCAACCCATTCCTTCCTGCAGGCACTAACATCATCTATGCTCACTTCTGGAGCCCTCAATAATGCTAACAAAAGCAACATTTCATTGGCTGGAGCCACTCCTGCCCCTATGAGTTCAACCTCTTCAGCAAATGCTGTGTCGACCTCCGATCTTCAGTGCACAACAGTGGCCAACAATACTGAACAAGTAAGCCTCAGGATAGCCACCTCCTGTGATCCCAACAAATGTTTTCTTTTAATCACCTTTTGTGTTCTATTCTTCTGAACAGCGCTCAAATTCATCCTGCATTTGACCCTAAATCTTGCAACGTCAGACCTGTGAGCTCTCTGTGGTGTACTGCTGTGAGGGAGAAACCTCAGTCACCCCCACCATCCCTCCTAACTGGATGATTAGCTGGGAGAACCAATTTAACAGAAGCATTCCCAACAGTAGCATAAACAATATCAGCAGCTTTCCCAGCATTGATGAGAAAGTGAACAGCAGCAGTGACTCGGCACATGGTGATCATACCTCTACAGCTGCAGGGGATAGTACTGGTATGAACCCCCATACTTCCAACACAGCATCCTTAGCACAAACACCTGAGCCAGCCTCGATGTACAACACTGGGAAAAGGGATGGTCCACAGCCGTTAAATAAAGGCATGATCATTGGAGGTGCAGGTGGGCAGCTACTAGACAAACAGAGGAACTCAACTTCTGAGTTTCTGATCTATACCACGATCTATACCACGATCATATGTAATCCAAGACCCTTCAATGCTGTCTTATGCTAAACCCTAGACCCTTCAATGCTGCCTTATGCTAAACCCTAGACCCTTCAATGCTGTCTTATGCTAAATTTGACTTTCAGAATTAAGATAAACTCAAACTGCTTGCGCCAACAGTACAATATCTCTTTTGATGCTTCTGGCTGAGAGCTTGAAGCTGCAAGCACCATTGAAAGACTCACCATCACATTGTATTTCATTGTGAACCTGCAGTTGGAGGTGGCATAGCCACTGTGCTACTTGCACTCGTCATAACATGGTTTGTGGTGAAGGGGCGATTGAAAAAAAGGGGGAAATCTTGCGCAACATGCCAGTGCTTCATGCAGAAGAAGGTACACTGATGGGTTTCTGTGTCTCTGTACTCTTTTCCAATAATTTGTAAACAGCTGTGCCAAATGTCCCAGTGATGTTGATGGATTGGAAGTCTATGCTCAAAGAAGTAGTAAGCTGAAAAACAATTGTTACAGAATTTGGTGATCAGCATCACTTTTTCTGTTGTGCAGACATCTTTCGACTCCTCCACCTTGAGTGGTGAGGCGGCACCTCGAGAAGGATCAAATGCAGGTGGACTGAGTAACCTCTGTGACGAGAGATCGTTGGCTGCAGATGTTGTGTCCATTGGTATCCAACCAGAAGATGATGAGGCAGGAAGTAGATCTACCAGATCTTACAGGAGAAGGATGAGGGGGGACACATGCTTCAGTCTGTCATCTCTTATGGTTCACTCACAGATATTGCAGGCAGGTCAAGCTGTGAATCATACTTTAGGGACTGGCATCTATTTGAGACGAGACTTTTGAGGTTCTGCTTGATATGACACTTTGACATTCCTACAGGCAGGGGAGTGTGCAGGAGGATGCTCAGAGGAGGCAGGGCAGCCTGTGGTAGGAGGTGCAGCAGGGCACACACCCTTGCTACAGCAGTGCTGCTGCTGGAGCTGCATAATGCCAAGCAGCCTTAAGAGGGAAGACGATGTAGCACCCCGTCATGGAGGGGGAGGTAGTTGGCAGCTTGGAACATCAAAGGCTTTTATAGCAGGGAGCACAGCTGTGGATAGGAGGGTAGCAGAAGGGCAGCAACAGAGGACTGTGGATCCAAAGGGTGCTTCAATGTACTTAAATGTTAGGCCAGGAGATACAACCTTGCTGGTTTCTGAAGACATCCCAGGATTGACTGTGCAAGGGAATGTAGTCAGCAAAGTACAGGCTGAACCTGACAATTTAGATGCAGCCTCTTTTGTCAATCCTCTGCTGGTGCATCAGGACTCCGCTCAGCAGCAGCATCACCACCATCACCATCTCCACTCATTGTCAGCAGCAGCAGAAGAAGCGCAGGGGTCTGCTGCTGCTGCTGCCGGGGTGTGCCAGGCCTTCAATGTGACAGCCAAGCCACTTGCATCTGCAGGAGCTTCACATGCACCGCCACATGCAGCCCTCTTGCAGGCAAGGATGCAGTGACCTCATCATAGGGTTTCTGCTGCATATCCACCACATGTTTTTGCCTCATAGGTCATGCATGAAAATATTTTGCATTATGATTCCATCACGCAAACCATCATTTTGCACTGGTCAAGCAGCCTTTGAGCATTTAGGGATAGATGCAGCCTTCGAGCGTTTAGGGATAGATGCAGCCTTTGAGCATTTAGGGATAGATGCAGCCTTCGAGCATTTAGGGATAGATGCAGCCTTTGAGCATTTAGGGATAGATGCAGCCTTCAAGCATTTAGGAATAGATTCAGCGAGTCCTAGGTGTCCATGATTTGAATGGTATTCTCATCTTTGAATCTTGATGTAACCGTGTAGGAATTGGAGTCCCTGTGCTCTTCAAGCATGCTGCCTGCTACATACATGCTACCCTCATACAGAGGAAAGCTTGTGAAGCATCACACCATGCCTGCGTCTGTGGGAGGAGATGAAGATTGTTGCTGTTATTGGTCGTCACATATTGACAGTGAGTGCATGACAGTGAGTATGCATGACAGTAATAAACACACCTACAGAATTGTTGTTGTGTTTATTACCCTAGTGGATGGAGATGATTGAGTGCTACATATAGCAAGGCAACTTGCTATAATGGATGTTGTCATAACAAAAGATACTGCCTGAGAGTAGTGGTACTGTACATTTCCATCACCACAAACCATATTTGATTCACACTAATTCAGGAGTACATGGCAACAGTCTTGGTGGACTTTATTATGATACCAACAAGAACAAAGCCTCTCAAGAAGCTGACAGCTGTAGAACCTTACAAACCATCGGCATGCAATCTCAAGAGGCTCTTAAAGCAGATTCATGTGATACCTCCGGCAGCTTGTCTGACTGTCAGGGGTACTGCCAAGACGCTCATCGTCTGTTCTCCCGCAAATTCTTAGAATGCAGAAGCCCATGCAGCTCTCTAAATGATGAGCAGACACAGGCGACAATGACAAAAGAGAGAAAGAGGGTGCGTGTCATCAACAAGATATATCAGATGACAAGAAGCAAAAGCGTCGGTGACTCAATTATGTTTGGATGGACAGAAGCACAGTGTCGTTATGGCCACACTTGTAAGAGGCTGCATGCTGAACCAGCATGGAATGGGGGCATCTCAAAGCAGCCGGGAAAGGCTCGCCCTGCCCGGCTGTGTATCCCTGTATTAGGTCCTTCCCCTGCTGTGATGAAAGCCAGGATGGCTAATATCAAACAGCCACAAGTGAGTCATGTCTCCAGCTTGACATAGTGTCGATGTTTCACAAATCTTGGGATTTTATCATCTTATTACTAAATGGTTGCCATTCGATTGGATTGGGAAGCAGCTTGGCAGGCTGTATCCTGATTGGTAGACTTCTGAGAACTTGGGTAGCAGCAGGATACATGTAACAGGGTTCATCCCTTCATAATTGATGTTTTGCAAGTTGATTGTAGGCATGATTAAACGCCATGCATGCTAGTGATTTTCTCTCTATCCTTGCACATGTTACTTGATTGCTGTGTGATTATTGAAATATTTAAGGAGTGCAATGCAGTCTTAGTGTTACCCTAGTACCCTAGTACATGCATCACCTCTATCTCAGTGCAACATTAGTACATGCATCACCCCTATCTTTGTACCATCTGTTCTGTCTACTAAAATGTGTGCTTATTACTGCTACAGCTTGAGCTTGATGTAGATTTCATCAATGAAATAGAGCCGTATCTAGGTTCCCTCCTTGGAGTGGGAGGTTTTGGGAGAGTCTACGAGGGTTTATTCAGAGGTCGGCGGGTGGCAGTCAAAGTCATGTATGGTGATCAGGGTCAGAGCAGAGAGGTAAGCTTCTATCAAGACAGCTCATGCCCTTCTGGTAGTGAGTCCACAAAGTTATGAAATCGCAGTGAGATCCTCATCGCAGTAAGTGACGAGTATCGATCTGCGGCAGCTTTATTGTAACTTGAAGCTGGAAGAAACATAGGCTGGTAAAATACATTGATTATCTCTCAAAACATAGGCTGGTGAAATACATTGATTATCTCTCAAAAAATAAAAATAATAAATAATAATAATACTACGACGTCACCGAAACACACGTCACCGAAAAACGTCACATTTTCGCGTCACATTTTCATGTGTACGGACATTGAAACGTTTGGTGGGCTACACGACGTATTCGCCTGTATTCGCTTCGTTGTTACTCAAATAATTGATAATGGATATGCTTCAGATTCATGAAAATGTTGAGGAACGAAGACAACGAATAAGGGCAGCAGGCTGGTAAAATACAGCTTGATTATCTCTCAAAACATAGGCTGGTGACATACAGCTTGATTACATAGGCTGATAAAATACATTGATTATCTCTCAAAACATAGGCTGGTAAAATACAGCTTGATTATCTCTCAAAACATACGCTGGTAAAATACAGCTTGATTATCTCTCAAAACATAGGCTGGTGACATACAGCTTGATTATCTCTCAAAACATAGGCTGATAAAATATATTGATTATCTCTCAAAACACAGGCTGGTAAAATACATTGATTATCTCTCAAAACATAGGCTGGTAAAATAAATTGATTATCTCTCAAAACCTGTTGGATTATGATGCACTTTGCATTGGAATGCACTTCTGCATGAGTGCTGTATCCACTATATCCACTGCAGAACTTACATTCGGTACTTCAAGTCCACCATCATTGAATGTTGATTCTACATTATACTCATAGGAGCTCATGAAAGAGGTGCAGCTGTGCAATCAATTTAGAGGATGTGAGAGACTGGTCACACTGCTGGCTGTCTCTGGTTTGGGAACTACATCAAGGCAGGAGAGTGAGATGCAAGACATAGTCAAGGGCGCAGTGATCTTACCTCCAGCATCTGTCATGCCTATTGGAGAGTCTGAATTATTACAAGCATCATATTTTCCCTTTGAGGGCAGTGCCTTCACTGCAACAACATTTGGTGCCAGCTTGCCTTCTGTCAGAGCTGAAGAAGCCTCTCAAGACAAGACTCCATGTTCGTTGCAAGTCTCTGCCGTCTTCCACAGGCACAGCTCACCCCCTGACAGAACTTATTGCAGTCAAACAGCAAGTCAGCATTTGGCAATAAATATTGAATCCCCCTCTGTGCATGCAGACAATCCACACCTTTCACAGCATGCAGACAATCCACACCTTTCACAGCATGTATGCGCACCAGCCCTTCATCTAAATGTCCAAGGAGCAGAACTCTTTCAGATGCCTGCTGATGCTCATAGCTTAGAACCTGCAAACAGTAGAGAGTTTGTAGGGATGATGCCAAATCCCTGCAATACCTTGCTACAAGCACCAGAGAATGGTGAAGAAGGGGGCAGCACAGCGATTATGGGTCACTTAAGCAGAGGCCTCAGCAGTGCAGAAGAGACGACGGGAAGGAAGATAGGTGTCATGGAGAGGCTGGCTGCCGCAGTGAGAAGGCTCACCACAGTGGGGCAGTACATGGCTGTTGATCAAGGTCTGGTGGATGCAAGTGGTGGAGGCGATGGTGCAGTGAGAGGTTGGGAGGGCCCACTAGAAGCTGCTACTGCAGAGGGGGCAGGAAAGAGGAGGAGTGAATTGATGTGGAATGAAGAGGATCAGGGTAGCTCAACAGACTTCAGGAGGTGCTGCACGGCACCTGCTGGCCCTCTGGTTGCACCTCAAAATGCAAGCTTCTTAGCCCCTTCAGTCATGGTTCATAGTCATGATGAGACCGCTGTGCGTCATTACCATCCGGCACCACCACAAAACACGCCTTGCGCATCCTTACACCAGGTAGATATCCCTTGGATTGACACAAATCAGCCGAGGGGGGCTTACAGTAAAAGGAGTGATGGCCACGTATTCCATGGAGAGAATGGACCATGTGTCATGAGGCAGCAACTAGAAGACTGCTTGGCAGTGACTGACATGATGAATTGTGGCAAATATACCTCAGTTTGTAGTACAGCAGATGCAGAGCTGCCTCGAGCTCCTTCCCAAGGCAATGGTGGTGGGGAAGTGAGGGAGTTTGCAGCTAGTAGCAGCACAGTTGAACAGCATAGGCATCAAAGTGGTCTCTCTGGTGACAGGGCTCACAATCCTGGACCTGCTAATGGGCCTGCTGCTTATGGGCCTGCTGCTAATGGGCCTGTCCTAAGCCCAGAGGCGGTGTCCTTCAATGGCAGACTTCCCCCGCAGAAACAGGTGTTAATGCGCATCATCTCAAAAGATGTGTTAGGTGCTACGCATGCGATAAGCCCAGGAAATACCCTGGTTACTAAGTGCATTCTGACATATGGCAATACAGTCAATCTGTTTGCGCCTCATCTTCTAAAACATGTTTAGGTTGGAGAGATAGAACAGTTTAATCATAATTGTGTTGAGTGGTGCTTTAGCTTGAAGGTCCTACCAGAATACAGCGTTCATTTTGGCTCTAATCTTGTCTTGAGACTTGAGACCTTGGATAAGTTTACAATTTTTTCTGTGTTAGTTTCCATGCTACTGAATGCCTGGTCTCTGAAGGTTGCTCTTATCATGGAGCTAGTTGAAGGAGGAAGCCTTGCAGAGCTCGTTCACAAGGCCTTAACAGTCCCTTCAGTATCCAATGATGCAGCAACATCCATGGATTTGCTGCACATCCTCCAAGTGCGTGTTGTTGTAAGCAACATTATCTCCTCATACGGTCCTTCCCTCAAATTGCAGAAACAGCGACTGGACCCAGGACACTCTAAAATGTTCTGTTTTCAGCAGCCATGTCAAATCAAATTAATGTTATATTTTTGTGAGAAGGATTGTATTGAGAAACCATGCGTGTGTAAAGTATCATGTGTAATGTGTAATGTGTGGTTGACATTGTGCCATGCAACTAACATTTCAGCAACGGTTGCTGCTGCTGTACAGTCATGTTTTTTTTCTTTCAATGTTTCATGTGGTTTTCTTGCGGCCAGGTGTGCCACGATATTGCTGCTGGCCTTGCCTGCCTCCACCCCCATGTCATACATCGTGACCTGAAAGTGAGCTTACATTGTGGTAAAGACTGCCTTAAGCTGTTCAGTCATGCAGTAGATCTTAACTTTCCACATTGTTATGATGCTGTTCAACAGATGATTAGCACGACAAAGTTATTTAGGAGCTAAGGTGAAGCTGTGAGGGCAATCCATTGCCTGAAGTGTAAGACTTTATTTATTATAGCTGCTAAATGCAGAAGCACGTTGCCTAGATTTTGACTCTGCTCTTCCTCTTGAGCACAGCCTCAGAATGTCCTTATAGATGGACATGGCCGGGCAAAGATTGCTGATTTTGGGATCTCTAGAGCAAAGGTATTGGACACTTTAAAACGTTCAGTCAGTTCCTCTACTGCCTCCACCTTGAGTCAGTAGGGGGGTAGTAACTAATATTAGTAACTAAACCTCAAAGACCCCTCCTTTATTGTGTACAAGGCAATCCTTGTATTGTGTTCTTCCACTGATTCCCCGTCATAACAACCATGCAATAATGCAACAATGCAGGATCCCTACAAATCCTTTGTCAGTGTGACCCAGCAAGGTGGCACACCTAACTACATGGCCCCAGAGCTCTTCAATGGGTCCAGGATCGATGAAAAATGTGACATATACAGGTCGTGGCGTAGCAGTTGCTTTTGAACTGAATCTTTGCTGCTTGTTCTCTTTGCTGCCAGTGCATCAAGTTCGCACGTTTATTTTACAGCAACATTCATGACATGTTGCTGCATATCTGCTGTAACAGCCTTGGGTGCATCATGTACGAGTGTGTTTCCAGAAAAGCACCTTTTGAAGATCTTTGCTGTAATGCCCCAGCAAACATGGGTATCTTTCAGGTAATAATTTAACATATTACATATCGCAGCAGGTAAAGAAAGCTGGAGCAAGATGATTGAATAGATTAAACAGATATATATGGCTACAGTGTATCCTCACCACATTTATGGGTTATCTGTGGGTACTGATTAATAAGCTGCTTCTGACCTGGATTTGATTCACGTTGACATTCAAAAGGCCAACTTCTACCTACTGATAAGAATTTCAGTCTGAGAGCCTGTTATTAGGTTATGGGTCATAATCCATGCTGCTGCAGATCATACTAGCAGTGGCCATCAAAGGCCTTCGCCCCTCCATCCCAGAGGTTGCCCCTTTAGGCCTTGCAGCCCTCATCGCATCATGTTGGCATGAAGATCCTAGGAGGAGACCCAGTGCTGATCAAGTACTAACAAGGTATGAAGATGAGGTGATGAAATATTACAATGATTGCGGCGGACCCTGTAAGATTATGGCTTTTGATGGGGCAATCATTGCTGCATTTTGTATAATGGCATACCTGAGTTTTTAATTTGCACTACTGCCGCTCCTCCTTGGCAGTGATAGTATTCACTAAAATGAAGGTGGATGGGTCATATACCTCAGTAATCAGCTGTCAGCAAGTTGATATAGGAGTAATCATTATGATACTGCTTATTAGTACTAGTAGTTTATTTTGCAGACCTACTAGGTAACTTAAGCAAGCTGAATGCATGCGGCATGATTTATTAGTTATTGTAAACAGTAAAAGGTCAGCAGAAGTTGATTATGTCTCTCTACCGTGTTCTTTTGCGCTTGTTTTACTTGTTTTGCTCTGCCTGCCATAGCATTAATAGCATGCAATGTGAAGTAGTAAGTGTGCTTATATATTACCACCACTGTCTGGAAGCTTGTTGTTAAATCAAAATCATCATTCAACAAATTACAGTTTGGAGGCACTAATCCATGCTGAACTGGACTTCCAAAGGCTGTCACATTCCGGATATTCTAATGGACGATATGATGGTATCATCTGACCTTAGTTGTGTTGAAACGTATAAGCAGTGGTAGCAGTGGAAACAATTGCAAGCCATCACTGCCGCTAAGCAGCTTGACCAGAGCAAGTAAGCACCATTAAATCATAAGGAATTTACTGCTGCTTCTGCTCTACAATGCTAGCTCATAGGTAGTCTTTGAAGACAAACAGTAGTGTCACTCATCCAGTCGTGTTTCAGTACGGATTGCTGAAGGCCCTAAGCTGTCGATTTTTAGAACAGGAATTTTTAGATAATAATCATAATAATTTTAAAATCTTCTCTCAAGGTCAGACGGTCCTACTTAATCATCAGCAGTACAAAGGCAATACAAACGGCGTTCTCTTCAACCCGACCGCGCTTCTCAACATTTCGGCCCTTAATTACAAACTTTTCATCAATAAATTATAAGCATTTGTATCTGAAAGCCCCACCCTTTTTTACATTACTCGTCATCCCTCTATACGTTGTAATTTATATACTTCAAAGAACCTGTATTGTTCCAAATTTTTCGAGCAATTGAGCTGCTTCGTCAGGAGAGCTACCCAACTACCTCTTGAACTTCTTATGGGTTGTGGGACATCTACACATTTAGGGGAGAAGTTTAGATTTTTGACAAGGACGACGGAGGTTACATGTAGTGGACCAGTAGGAGTTGCCGAACAGAAGGGGTTCGAGCCGTCGAAGCAACTCATCGATCAGAATGATTATCAAAACGAGGCAATGCAACATGCAGATGAAATATGTGATGCATCGAAGGTTCATGAGTCAGCAAGACGTGTCGACTATTCCGCTGGGAAGGACGGGCCAGATGAAATGACAAACATCACAAGGTTCTCGATTGAAGACTGTGAAGCTGAAGCGCAAGCAAGTTTCTCTCGTAGCCTTCAAGTAGCTGCAATTGTACTGTATCTGTCGATGAGGTTATGCACCTTTACAGTGAATTAGTCAGGAAGTGCAATGTGTTGGTGACCTTGATGCCCAGTCCTTAAATTTGATAATGCTGCAGCTGTCATATAAGCTGTTGCATCATATGTATGTGGGATTTATGTTGTCTCCATTGCATCCTCGATAAATCAATATTATTTTATGCTGCAGGACTCATCCAGTCTCTTGCAGTCCCTGGGGGGGCATGAAAGCTTAGTGTGTATCATTGACATGTTTTATGAAAAGGTAGGACTCGAGATTGCATGCATGACGTGGAACCAGTTTTGATTCCCTTCATATGAGGGCATCATATGCAATAATAACAACAAAGAATGTTTTAGGTCGGTTCTGAAGAGTAAGCAATCATCTTAGATAGAATGAATGTTGTTGTAGATGCTGGCCATGACTAGGATTGAGCACTGCAGGAACTCTGGACTCGTTTAAAGTTCATGCTCATGATGTCTTCTTGCTTTCTTCTTATTTCTTCCAACTGCAGGTTCTAGGGGATCACAGGCTGGTGGGATTCTTTCAGGACTGCAATGTGGATCTGCTCAAGAGCCACGTGGTAAGGGCTAAAATATGCTCATGAATATGGTCCTATGCTCTGCAAGGAGAGTCCTCAGAAAATTGAAGTTTCATAGCCAACTGTTAGGAGCTCTGTACTGCGCACCCTGTTGTACTCATTTTTCTTGTTATTTTCAAGGGCATTTTATACTCATCATTTGTATACTTATTCAAAATGATTCGAGTCACTTCAAGTTCCCATCATATATGATGTCAAGCTTCATTACAATGCATTGCCAGCAATAAGTATCTCTACGAGCGCATCCATTTGGCTGTTTCAAGTCTTAGAAGCTCATTTGTTTCTCAAAAAGGTGGCGTTTGTGAGCTTGATATTGGATGGAGTACCCAACTACCACCAGTCTTTCAATGTGGAGTCCATGGCTCTTGCTCATGGCCACCTCATCCAAGGCAGTGGCCTGAAGGCGGAACATTTTGACATGTTTCTAAGCCATTTGGAAGCCACATTCGTCACCCAAAACAAAGTAGTGAACATCAGTGAGAGTGAGCATGTGCTCTCAGAGATCTTTAAGATTTTGAGGCCTTTGCGGAAGGCCTTCGAGTCGTCCATCTGGAATCAGCTGGAATGAGCACATAAGTGACATATCATCAGCGGCTGTGCTGTTTGTGCAATTGTTATATATGATAAGGCAAGAACTTGCCTCTGACATGAGAGAGCTTACATCAAATGCAAGTCTGATGAGCCTTTCCTGTTAAATATGGCGATGTTGTTATTTTCCTCAAGTTGTGGGGGATTGCTATCTGTCATTATATTAGTAGGTGGTCGCCTAGATGAAGGAAAATTTGTAATGCTCCATGTGTATGACAAGGTAAAGAATGCTGCACATCCTTAGAAATGCTGTGATTCAAGTGTGAAGATGTGAATCTTCCTTATAAAAATTGTACTTATTTTGCCTTCCATAGTCTGAATCCTTCATTAGTATGATAATGCTTAATAAAGCTCAAGATAAATGGAGTCATCATGCTGTAGATGTCATGTGACCACAATTCACATTTGACTGTATGTTCTTGCTCATGGCGGTCGTAAACTGGGGTATTACCATACCAGCTTGTTGAAGGCTATTTAAAAACTTTTTAGCAGTGGGTACCAAAGCACATCTGCTTTGTTTGTGCTGTAGTGCCATTCAGCTGTCAAGTTTGCAGGGTTTTCATTTTTAGCCCTTTTGCCTCATGAGATGTTTCTAATGATAGGAAGCAGTTTTGATGAGAAGGCATTTTCAGAACCTGCTGATTCCATGATAACACTTGTGTTTTGTGACTCGTGATGCATAGCTCCTGCTTTACCTGATAGAAGATGAACCCTATAGATTATATTAATTGATGCATGTCGGCAATTATGATCTTTCTCCTTAAGAGAGAAGACAACCATTGCGATTTAAGGTTCGTTTTAAATTCCTTTCTTATTGATGCTGTACTGCAACTGTCTGACACAGTTCAGGGAAATCTTGTCATTTAAGTAGGTAGCAGTAAATAACAACAGTATGCCACAGAATAAGGTTTGACCGACAAGAGGCGAGAGCAATAAAGAAGCAAGCCTAATTTAAGTTGTTATGCACAACATTATTTTAGCTCTGACATTTTTCAGAGCTAAAAGTCTGGAGCTCGTATGTCTGGAGCTCGTATTCTGGTACAAGCAAATATTTGCACCATATTTAGGTTCTTTCATATCCATCGACAAACCTGTGCTCTTAGCTGCGTTCATTGTTCTCTGTAACACTCACTGCAAAACCCAGATACCTAAACCACCTTAGTTGTTATGTTGAAGCTTGTAGATTTCGACTTGAAAGAAAGCAACTAATTTCTAACGACAATGGCTGTAGTTGAACCGTACTCTGCATGCAGTGTGGGTGGGCCGCTGAGTTTTGTCATTTATAAGAATTGATTTATTACATTTAGGGACAAATTAAATTGTAAGTGCTCAATCCTACATCATCCTGCGCATAATTTGATGCAAATATGTTTCTTGGAGACAAAAACAGATCCGCCGCATTTGTATTTTAATGGAGCCGGAGTAGAAGTAGTGCGTCTGCAGTATACTTGTATTTTACTCGCTTTCAAGTCTCCTAAATTTAATAACTGAGCAATGGGCTGTGAAAGCTCTACAATGATTAAATCAGCTGATGAAGTTGTGCCGACTGCGTCTCCTCGAGTTGGGCAAGCGGAGGATGAAACAAATATGGCCACGTGTTCAGCTGAAGGTGTCCCTTCGCAGATCACTCAGCCATCCTGTGACCTCGATGCTAATTCGTATCCAGCCTCTGATTCTTTCCATCCTCGTGAAACGCCTGTAAGTGATGTCGAAGATATCATGAGACTCTCAACGCAAAAAGAATCTGAGTACCCATTTCCAGACCATCCAGTGCATCAGGTGAGGCAATCATGCTTTATGCAAACAATAATGAATTTTAGATTTCTAGACAGAATCAGCTGTAAATGTTTGTACCTAACAAACTTATCTCTTTTTCTGAAGAGACATGATACTATATACAAGAGGCTGGGTGGGTCTAGTAAAATTGAAGCGATAGTGAATATCCTGTATGAGAAGGTATGGAGACAGTAGACGCAGACCATACACATTGTTTGAAATGTGATTGTTTCTGCTGTTGCTTAGGGTAGTCGTCTACCTGCAGTGCGGAAAATCGAACAATTACTAGATGATAAACAAACCTTAGCTGTGTTATGGCTATACCTAGCTGCTTTGTTCTGATCATGTTATGGTTCTCAAATGCCTACAGATAATGGAGGATAAGAAACTTCTACCATTCTTCCAGGAAGTGAGCCTAGAGTACATTAAAAGTCATCAGGTGAGTGAACAGGTTTGAGATGTGTATTGAGAGTGTTGAGAGAATTCAATCAAGCCACAGCTACATCAGTGCACAGAATACTGTAACACCAGTGTGAAGTGCAGTTTTTGATGCCAATTCAGCACCAGTATATTAACATGCTGCCAGATGGCTCTTGTGTTAGGTGTTGGTAGAATAGTAAGTAAAGGGTGCATGTGCATTAAGGATAAGAACTTTTCAGATGTCTGATTAATTTTTCATACAAGCACTCTCAGCCCAAGTTGTGAGGATGAGGCTAATCCCATGGTCTAACAGGTGGCTTTTTTGGGCATGGCGTTTGATGGTCCTAATCCTCATAAAAGGTTCAATGTTGACATCATGGTTCTTGCCCACGCACGACTCATAAGAGAAAAAGGATTGGAGCAGACGCATTTTGATCTGTTTATACAGCACTTCCTCTCCAGCTTACAACACTTGAACGTCCCTCAGCTTCTGATCAATGAGATGATGACTGTCGTTGGGCCTTTGCGTTTAGCTTTTGCATCGCCAAAACAGAGCGAAGAGCTGGATATGCTGGCTGCATTTTGAAGTCATAATGTACATTAATCTGAGAGTCCTTCCAGAGTTATTTGAATTTCAGAAACCCTTGATTGCATTAGCGTGACAGGGACTCAACTTAGAGCCAAATGTAGAAAATCGTATTTTCATGAACTCATTGTCTGGACACCGAGAGAAGCATGACAGGTGACTGGGAGACAGTGACACACAGCACAGGCTGAGCTAGGCAAAACCCTTTCTGGGGCTTATATCCATTTATTGTTATTGAAATTGAAATGCATCTAGAAATCTTTCAGCTTATTTGAGGAGTCTTAACAGGTCCTTGAAATAATTTCAGCGATGACCTCTTGTATTTTTGTCACATGAACAGCCGTTGCCCTGATGCTATAAAGCATTCAGTCTTCTTGATTTCTTTCTTTGTCTCCTGGTACCCTAAAATTCCAAGCAAGAATTGTAATACTGTACGTAGTTGAAACTTTGAAACTATTTCAGCATGTTGGTCCTTGGATGTATCATTGCAGATTGAAGGTGAATGTGTTCAAATCTCCAAGAAGTTACAGAAAGTACGGCAATGGTGAAAGGTGAGCCTCGAACATACTTTGACTGTAGCTACTGTGGAATAATTTACAGAAGGTGCTGTCTTATTACATGGCGCTGTATAGACCCGAACTTTTGAGACGTAATGACCTTGTTCCGAAAGTCACCCCAAGACTCTCCAATCACACATTTCACAAGACGCGTAGAAAGGTTTCAACTACAACTGCATCTTTGAACAATGGCGTAAGGTCCGAACCTCCGAGCTACAGAAGAATACCATCGCTAGAAACTGTGAAAGTCCCACACTGTGGGTATCATTTTGACAATGTCCCAAGGAGATTCTTTGAAGGTTGGTATTGGAAGGTACGATCACTGCCTTTCCATCCCTGACCGCCGTGGTACGTAGCTCTAGCGATTCTGCCTGCAATGCCACACCATAATATACTTGTTTAAAATGATATATGGAACTACACGCATGTCTTTTCATTTAGGTTCAAATTCCAAGTACAAGCCACAGCTTCGCTCTCATATACTCGATTGAAGATCCTGAAGGAAGCAACCCTCATTCTGGGGTTGGAGTCCAGGTAACCGTCCCCTTCACACTCAGGCATAGTTAGGCACAATTTGTATTCCAATGTTGGGACTGAGCTGTAAAAAGAATCTGGAAATTTTGAGAAAGAACTGAACTTCCAAATCTGTGTGAATTAGTGTACTTCTTCTACAGCCTTATTACATATACCTTATTTTACCTTCTTGGTACCTGCAATCAGGTGATGGGACCTGCAGATGGCTACATCTGTCAATTCAATTCAAATACTAACAGCTTCTGGGCAGATCGTAACAATCTAGCACTGGGTGCTGTGCTCACACCAGGAGATCACTACCGTCTTCCAGAGGTGAATGGCAACCTAAAAAGAGGCTCAAATGGGGGAGTTGCAAGATGCATGCTATCGCCTGTAAGTATTTAATGTACATATGCAATAGACCAGTGAGCTCTTATTCTTATCATGCTGAGGACTCTATCAGTGCTCTAGATTCCTCTTTGATTTTCACCTTGCCTCTATAAATATTGATGCCATGTAAAATGTCCCCTAACCTTTTCAGGACAGATTCTTTGATCAAGTGATGCATGGTTTCCAAGCCAGCTACACTCGTCAAACTGGGAGGATCGTCGCCAGAGAGGAAGGAACGGCAGGTACCAACTGGAAGCATCTTCTCGGTTTACATATGTATTTTTGTATGACCAAATGCCAAGAGAGCTGCTATCTGCTACCCTCTAAGGAATGATCGTAGAGCTGCTATCTACTACCCTCTAAGGAATGATCGTAGAGCTGCTATCTACTACCCTCTAAGGAATGATCGTAGAGCTGCTATCTACTACCCTCTAAGGAATGATCGTAGAGCTGCTATCTGCTACCCTCTAAGGAATGACCGTAGAGCTGCTATCTGCTACCCTCTAAGGAATGATCGTAGAGCTGCTATCTACTACCCTCTAAGGAATTATCGTAGAGCTGCTATCTACTACCCTCTAAGGAATGATCGTAGAGCTGGTATCTGCTTTTCTCTCAGGAATGATCTCCATGGTACCGTCGATGCATGCCCTTCTGCTTTGAACTCCTTTGTGCAGCTTAACAGCCTCAAACATTCAAGTTTGATATTGCAGTACGCTAAGACTCCAGAACCTTCTTGAAGTTTGTTGGCAATGCATGCAGGGAGAGCTGTGTCTACTGTCAAGGCTTGTTCTTGGGACATATCGATACAACCCTGCAGTGGCTGGGGTGAGAATGGAAACCAGAAAGCAACTGCAGGCTGGCTATCTATACTTAGTATCTTTGAACCACACTGGCAGGTACGGGATGCATTGCAGATATAGGATGCATGCAGAGAAATGAGGTACAAGGTTATAAGTTATGAGACTTCCTACAAAACTGGTGAAGGCAAGAGCTGAGTGGTTAATATGGTGGGTTTATATGTATGGTTAATATGGTGGGTTTATATGTAATGCTCACAAGAGTTCCATGCCTGTGCCTCCATTTGTTTATCTACATGGCAAAGGATTGTTCATTTAAATTTATCTAAGGGTAAGGATACAGGATTCAAGGTGGAAATAGGTATAGAGGTATTAGAAAATGTGTCTGACTGGCTTGGTTGCATCCTGAAGAGGTCCTTGTGGGCTTGCACAGGTGCTCATGGCAGATGGTTTAGCCTCAGGTTGGCTAGACTGGGGGGGTGAACGGTATCAGTTCAAGGATGCACCTGCTTATGCAGAGAAGAACTGGGGTGGCGGCTTCCCCAGCAAGTGGTGCTGGGTACAGTGTAACTCATTTGATAAGTGAGGAGTTCATACCTACCTAGCAAGTGGTGCTGGGTACAGGGTAGCTCATTTGATAAGTGAGGAGTTCATACTTACCTAGCAAGTGGTGATGGGTACAGGGTAGCTCATTTGATAAGTGAGGAGTTCATACTTACCTAGCAAGTGGTGATGGGTACAGGGTAGCTCATTTGATAAGTGAGGAGTTCATACTTACCTAGCAAGTGGTGATGGGTACAGGGTAGCTCATTTGATAAGTGAGGAGTTCATACTTACCTAGCAAGTGGTGATGGGTACAGGGTAGCTCATTTGATAAGTGAGGAGTTCATACTTACCTAGCAAGTGGTGATGGGTACAGGGTAGCTCATTTGATATGGAAAAAAATTGTGCATCATCATCATGATGCTCAGAATGACAATTACCTTTTGGGTAAGACGTTGGCATTCACAGTGTTCTTCAGCACTACTGCTTATGTTCTCCTGTTAGTTAGTTAGTTAGTTACTTGTCATCACAGGGAATGGCCAATAATAGGATGAAGCCAAGTTGAGGCCTCCATTTTGCCAATGCCCCATGTTTAATACCACTGCAGAGTTTGCTGTGCAGCTTCATCCTTTTTCTAGCATGTGTACAGCCACAGGGAAAAAACACTAGGGAGCTAACGAAGTTGGAATCTCTGAACTGGTTGCCCACATCTTCCAGCGCCTTGGTATCATGCTTGTGCACATTTTCGTGTCAGTCAACCAGGTCTTAGCTTGACTGCTGTGGGTGCAAGGCGTGCCCTTGCTTTGGGCCTGCCAGGAATTGAGGAAGATGTGGGGCTGATTGGGGTGCACCTCCCAGGTAGCAATGGACAGTTCATAGAGCTCGTTCCGTGGAAGGGATCAGTGGATTGGGATGTGGATCCCTGGGGAAGATGGTGAGAGGAGTTTGTTATGCGGCCTAAGAGATGTTCAAATAACAAAAAGGATGTGATAGTAGGCTTAAATTCACCTGACGTAGTTGACCTAATAGAGGTGAATTTTGTCGCCTGAATTAGTTTCCAGTGAGACAGCAGGAACAGTAGCCTTCCTGATTAACTCCTGTATATCAGTTGTGACTTTGAAATATCTATTGTAAGCGTCATGTGTGCCCACAGGAGGATTCACGCTATCAATGATGAGTATGAGGCCCTGGTAGAGGCCAGCTGTTCTGAGGACGCAGGGATGGTGCTACGGGCTCCTACATTTACTCAGGGCCTAGCTCCTTTCTGCAAGGATACTTTTTATGGCAGGTAAGGATGATGTGCTCTGCTAAGTGTGTGCCTTGTGTTTGTGCTTGTTCAGGGTGATAGTTTTAAAGGCTTGCATAGATTCCTCTCATTTTGTCTTCTAAAATAAATTAATTTAATATCTGAGAGTTTTGTTACGCTAGGTGAAATGAGCTGCTCAACTGACGCACACAAGATTATCAAAACAATTTAGTGCAATATAAACTCCACTATATGAGTTTTATTAGAAACAATGCATTCAAACAGCATGAAGGATTATGATGATACTTTGAAGGTGCCGACTCAGAATTTGGCGACTTAGAGGGAAAGCACATGGCTGGAAAGGAGTGGGGAATGGAGAGATTCCCCTGATTGATGCTACTAGTACAACTGCTGCGCTAGAGGTGGAGTTATTTAATTCCTCTTCCTGCAATCATAGTGTATGTTTCATGTTCAAACAAGTCAGAATTCCTAACAGTCTGATCTTGTGACTCGCTCTTTTTAGCTTATCGTGATGAAGATTCCTTCTTTCCCAGAGGGAAGTGGCTATGTTCATCAATAAGAATTTCACCGTAGGTTGGAGGAGGTCCCTGGTGGACTCCCTGGGTGGCTGAAGCTGCTATGAAGGAGCCTTTTCGCAGCTTGGTGCAGCTTCCTGTTGATGTTGGGCTACTGGGGAACATGGTGCCTGGACCCTTGAAGCCTCCAGGTCTTTGATGTAAAATGAGATGTCTCTCAAGCATGACCTCAGCTACTCCTTAGCTACTCCACGGGCCCGACATCTCAGTCTACTTTAATTCATGTACCTTACAATGGATTACGAGTCCTGATATACACATTCTTGATGCAACTTAACCCCACTGCTTCTCTGTAGAAAACAGTCAGAGTGTAGAACTTTCCTGATGGAGTGTATAATTGCACAGAAACAAAAACATTTTCTTGTTACAACCAATTGAAATGTCTTGAAAAATGGCACCTACATCTTGTATTGTTTTAGTCATCGAAACGTGTCGTAAAGATTACTTTTTATGAACATCTTGATGAAAATTCTTAGGAGGAGTCTATCAAAGTAGTCTGCATTCAACTGAATGAGTGACAGTCACATTATGCTTTAAGGGAGGCTTTAAGGTGACAACATGCCAACTCTTACAATCAGAAGTACCAATGGCAAAGAAAGATGCGGTATTCCATATCGCAATTCTCATGGTTGTCTCATCTGCAGTTGGAAGGGACCAATGAGGTGTGCTGCTACGTGACTTTTATGTTGATGCCCAATGCATTAAGATTGCAATTGCACTGGCCGCACCTTATAACCCATGGCTGCCTTAATCAGTGGTACCGACAGTATAGTTTCTGGTAGGAATAGGAACCTGGCACATGAATGTGTGTCGAATTCTGATCGTGCTGAGTATGCCCACATGCTTATGTAAGTATGTACTTACTATAGAAGAGATGAAGATTTTTTTTGTTTAATGAACTTTTTGAGAATAGCATTGGTTTAGGTATATATACCTTCACAAACATCACAAGTAACCTGTAGATTTTTTAATAGCCCATGCTTAGTTAATAATTTGTGAATTTCTTGCAAACTGCTTACATTTTACTCGCTACATCATTGTAGTAGATGTTAAGCTACTTAACTTTCAGTGTGCAAACACTAAAAAGATTCGCATAATTCAAATTTCATTGAAAACATCTGACTAAATATGAAACATACAAAACATCCACAAAGCAGTAGGCCCACTAGTTCTTCACCAGTTTTGACCCCCGCATACAAAAACATCAATTTATAACAAGGCATTTAAAAACCTCATGTAGTGCTAAAACTTAGTTCCTTATGAATACTGTTAGGCATTTACAAAAACAGAGGCCTGTTACCGTTCGTGCCACAGCAGTTGTTAGAAGCGCCAGCTGTGCTTCCATAGGCAGCCCACCAGAAAGCACCATTCAAGAAGAACTTGTCAGTGGTGTTGCAGTTACTGTTGGAAGGGTTCAAGTTGAAAGTGACCTGATAAGACTGGTTGCATGCTGCCCCGGTGCTAGATGGGGGGCACATACCAGTGAACTGCAGGACAAACACAGCAGTTGATAGTTAGCATCACACTGGAGTGCTTGTTGTGACAAGTAATGTGAGGCAGGTGAAGGTAGTGCCAAATACAGGATCCCAGGAAGAATTGAAAAATGAAATTGAAAAACAATTAGTCGTGTCAGATCTACCTTTCCAACAGTAAGTAGTTCTCCCTGTGTGTATGGAGGGGGAGGGGTTCCGGGCCAGGTCTGTGTGCTGTAGGAGGGAAGGAGAGAGGTGCCAGTCTGCGACACAATCGTGTTACGGCATATAGCTGTGGCAGGGAGGGAAACATGAAGTGTTAGGACAACAATGATGAGAAATAAAATCCTTCCTTCAATATTTTATTATGGTTGGTCTTCGATTCGTGAACAATCTGTCAAACTCTTGGAAAACTTACGGTTGAGTACAAACTCCACTTTCTCCAAGTTGACTGCACAGCATCCGTACTGAATCTCACAGGTTGGATTAGGAGCAATGTTAATAGTACCAACACTGGTGCCAGGGGTACTTGTAAGCGTCACTTCCCAGGCATAAGCCTGTCAGATACACAGGCAAAATTTCACCATCTCACGTCATAAAATTTACAGAACTATGCTTGGGCTTGCTTTTTCAATTCAATTCATCCTGTACATTATGTCAGGATATGTTTTGATCTTACCGCATCTCCAGTGCCTGAGCCTACCCCTCCATTGATTGCTGAGTTACCAGGGTAGCAAGAGTGAGGGAAATCTTGGAATGGAGGAGGGGGAGGGGGAGAAGGAGGAGGGGGTGGTGGAGGAGAAGGGGGGGAGGAGGAGGGGGGAGGAGGGAGGGAGGAGGAGAGGGTGGTGGGGAAGGGAGGGGGTGGTGGNGGGGGAGAAAAGTCTTGGCAGGCAGTACCAGCATTGCTGTATGAACAACCGCAAGTGTCAAACGTAGTCAAGTTCAAACTGCATGTATAACTGCCATAACCAATGTAGTTAGCAAGCACCTGTAAGATAGAGGCAACAACAAGTGAAGGGTTATGTGGGTAGGAAGTACCAGAGGGTAGAAATTAAGGCCTAAACTTTGCAATTACCAGTCACTGGTCACTCTGCAAGGCATTCCTCTTGCAAATCAATACATATTCTTGCTTAACACTAATGCATACCTACCGGGAGAGCCAGAGGAGTACTCATTGAGTTACAGACTGTTAATGTCTCCAAAGATCCTTGTGTGGTGACTTCTACACACTGAGGGTTAGCAGGAGGCTGCAGGGAGCAAGTGTAGATCAAGCTTGAAGAGCCAAGAATGGACACAGAATATGTGTCCATGTAGGAAGCCAAAGCTGTGCATGTGCTGGGGGAAGGGAAAGATGGCTGGGTGGGATTTGTTGGTGCTTTGGTAACACAGAACTTGACTGTGAAAGTACAGGCAGGTGGGGGCGGAGGGGGTGGAGGTGGTGATGGTGGAGGCGGAGAAGGTGGAGGTGGGTGAGGGGG
>BEGY01000008.1:425417-477429 GCA_002335675.1 Chlamydomonas eustigma | reverse complement strand
AGGAGGAGGGGGTGGCGGTGGTGGTGAAGGTGGAGGAGGAACATTAACTGGGCAGCAAATGGGTGGATAATCTGTCTCCACATTCCAATTGATTGGCCAGTAGTAAGGACCAGGCCAAGCCTGGAAGAACTGAGACATTGATGGGCAGACCACTTGTGCCGACTTGTAACATATAGTTGCACCAGCAAGTGCAGGAGTAATGTTCTGGTTGTAAGCCTTGATGATGGAGCCTCCAGTCTCAGTCAGCCATTCAACGTTGTCAGGGACCACCTTGCCATTCAAGAAGAAGCCAGCCTTGACATTGAAGTCTGCCTTGCATGCAGGGCCTGTCAGAAAGGTGGAGTGACATATGGTCAGTTCACACTCCAATGAGGAGAAGTTTATTAGTAGTGCAATTTCAAGGATATGCTTCAGAGATGAGACAGACGTTTCGGCCATCTTGGTACTTACTGACTCCCATAATTAGCCTGGTGGCGCCATATGTGGTCAAGACATTGTAGCAAGTGCTAGGATTGGTTGGGTAGCCCCGGAAAGATAATGTCATACAGTACAAGCCTGGAGACGTCTCAACTGGCTTGGTCAAATCATAGGGTAAACTGCTTGCGTTGTAATCTGAGCAGCGATGATACGGGAACGTCTTCGCCGCGCTCTGCCTGCAGATGAAAGGGAAAATACGCGCTTTAGTACGACCTCGGACACAGACTCGAGAGTCAGCACAATCACACAGTGTGCAGTCATACATATGCCACGATCGATTTATTAGACTAGTCAGTTGCCTCCGTTTTTGTCAAGGCGGGAGAGACATATGTCAGAAACAACTCACCCTGCGAAAAGAGAAAAGCTATCAGAAATAAAAAGTAGAGGAGCCATTCTCAACATGAAGTTAGCATGAGCAGATTAATGCGTAACAAGCTGATGAAATAAGTCCTCACCGTTGGCTCCAGCCATCAGGGCCAATGCCAAAATTAAGGAGATGAGACATCCCTTCATTTCCGACCTGAACACAACATCGTATACGAAGGTGAGAAATATCGCACATTAGTATGACAGAAACGACAACAGGCAAAGGAGGAGAAATAACGCAACATCTGACAAAATCCATACTGTGAATACATATCACGTGCATTCCCAAAACAGAATGCGTTCAGTAACAACTAGGACAGAGGCATACGATTCTAGAAACAGAACTGGAACGCTAACAGGATGTAACAAGCAGCAAGGAATCATGATGCGACAGCTCTTACCTTATCACTGCCATAAGCGGGATGCCTGTAAAGACAGAGTCTTTAAACGAGGTACACGTATGGAGCGCCTAATCACTGCAGCAAATGATTATGCTACTTGATCAGGCTATTTCTGGAATGGTTGTGTTTCTGGACGAATTTATAGGTTCCCACACAAACGACAACATTCACACCAATTTGTCTCGTACATGCAAATTTAGTATAGTACAAGTAAGCGCCAACACGGATGGAAGTATTTACAGAATAGTTTTCAAAGTTACCTACATTCGAAGTTTCTGGCATCATCACGGACATTTCTGTCAGTGGCGGCATGATCTGTCGTAGTACTACTACGCATATCTATTTTCCTACACAACAAATTTGTCATATATAAATGCAGGAATATAGTACGATTAAAATCTTTTTTTGAGTTACATGAACATACTAATGTTCGCTTGTTTGCAATAAAATGCCGCGAAGCAGCAGATGAACCTCATCGATGATCATGGATAATTATTGCTGCTAAGGTGAGACGTAGTCTGCTGAATGGAGCCTGTTAGTCGTTGCTGTTATGCAGGAGAAACTAGAGAAACCTTAACATTTTTGATGATGAAGTGAGACATGTAATGTTTTAATGTTCAATGAGTGCGATACCTGCCATGCCACAAGTGGACATGCTGATGAGACAACACTACTAGCCAATAGCCTTACGACTGTTCTATCATTGGACATAACAGCAATAATTAACCCTATTAACCCTCAAGTCTTGAAGTCAAATATGTAGTACACCTGCTGGTGGGTCACTCATGAATACGTGAAGCCGATAGACACGTAACTGATGAAGCCGTAATAATTGGGGCTACAAACGCATTTGAGGAAGAACTACTAGAACTACATGAGAGGGACTATCGCAAATATGATGGTAGCGTAACTGATGGTGCTATCAGTGAATTACCAGTTAAATAATGATCATGTAAAATAAATTCCAGGAGCTACTTGCAGTGGTCCATGGAGTCAGAACCTTTCACTACCACTATCTACAGGAATGCAAACACTTCACACTGTATACAGATCACCACAGCATGCGCTATTTTTTCACACAGCGCGGACTAGTCTCCGGGAGACAGCAATAAGCTAAATAAGCACGCTTGGCAGAGGATCTGGCGGACTACCAGCCCAAAATGACATATTCAACAAGGAGGGAAAGTCAAACAGAGCTGATGCTTTGTCTTGCCTCACCCTAATGCACAGTGAAGATGATACCAACTATACCAACTCATCTGTCCTTAACCTAGTTCTCAGAGACCAACTTCTTGAACTCCTACCAGCAGGTCATCAGGGATATCTCAAAACCATGAATGCCATTGCACAACTTTTCTGGTGGCCACGCATGACACGCCATATTAAGCAGTACATCAAGACTTGTGCTGCGTGCCAAAGGATCAAACCAAGCACACGTAAGCACATCCTTGTCTCCTGCTACACCCACATGCAGTCCCACAGGGCCCGTGGTCTCATGTATCCATGGATCTGATTACAGACTTGCCTAAATCAACATTTGAAGGCAAAACCTGCGACTACTGCATGTTCAGCAAGGAGAGCCACTTTGTGCGAGCCAACAGATCCATAACCTCACCACAGCTGGCTGCAATCTTCCTTGAAACAGTGTTCAGACTGCATGGCTTACCCTCATTTCTAGTCTCTGACCGAGACACGAGAATCGCTGCTGGCCCTCATAACTCTATTCAAATCAACATGTCAACAGCCAACCATCCAGAGACAGATGGCCAGACAGAGCGGACACATCGCACCATTGAACAATTTAACTGCGTGCCTATGTGTCACCCCTACATGATGATTAGGCCACTTGGTTGCCAATTGCAGAATTTTCCTATAACAATCATGTGCACACCTCCACTCAACACACTCGATTCTACATCAACTGTGGATTCCACCCAACTTCTCTCCCTGACCTTATCAATACATCACAAACTGCTCGCACCCCAACCTGAGTTCTGACATGTTAGAACACCTCAAAGACATCAGGTCATGTGTGACTACAGCGCTTGAGCAGGCTAAGGCTAATCAAGAGGAGCAAGCTAATCAACATCACAGACCGCTGCAATTCTCAGTGGGTGACAGAGTTTGTCTTTCAACTGATCAGCTCACACTTGCTGAATACCCTTGCAGTAAATTCCGTCCTCGGTTCCTAGGCCCCTTCACAGTATCCAAGATTGTGTCACCTGTGGCCTACAAGCTCAGCCTCCCTGCTAGCCATTCCAGAATTCACCCAGTCTTCCATGTCTCACGCCTCTTACCATGGATGGACTCAGATGACACAGAGTTCCCTCAACGCCAAACATCAAATCAACCTATCACTAGTATCACTGATGCCCGGGACTATGTGCATGGAGAGGACATCCATGAGGTAGACAAACTGCTGGATGTAAATATCTGTACAGACCCTCAGAGCCGTGCTAGACCAAAGGCACCTTGCCTTTTTTTCTAGGTCCGTTGGGCTACGCCGTACCTTCAGCAAGAAGAGGACACCTGGGAACCTCTCAGGAATCTAAGCAAGCTGGATGCCCTCGAGGACTTTCTTAACTTTCTGTCCTCCTCATGCAGCAGTGGCACCTCTTCAAGGCTACTGACGCATATAAGATCTTTGTTAGAGAGTTTTCTTTTAAGTTGCCTAAAATGGTTCATTTCTCTAGTTGAGTTGTTCTTAGGAGGGGGGACTGTAATGAATCTCTGACCTATACTTATTACTTATAACTTTCTCTTGCTTACTCATTGATAACTCTCCTTTTGACAGGAAGGTAGTTGTTGAGTATCTGATGTCAGACTTACGTCATCTCATGTACTCATACTTAACGTATACTCTAGATTATTGAGAGATACAGTTATTGTAAATCCTTTAAAAACTCATTGCTTCCTCACACTCTGAAATATTCATGCTTCGAGACGACTTATTTAATACAACTATAAGTCTCTCATATCCTCTGCTCTAAATGCAGCTGCCCCACTATGTTCTCATAGTCGTTCTCAAGCACCTGCAATGACTGCTGCTTTTTGGTAACCCCTGAAAGTCCATGCACACAGACAACAACTTCACTTCAATAAGTGATGGCTGTTGCTGCGCCTTCATGGCTAAAGTCTACATTACTATCATCATTACTAACATCATTATTATTACTATTATTACTAACCCACCACCTCAAGTTATTCTTGGTGCCACAGCTACAGCAAGCTGTAGCCATGTTCATGTGAATGAAGAGGAATCAGAATTGAATGGCTGCATTGAGAAGCAGTAGAGACTCAGGGCTTCGACAGATATCAATATTACAAGCTCAGAAAAGGCTTTTCACTACTGGGCCATTCTGCAGAGCAAACCCTAAACCGAGGACAGGTTCGGACTAGTGGGGGGATGAGTAAATCACTCAAGTCATACAAAGATGGTAGAAACAGAAAGTTACATATGTAAAGGTTGTGGGCACATCACACAGGATGAAGAAAATGCACCTTTGTTGGCAAATGACAAAGTCTGCATTTGCAGTTAGTTATTAGTTAGGTAAGTAAAAATGTGATGAGTTGCTCTTAGCAGCCATATATGGCAGGCTGAAATGTGAAAAACTGGATGTTAAGTTCACTTATTAAGGAATAAATGTAGGTGGTAGCAGGCCGCCGCTACAATAAGTCATTGTGACAGGCTAACAGGCGGGACAGAAGTAGCGCTTTCTTTGATTCATAGCTTTTGACCAACTACATGGACCTTTTAAAGTAATGATGCACAAAATCTCAGATGTAGGTCTGGTCGTTATTGCAGAGCGTATAGATTGATTAGATTGGCCAGGTAATAAGTGGTCGTCGCTAAATAATACCAATTAATTCATTTGCCTTAGCTTTATAACATAAATATTAGTAAGTGGATTCGGTGATTATGGTGCAGATAAGTTATGGAAAGTAACAAGAAGCTGCTACACGACATAAAAACAAACTCAATACTAGTTATAATAGTACTAGTTGGACTGCTGCTACTTGAGCTTTACAAAACAGTCCACAGCTAACAGCTCATCTGATATTACTACTAGTTGAACTACAACAAGCAGGACAAATGAGTAGCACATCATAATCATCAAAGCAACAGCTGATGAAAAAAGAATGTATTGGAGGTCGGAAGACGAACGAATCTGACAACGTCAAGTTTCCTATCAGTATGCATTAGAATTGTCTGCTGCTGTAATCATAGCTTGTATATTAATTTAACTTGAGTAAAAAATGGGTACCAAAACACCAAGGTAGGCAAAAGACGAGGTACAACTCATCAGGTACAAGATAAGAGAAAGATGAGGAAGAAGAGTAGTATTGATATACCTACCTAATATCAGGTCGTTACTCAAGGATTATCATCATCTTCAAGAAAGAAGGTATTGAGAGGGCTTTCAAAAAGCCTGTTGTAGAGATAGGTCTGATACTAATCCTTATCTTTACACACCGATCAGTAACAGAACTTTGACAGTAGTGATGATGCTTAAGCACAGTCCCCTGTAAGCACACGAGAATGTACGGCCAAGCTGAAGGCTGCTGCTGCAGCAAGTGCATCCAAGCTACTCATATTACTTATTAGCATTTGATGTGAAGAGCAAGTGCATCCAAGCTACCCATATCAGCATTTGATGTGAAGAGCTTCATTCCTGCTCTTCCTCTTTACACCCTTATTTAGGCTCCGTCTACCACTCTTAGTAATTCTCGCAACAGACACAAACCCATGTCCTGATAAGGACCATGCCTTAGATTAAGCTGTTCTCTAGATGTCATTTTGCATCGGTCCATTCTTCCTGCTGGCCTTGACATGATCACATTGAAGGGAGGGAGTGCTGAGCTGTATGATGAAGTCTCTGGCAGAAAATTGCTACCCTCAACCAGAAGTCCCATGCCTTTCCCATTGCTTAGAAGCGCAGATATTTAATACAAACCCTTGGGCTGTTGAGTGTCTGTACCTGATGCAGGCGCACTCCCGCAGCTAGTAGAATTTGAATACCCTTTTTCAAGAACTTCCCCATTGCCGCGTTGTGAGGCATCACAAGCTTTGGCTCTGAGGTTTTCTTCACTGCTCCGCCGTGATGACACCTGATTTACACAGTAAGTCCCTAATGATGCGGTCATTATCATAGCTGAAATGACTGAGGGCTGCGCCGGTACAAGGGCCTGCAACATCAGCTGAATCTGGTGCACGTTCTGCATTGGTGCTTCCAGCTTCTGGATGTCCAACTGATGGTAAGGCAAAACCTGCACATTTACTAGCTCCAATGCTGTGCTTTCAAGACCTTTGGAGGTCATAACGCAAGAGTCAGAAAGGACTGCTTCCTCCGCATGCTGACCATTGACATTCACTACCTGGGCAGCACTTCCATTACCACATTAAACAGCATCAACCTTGTTGCCCACTCTGAGTGCATGCCCATCTTCAGATGGCTGCAGCTCGTCCGTTTTTAAATTCCTAAGATTGATGCTCTTATTACAAAGGTTAATCTCTGGAGATGCTGGCATTGATGGGTGAGTAGTGCGTTTCGGCAGAAGGTTTGAATAATTCTGATGTTGAGCGTGAGACAAAAAAAATTGAATTGATTTGCTGATGATGTAAAGCCTGGCCTTGTAGAATTGCTAGATTGTGGTTTCATACTTGGAGGTTTGGAGATGTGTTGATGTCTCCCACATACGTCATACTTGGAGGTTTGGAGATGTGTTGATGCCTCCCACATACGTCATACTTGGAGGTTTGGAGATGTGTTGATGCCTCCCACATACGACATACTTGGGAGTGAATGAAGCGGCCTTGCAAGAGGCAAGAGGCTGGAGTGTTGCTGAGGCAGTTGAGCTAAAAGAGGGTACGAAGGCAGTGCTGATAAGAAGTCCAGTACACTGAAGGAGTTCAGTCTAGCAGGTACAGTTGATTTAAAAAAAGGCTCCGAAGCAAGCTGCTGCTGCAACAAATCTAGAAATGATGGTTGTCCAAGATGATGTGTGCTCAGCCAAAGAGAAATAGGAGAGGTAGCGGGGTTTGGTAAGGCTGAGAGGCCCAATGGAATCTTGAATTCTGGCAGGATGTCTTGAGTTCCATTTAAATCCCTACATGCCTCAAGCTCAGAAGACACTTCCTGAGAGTAAGTTGGGCATGCAATCGTCCCAGTCTTGATAACATTGTGCCTCTGCTTTTTCTCTTCACTTGAAGCTCCAGCTGCACCCAATAGATTCTTAGAACACTTATTATATTCACGTTGCCTGTGAATGTACACCTGACTTATTATTGGTAAGCCTACATCTCTCTCAGAGTGATCTGATATTCTAGCTGTATCATCCCTTGCAGCCAAAAATGAGGCAGAAGGATGATCAGCGTTACTGTGTATGCGGCACTGGTAGCGTTGCATGTGTAGCTGGCTGTGTGCTGAGTGCAAACTGCTGCTGACGATGATGATGATTGCGGTCATATAAGGCCTCATCTCCTTCACTACTACCGCCATGCGATGACATCTTGTTATCAAGGGCTGCAGCAGAATTTCGGAGAAGTTGAATTAGGCACAGGAATCACTCTTGACGTTGCTATCAAGTGGTGCACCTGTGGCATCAGCGTGTCTCTTTCGTTTTCCTGAAGCAATACGTTTCCACTCATAGCAATAGCTGGGCAGATGGGCAACATATTTTGCAGATATTTTACGCGCACGGTACTGTCGGAAATAATTATCTCTCGCCTACAGGACATTCAATGTCGGAGCTCACTGAAAATTCAGCATTTCAATATAATACTACATCAAGAGCTCATGTGGGCACACTAGGTATGTTGAGCACAATATCCATAATTTTCAATGATTTCCATTATGTCACATTCTAAAGAAGTTTTACCTAATTTTAAATAGATAACTTAAAGCGCCACGAGCTTGCTATTAGAAGCAAACTTAGCAACAACGGATCAATTGCGAGTAATAGTTGCCTGGGCTTGTGTTCGAAGACATTTGCAATGGTCCCATGCTTGTGGAATTGAAGGGTGATTTCCGTCTGGCCATGTCTCATGGTGAGGGATGCAGAGGAATTTGATGACAAAGATTGTCAGCACAAATTGCAAGGATTATGTAACTAGAGTTGGAAGAATTTGTTGTCGCAAACCTCTCCAGCCATTGTCGATATGGTTTAGTACCATGCTCTTCCATCCAGCGACGGTATGCTCTATTCAATGGCCCCCCACCAGTTTACACCTTTCTCTGATTTTGTCTGAACAGGGTGAGCTCCTATGGAGCGCCCGTCTCTATTCTCGAGGTAGGACTTGTTGCCAAGAGGGCATGTATACAAGCAATCTTAAAACACAGTCAATATAGCTGAATGGAAACCCAGTATCAGAGGCTCTGCAAGAAGGTGACTTCAGTACTGAACAGAATCCACAGTAATTATTTATTTATCTCTACTTCTCACTTATTGGGAGATGACAGCAATATTCTCATTCACGAGTAACTAGCGACAGGGTTGTTTCTGTCGTGGGAAGTGTGAAGTTGGCCAAGATCATATTTAAACGAAGTTGGGCCTATTTGTTACGAGTCCCAATAATGTAAACAGAAGCGCTCGAATGTAACATTATTTGGGGCATCTTTAAATCTAAGCGGGTCGGCAAGTGCTGTAAGTGCTGCTGTCGCCTCTCTACCTATGCTTGAGGACCAAAAAATAACAACAAAAGAGGTAGAAGCACTAGACCATGAGCAACACCAAGAGCGACCAGGGCAAAGTACAGCCTAAACAGGAAAGTGGAGGCAAATTACGACAAAAGTTAGTATTAGAGAGACTCACAATTAACTATATGTTCTCACTTCAACATAATGCCATCAAGTTCCTCAAAAAGGACTAAAACCATCACCTGAAGTAATAGACCTCAAAAATCTGTGTCTGCGCAAATGCCAGCACTGCAACCCCAACCAGTTTTGTGAGGGTGATTCCACTTATCACTGAGGCCCCGCTCTTCTGCAATGAAGCGACCATACGCTCAGTACGGCTTCCTGAGGCCACCCCAAATGCATGCACAATATGGGCACAGAACTCCACAGCAATCCCCAGGGCCATGGCCAAGTTAACCAGAGAGACTGCATTGAGCTGAATGCCTGGATGCAAACATGTGAGCACACTCAGTACAAGGTCCAAAAAAGAGAGTGCATGCTTTCAAAGGTAGTAACATGAACAACATTGCTCCAGATGCAGTGTCTGAAATAGAGCTCTGTATTGCATTCGTCAATATACTATCACAGGATATTGTCACATTAACTCAAAACTTGCCCAGTCAACATCAACTAGGAGAAGTATGGCTTTGAGACATCATGCATGCTTGTTCTTAAAGATCTGCACTACTTCTCGGGTCCTTAAATCTACTTACCCGCTACAAGCATGGCACCCAATAGGTGAATGAGCAAGCTACCAAGGACCAAAACAAGCATCAGGCTGCCCCATAAATTTGAGGTCAGAATCCAGCTAACAATTAATATTGACAGCAAGGGCATGCCTACTAACAGCGCTCCATCCGTGTAAATTGTCAGGTACTGCAATCCATAAAAAAAGTTGAGAGCAAAATCCAGTGTTCAAAAAATATTTTTTCGAGATGGTTGTGTAACATTTGGCTGAGGAGAGGAGTTGTCTGTTTAAGTCTAAACACTAATGAGATACAAAGAAAGCACAGCAGTGTGTTTGAATGTCCTGATCACCTGCTCAAAGAACACATGAAACATTGAATAAGCATAAACGTCCAGGTCCAAAGAGGACTTGAGGGTTGCAATCAGGTTCCGTGTGGACTTGACTGCTGAGATGAAGTCCTGAAAATACAGGAGTGTAATGTTGAAAAACAATCCCTGATATGCACCAGAAGGCAGAATGTTCAAAACAGAGGGCACACATTATTTTCATATAATGAGGCTAGCTTCAGAGGAGTCATGACGATTGGTGTTGAAGAAATGTGTCATGGGGACATGGTGGGGAAATGAATCATTTGCTGTATAGAAGATGGGAGCATGATGACCCATGAGATGCGACTAGAGCACCTGCTGCTTGCTAAGTGGAGTGTAGTAGGCTCTGAAGGCAGAGGCTGCCACTATTCCTTCCGGGAGGCCTCTGATGTTGCCATTTTCAACTTCCCTTTCTAAGGCATCGCTGTAGGGACCTGCCCCACCCTGTGAGATGAGGAAGACATGAACATGGCATGTTTTCTGATAACACAGACTGCTGACCACTTACTAATGTCTGTAGAACACTTCATAACAATTAATACAAGCAGGTGTAAAAGAGCCCATACAAGATAAAAGGCTCACTTTTGCACACTGCTCACTGGGGACAGCACTCATGAACCAGGGGAGGTATTGCTGAAACTGCTTGAGGCTTGGTCGCCCACCTGGACATGTTTTCAGGGCATTAGAAAGGAAAGAAAGTCTAGATGAAACAAGCTGAGTTGAAGATTGAAGAGCAAGATTGAAAGTTCCAGTTTTCAACTGATAGGTGACGACACACGAAACTAGCACAACTAACTGCTGATGAACCATACCTTCAAAGTCCAGAGCTACGCAGACCTCGCAGTTGCTGCAAGAAGAAGGAGCTGTACTGCATGGTGGCTGATCAGGTGGAGGGCAGTACGTTGTTTCCTCAGGGCTATACCCTGATGATGGTTTTTGAGACCAGTATCCTTCCAATTTCGGATGTCTCACCATTGCGCTGCTCCCTAGCCCTGCAGCAAGTATACCATGCAGCGACACGGATGCAGTCATGTTCATTTGAGCAAGTACTGAGGGAGGGATAGCTGGTGCCTCAGAAAGCGGAGGTAATGGCAGAGGTGGGCTATCGTCAACAGGAATTGGGGAAGACGGTGACACGGGCTGCTGTGGTGTTAACTCTGGGGGTGGCAAAAAGGGCAGAGAGGAGTCAGATGGTGATGGTGGTGAAGAATTTGGCATCGGAGCTGGAGTCAGCGGAGGATGTGTGTCTGGTGGTGCTACTGAATGCTGCCTGCAGCACTTAGGTAGTGATGGGCTGAGCCATGAGATGAAATCGTCAACCCAGGAGGCAGCAGGTGTGGCGATGCGGGTCCTCCTTGGGGACTGGGATGCTAGTGAGATCTGCAATTTTTGTAAGTGTGAGAGTGCAGGGTAATGAAAGCGTTGGAGTGCAGGGAAATGACAGTGTGAGAGTGCAGGGTAATGAAGAAGAGGAGAGTAAGTTATTGTTGAGTCATAATGTAAGAGTGATGTAGAGGTGGCTGTAGGGAAGAGGCTTAAGATGAAAAGGGGATTGTTGGAGTGTGAGGAGTAGGGTGATGAAGCAAAGGAAATATATTGCATGAACATCAAAACTGGATGTTGGCATAGGGGTACATGAGAAGCAGGTAAGAGAACATGCTATCTCGCTCATGCTATCAGAGGCGTCCCTTATCATCCTGCGTCTCTGACCAAAAGCAGAGACTTGCTTACAATGCACAACAACTTTTCATTCAGTTTTTATCGCAAGCCAACCTGATTGAGCAATGAGTTGGGACGACATCCAGATACGGAGCAAACCCTATCTATGTCGGATGAGGCTCTTGATACATTCAGGTTATTGACAACCACTAGGAGAGGAGGGCCCACGCGCAAGTCTTGCAAGACATCCCTGGACACAACGCAATGAAGGGAGGACTAAAGTACTTGGGATGTGATCCACATTTGAAACTTGAGCTTGGGTTCTGTTTTCTCTACTGAGACTAAGTTACACATCAAGAACACTCTCATGGCTTCAAATCGTGCCTTTGATATAGTTGCAGCGCAGAAGCAGTATGTGTCAACAGACAAGACCTACAACATTAGGGAGAATCTCCTTACTTATAATATGACTGCAAGTATGAATCCCTAGGAAGAGCCACTGCTTGGTCAAGACCAACAGAGATGTGAGGAACCGCCACGATGGATAAACACAACCCTAAACAATGTGCGTACTGCATACTTAAACGTTCTTTCTTGAAGCTGCATCAGGTAGATTTGAGTCAAACACGATTCAAAACATTGACACACCACACATGAGTAAGGAATTTTTCTTAACCCAGAAGGGTGTCCAGGAATGGATGACAAAAAAATAATTATGTCATCAGCAATATGGTCTGCAGAAAGTCACCGGTGATAAATGTCAGCAGCACTGCAGCTTGAACTCTTTTATTTAGCAACATTGGGATGTGGACATTCTGCATGTACCATTGAAGTCCTTGCTGAAGTGTGGACTTGGCTGCAGACTTTGACAGCGCATCCTGTCCTCACAGAAGTCATGGCAGAATTTCCAGCACTTAGGTGCTTGCAGTGATGCTTACATGGCAGACAGGCACATGATCGCATCATGATCTAAGGTGATCATCACAGGATGTTGAAAATGAATGAGGTACCAGAAGACTAAACTCTATTTTAAATTAAAAAGCTGTGCACAAATACAATATCATGATCAGAGCTAGTGCTTAGACAACACTCATCACGTACATTAAGCAATGGCTCCTGGTTCAACTCAGCATCGATGGACGGGTCAACTCCACCATAGCTCCGGAACCTCATGGCTGCACTCTTACCACCAAAAACACCTCCAAGGATGCTGCCATGCCTGCAGATTGAAGATGAAGAGTCACATATTATTTAGTAACTGCAATCATGACACGACATCGAAATATTTCAAATAAGGTCAGCCCAATGAGAATCCCTAAAGAGGGACACTGCCTTACATCTGCATGCACCTTCACAGACAACTGAGGCCATTCACAGGGCTCTTTTTTTGTCATACATGTACACGGGCCCTGGATGCTACCCTCACTTTTTCCTAGGTGGAGGCAGAGTTACACAAGGTACTAAATCCAATCTCCCAGCTTCCATTCGGGCTGTGTCCAATGTAAGCAAGCAAACAAAGGCAGTGACCTGCGCTGATTGGGATGAAACAGTCCTCTTGCAAGCACAGCACTCAAACTCATAACTAATACAGATCTTAGGAGCTAACAAATCCATAATTTTCCATACAGTTTAAAAAACTGATACCATATCATCTCTCTACCTGCAAACCAAAATCCAGCAGGACTGCAAGACAGGCACATAAAGAGAAGTTGCGAACTGCAGGCATAGGTGTGAGAAAATACCCCAAACCAAAGGCTACCACCTCACAAGCAGCTGCTAGGGTGATGGAGGGCCCAGATGATGACAAAGCTGAGGCAATACGTTCAGAGAGAGGCCCAGGTGCCTAATGGATCGAAAAAGCTGAAGCTCATGTTGAAAGGGGATGAAAGAGGTTCTGACAATGTTTGAGACTCAGATTTCAGTAAGGTCAAGAAACACAAAGTGCTGCACAGATAACAGACTTTACACCAGCGCAGTGTAAATAAATTTTCTTGTCCCAGAATTTCGTCGCTTTATACAGGCCTCACACCCACCTGTCTCTGCAACGCATGCGCCAGAACAAACATGTTATCCACCCCTACTGCCAGCACCAAGAAAGGGATCACCTCCATTATGATCAGGGTTGACCACAAGCCTAATGCACTGACCTGTCAAAAGAAGATTTGCAAATGCTGGTTAACATGTTTTTGTGAGACAATCCATTCAATCAAAGCGTAAACATATTTCTACCAGACCAGACCCTATTGCTTTATTGACATGTGCAAAGTACTTACCAGCCCTAAAGCTCCCGCAACAGACAAGGCAACGATCAGGACACCTCCAAGGCCCAAGCCCACTCGACTGCACGATTGATTTCATACACAAAGGGCTATGAAAGGTGTCCATATGCCGATCAGACTAGAGATGTGGACGCACTGGTATGAACATGGCATCTTTGTCACAAATGTAATGGCTGTGAGCATGGCACTAGCCTCCACTTCAGCATATTTGATGATAGGTCATATTGCTTAGTTGTCATAATGCAGAGCTGCAGCCTGATAGGACAAGTACCTTGACACAAGAGCTTGCAGCGGATGGTTGAATGAAGGCACCGTACCCAAAGCCAGGGATATGTACACCAGCATAGCCAGGTAAGACACAGCCACAGTGGCAGCATCAGAGGCGCTCTCACGCTCAAGCTCATCTTGGACTGACCTGAAACAAGTGGTGAGACAACGATTTGAAGCTCAATTAGGTATGGTAACATAAACAAACCCTGTTGAGATCATGAGGTCATGATTCACATGTCACATTTCAAATTGCATGTTCTCTTCATTCGAATGTTTCACCTCTCAGTGGAGAACGACATTGAGAGATTCAAGCCTTTCACTAGGTCCTGTACTGCCCCATCCTCGTCAGACAGCAAAGAGATCAATGCAGCCTCCCATGCCCTAGCGGCGTGTAGGTCCTCTTGACGGCTTGACAAAGGCATGGTCACCACAAAAGCTGTTGTGTCTGAGCTATAGTTCCTGAGATGGTACAGACAAAGCACTTGTTATGTGCTTGTACTCAATGTGTAAAACATTGTGGCCCAAACACAAAAAAACATTTACCCGACTCATTTTTAGCAATATCAATTATTCATTCGTAATGTAGAAAGAAAAGCTTATTGCAATAGCTGCAGATAGAACCTCAGCCTTGAAGAGGCCTATGTCAACAGTCTCTCTTGTACATCAACTGTGGATCATGTGCAAGCAACCACGCAAATCAGGAACCTTATATGATTTGCCAAGCCCAGTGATGCATGTCAAGGGGTCACCACAGCAAGCAATGCAAACATGTGAGTGGGTACTGCTGTAACTGCCAAGAATCCACTCTCATAGCTACCTGAAAGAGGATGCATCAGACGGGAACCCTCCCAAAACAACATGGGGGTCCATGGGAGCCTGAAAGGCAGAGCGGCATTCCGTGAACCATCGGCTGAAGCAGTACTCAGGTCGCATGCGCCCTCCTGCAGCCTACCCAGAAAGAGTTGAACAAATCAGGTTGCTTCACCGACACAGCACAGTGCCTAAAACTGAGCACAGCGGATAGCCGCGCAATAGATATCATTGCAAATAGGCAGCAATGCATCACAAGCTCATAACAGATGTTTAAAGATAGAGACAGACACCTGTTGCTTCTGAAACATCTGCTTATCCATTTGCCAGTATTGAAGTACTGATTGCGTAGCACATACATCCCCAAATGGTTTGTAGCACACATCTGTTAACTTTGCCACCTGTCCATCGGGACCTACAGAAGCTGAGGGGCATAATTTGCATATTGCAGCAGAGTTAGGGCTTTTATACGAGACAACACAAGTTATGGATGGACAGGGTTTTAAAATACAACATGTGCTCAACAGCTAAATATTGTAAGCACTGTAAATTTCTTCACTTCATCAACAGCATGTTAGTTCAGTCACAACAATCAAGGTTTGAAAAAGCAGACAACACAAGGATCATAAGAAGAGCACATGAGAGACCCCTCACCTGATACTGCATCGATTTCTGCCTGGATGTCAAACAAGCCCTCAATGATGGCCCTAGTCACGATGGCTGGCCTGCCTGTCAGAGTCCTGTGTGGAAATGATGCTTAGACCAGGACTCAAGTCAAAGTTGGATTAGCTTCATGACCTGACAAACACTTCTGCTAAGTGGTTAAACCAGGTGGCACAGCAGCATGCTCTCATGAGGAAACCACAGTAGAAAGGCATCTTTCAGTGTGCAATTAGAGATGCCTTTGACGTACACCATGTTACCTGTATGGGCTCTGTGTCTCTGCGGTGGTAGTGAATATCATCTGCAGCAGGAATCAGCAGCCTCTTGAAGTCAGTCATAATGAAGTTACAGACACAAGTGTCAAGGCCATGGATCAAAAAAAGATTTTGATAGAAAACCAGCATTGCTATTTTTATGTGAACACAAGTATTTCAAAAAGCACTGTAATTTATAAGGTTAAACACAGAAACCTGGTAAATGGTATAAATTTATAATTACGATATGACCAACGCAAGTCCTGTAATCACAAGGCTGAATGCTGCATCTCCCAGTATCATCCTGATTGTATTGACCTGAGTGATCCTATAGAAAGGCCCAAAGGAAGCTTCGTAGGCAGCTCTGTCTCTGGCTGCCTGGCTGGCAGGCCCAACCCACAACATCTGAGGGTCAGTTTCAATCCTGAGACAAACAGGCGATGTTGGACAAGCCAAATGATACATCATATGCCAAATGCCACAACTTCACACTTTTAGCTCCTCGACACATATGACCTTACCAATCTAGATTTTTCTACTGCACCCCTAAATTCTGTGTCTCTTAGTGACACCAAGGTATGCTGCTGGCCTGGTTGGAGATAATGTTGTACAGTAAAAAAAGCCAGAAGACTTCAAGTGCTAAATAAAAAAGAATAATTAGCAAGCTAGAAGTTGGGACATGAGTATGGAGTTCTCTCACTTGAACCAAATGAAACCCAAGCAGCACAAAGCAACTACAGCAACGGACGAGCCCAGAACCTGCCATGGTCTCTTTGCACACAGCATGCCCTGCATTTGGGGACAAAAACACTCCTATTCATTGTCAAAACAAACGGATTGTTCATAGCGATGCAACCAACAAATCCAAGCCACTCATCCCATTCCCCTGCATAGTTCTAAGGCATTCAATCCCAATCCTTTGCTAACTCAGAGGCTGATGCCTGGAGGACTGTCCAGATCTCAACAGTAGTTTTTCGACGACCACAGTACATGTAAACTGTGAAGTCGGGGACAAGATACACTTACCAGCCTGTAGTACAACTCCTGCAGCCACCTCTCCACTGCACTTACCAGCCTGTAGTATAACTCCTGCAGCCACCTCTCCACTACAGGATGAAAATCCTCTGATCCAATAACATCTGACAGGAGGCTGTACTCATCTACACCAACTTCACTGCCTCCTTGGCCCTCCTGTACCTTGCGCTGTCTGTTCCTCTGCTGTTGCAATAACATCGCTCCATTGCTTGATGAGCCCTTCCCTTGAGAGGGCAGATCTGGTAATTGCTGGTCAACTTCTTCAGGGCCCAAAGAAGGAGGTGCTCCCGTCTTATGCTTGGGTGGATGGTATGCACGAACCAGAAGGGCCACAGCACCCGCATACAAGAAGATCATGGTGAATTCAAAGCATGAGATAGCTCCCACATGACAGATTCCCTGATCATACTCATCCCCACCATCATCTGGCTGGCAGCAAAGGAGATGGGAGGCCAAGAAATGAAAGGAAGTGTGAATCACAGACCAAACTAATCCAGCCGAGCAAGATAGATTCATACTTGCATCTACAATTTTGCATTAAAATGCTGATCTACTCCATAACATTTATATTGGCATGATTTAGAGTCCCCTAGCGTTGTTGAAAGCCTCTTCCAAGTGTTGTCAGCTGAGAAATGTTCACGTCACTTGCTTAGGTCTTAGAGACTCTATCAGTTGTTTCTGTAGGGAAACACACTCAATTCAAGTCAGCTAGCTTGGAGGGCAGCAGTTCAGAGCTCATGATCACATCAGTCATACGTTCACACTCACAGGGACTTGACAACCACCACCAGTGGGACAGTCCGAGCATGAGCAGCGCAGGGCGTTGTCACCACAGGAAGCCATGCTCCCATTCAGTGCCCCAGAGAACCCGGCAGGCCTTCCATCACCGCCCACTTCAGGGGCAGCGGAAGTGTGGAAGTTCTGCTGGAAGGGTGACCCGACTGGCACTGCTCGCTTATCCTTCAAAAGGCCTAGAAACTCAAACCAGGCCTTGAGCAGAAGGTGTGGAGTGAGGAAGAAGTCAGAGAAAATGGAACAAGGACTTTGGCTTCTCTCAGCAAACTCTCATGATAAATAACAAGTACATTCAGGTAGAGAGGAGTCGAGTGGGCGGCGGTAAAAGATTACAGGGACACATTCTGCATGCTCTTGCACCTATCGTCACCACAAGATTAGACAACATAGTGCTGCGCTACACCCGCAATGCCTTACTTGATAATTGGTAGCACCTCCACCGTCACAAGATTAGACAACATAGTGCTGCGCTACACCCGCAATGACTTACCTGATAATTGGTAGCACCTCCACCGTCACAAGATTAGACAACATAGTGCTGCGCTACACCCGCAATGACTTACTTGATAATTGGTAGCACCTCCACCGTCACAAGATTAGACAACATAGTGCTGCGCTACACCCGCAATGACTTACCTGATAATTGGTAGCACCTCCACCTATGAAGTTCATGGCTGGGACATTGGCAGCACCAAACTTGACATCCTGTTAGTAAGTCAAAGGGAGAAAAAGACCTCTGACAGGATTTCTTCAAACAAACAAGCATGTTGTGATAAGGACATGAGGAACAGGATGTTGATTTTCCCCAGATAAAAATTTACCAGGAAGTCTTACCTTACAGGAGTTGAAGAATCTCTCCCCAAACATAGGGTCGACCCAGTAGTCTACCTACGCAACAGATCCAATGATCCAATTAAAGGAAATCATTTTCAGGCAGTCTGAAGAGAGACCAGAATCTAATTTTGACCTGTTGTTGAAACCCTCCAATGCGATACAAGAGGGCAAACAAGGAGGTGCAGGAATCATTCACCTCTTGAGTGCCGACAATCATTAGCCTAAATTTATATCCTTATAAAAACAATATTCCCTTGTCAGGTGTACCTCAGCGACAACAGTTGCATTGGTGTCGTAAGCCTGTTGTGCTGTTGAGATGTTTGTAAATGTGGCTTGATCAGGGGAGCAATTTATGACACACCAGAAATGGATAAAATTATGATGACAAGCTGGACACCCCAGGACAAAAGGAGCCACTTTCATGGTCTGCAGCATAAAACGCCGGAAATGGAAGGTAAGAGTAGGAAACAATGATGTACTCTTCTTGACTCGGTGCGTGAAATTGCTGCTCAGGCAATCCTCCTGTGAAGACTGGTGTGTGCTTACTCTGTTGGAACTTACACTGCTGGCTATGTTCTTCACTTGGTCAGCTGAGCAGCAATATTGTCCCTCTGGCCCTTTCTGTTCAGCCCAGAGCTGCGGACATGTGCTTTGCAGGGCCTGGCCTAATTCTAATGTTGGGCTTGCAGCTTTTGTGTTCAGGGCACAGTTTAGTTCATCACCGTCTGCTCTTTTTCCACAAATACCGGACATGGCACAGTAACCAGGGTCATGCACCGTTGTCACCCAGTCATCCAAAGAATACTGTGAAGAATTTATCCAGTACCTAATCGATTAAAGATACTAAATATACAGCCCACATCAGAAAACAAGCACTCCAGATTACTCACCATAATCGCATAAAAACGATGAATTTGATGACGACATGACTGGCTCCCATGACGATGTCACAGCTATTTTACAGGCGCAGAATATTGTGCTTAAGCCCAGTCTTTGTTTGAGGAGTGCTGCTCAAATTGAAGATGGAAGTGTGAAGATACTTGCTCGTAACCAAATTGTAACAGTTTTTCTTATAAAGCGCTTGATGCTTCTGTTCTTTTCGTATGCAGGATGATTTATACTGACTTCCTAGACTTGTTGTTTACGGGATAGTTCCAGACTTCTTCACATGTTTGTATGTCAAAATCAAAGGCTAATTATTGTCACTACATCATACGTACCATATCATGCAGGCTCTCAAGAGACGGTCTGAGTATGCTTATTTTTGTGTCAGCTATGAATTTAAACAACGTTATGTTAAGGAACTATCAATTCCTAACGATCAAACCTTCCGATATTTTAATCATATTCCTATGAGCATCTTTAAACGTATGCTCGGCATTGCGAATCCCAATCTCGATTCATCGTTCTGGAATAGCACAATTTATACTATTTAGGAATGTTGGGACCGAACTCATGTTTTTGCGTTAGCTTAAGTTCAGATTATTGTACAGCTGTCAAAAACATCATCTTTTGTTCAACAATTCAAATTTATCTTCAAATCGATTGACATTTCCTCATTCGCATTTTAAAAATGCTCAGATATTATCACCTGCTTTCTCTCGTTTCTTACTATCTTACATTTAAGATAACCTATCCACAGCCCCTCCCACTACAGGCAGTACCCCAAATGGGGCAAAATGTGACCTGTAATCCAAATGCGCAACTTGTGTCTCTTTTCAATCTTCTAAGAACAGTTACAGGGTCTGTCACTTGGGGTCTTGAATTTGGAAGTGAAAATCATGCTGCTACCCTGTCTTTTGAATCTTGTATTATCTCAGTTCCAACAGTGGAAGGCCCAGTTTGGAATGTAACAGCTCCTCCTCAGTCATATTTCTGCTGCTGGAAGGGTGTCAAATGCTGCGCTGGAGTCATTTGCAGCCCTCTAATGTAAGTGCATTGCAGATTTCAAGTGATGCGCTTTGTATGTTTATATGATGTCAATGAAACTTGACGAATATTTGTTGTAACTTTGCAGAGACAGCACATCATGTCTGTGCAGTGTTCCTGGAACAGTGACTGAGTTATCCTTGCCACTGAGTAATATTACAGCAGATTTCTCTGACATCATACGCATGCTAACACCTCTGGCTTGCAGCTTGAAAAAAATGGTCTTGATTCAAAACAATATTTCTGGTAAACAAACTCTTACATTGCCTCAATGCCTTTTGGAGCCATGCCTTAGTACTTCTGTCCTTGTAAAATACAGTATACATGTACACCTCAACCTCTGTCAATAGCAATATTAAAGTATACAACAGCCATTTCATTAATTGACATGATCAGGAGCTTACATGGTGTTTGTAACTTTTACGCAGGGTCCATACCCTCCGTCATATCTCAATACAGCAACATGACGCATCTTGCGTTGGGTAGTAATTCACTTACTGGAAATATTCCAGAGGAGCTAGGAATACTGCCATTGTTACAATATGTGGATTTGACAAATAACAATCTTACAGGGCCTGTGAGTGTTGTGTTCTGACAGCATGCCCCAAAGTTGACGTTGTAAGAAAAGTCAGATCATGTGGCTCAGAATTCATTTGTGCTTTAGTTTACATGACAGCATAACAGACTGTCAGTGCAACTGCTGCCCTCCTTGCAGATACCCAGGGCTTTGTGTAAGTCAAGGGCTCAGATAAGTTGTATTACCGACTTGCTTCTGTCAAGCAACCAGCTGACAGGAGAGATAGGTGAGAAGCTTCACTCCTCGTAAACTGTTTATTATGAAATATCAAATGTGTCAAATTTCAACACATTTTAAAATTGATTGTTGTGGTATCATACTGAATTGTTTTGTTGTCTAAGTTCTGCTAGATAATGTGAGTGAATGCTCTGTCAGGTATCCCATACTGTGACTCCCTTGCAAGCTATGATGTTAGTTCCAACAACTTGACCCATATTGGAGACTTTACTGGTTACGAGGCACTTCGTATTCTACGCTTTGGAAACAATCATGTTCGATCTTCTCTTCCTCTCTCTCTTATGAACTCTTTGCTCATGTCTGAGCTGTCTGCACCCAATGACAGGTATTTCATGGTGCTGAAAAGCCGCCCTCAAACAATATAATTGCAGTAGTGAGACTCTGTGCATTTTGAATTTCAAATCATTGGATATCTCTGGATTGCTTTGTACAATGTCAGCGGTTTTTTTTAACCTAACTTGTGCGCAGGCTCTGTAGCACAATTCCCACTTCCATATCAAATCTTGCTCTATTGACATCAGTCAGCTTGCCCAACAACAACCTGTCAGGTATGCATAAATCCTCAACATATGTTTGTGGTTATGTTGTTGACCAAAGTTGTTGACCATTTCAAAAATATAGTGACATTTCCTCTCTGATCGTCAACTCTAGGAACTATCCCAACAGACATGTTCAAAAGTCTGGTATCGTTGCTGGACCTGGATCTGAGCAATAACAGTCTAACAGGAATGATTCCAGACACTATTGGGTGAGGCTATCAGTTTAACTTTTCGACTGCATGGGCCGGAATCTCTGGAGTAGTTGAAGGTCTACCTCCTTTTTGAATTTTAAATGCACTACCTTGGGGAATCCTTTGCTTTTGTAGGTTATCACCTCTGACCTCGATCCTTTTAACTAGAAACGCTCTGTATGGGAGTGTACCAGGTGAGATGCTATTACAGAGTGCCCCGTCATGAACAGCATCTTTCGCTTCTGTGAGGGCGATACAAGAATGTTGTTAACATTTAACAAAAAATCACTTCAAAAACTTCAAATAACTCAGAAGATTTTTGTCACAAACATGACTTTAATACAGAGTCATTCTCAGCATTTTTCTCAGCTGCCACATCAGCATCAGCAGATTTGCGACAGAACTTCCTGTTCTGCTGTGGGGGGCCATGGAATGGGACCCCCGACCTCATGAGCTACACAAGTGTGAATCACAGTGCTGCAAGGTGTTGCACATGTCTACCCCCACAAATAAAGCTTTTCTAATTATAGGAGCCTATGTAAAACCAGTAAATTCTTTCTGCTCAATTTTGTCTTCTTTGAGATCAGGATCTTCGTTTGAATCAAGATGTTTGTTATTTTACCAACAGGCTACCAGCATTTCTGAGGTTTTCCACTGTTCTGGAGTACCAATTGCAAGACCTCTATGCCCCACCTGAGTGGGGTGCTATGAGGTATTGGTAGCCGCAACTGTTTTGTAATGGCTCCTGTCCTACATAGATAGGAGTTAGTTCTTTTATTGAAGTCTGTATGATGAACTGATTAAGGTTCAGAACTTTTAGCCAAAAGTCCCAGGATTGTGTCATGATAGGCATTCATAAATCCTTGTTTGCAGGTGCCCAGCATTACAGCTGTCAATCCGTGGAAACACTATCACGTCAAATGTGGGCACATATGCTGGTGTGGTGCAGCAGGTTGCTCTCAATTTGGATCCTATTTATTACATGTTTGAGGGATGTGCTTGTGAGCAGGGCTACAACCTTCAGAGCGTGCAAGGCATACAAGTTGGAGGGCCTGTACCTGTATTTGCATGCATTGCCATAGGCCACTCATGGTTGTCCCAGAATCTCTGGATCCTAGCAGTAATAGTGGGTGCTGGTATTCTGATGATCACGTGGCTGGTATGGCGGTATTGTTTCAGGTATTGAGACATCTTAAGGTACTTATAGAGTGTTGGATTATGGATTGCCTCTTTCTTATTCAACTGGGCCTACAGATATTGAGATTGGGGAATTTGTCTGTTTCAATAGCGGAATGTGTTCCTGTATTAATTCTTAGTATCTCTGCATCCTCAGGAAAGGAATCAAGCCCTCAGTGGTTCAGGTGAGGACTTTTACCCAGAGATCATAAATGACTTATTGTTGGCAGACCCTTGCCGTTTGAAATGATTTGTGTGCCTGTCTCCGGAGTACATGATTTTTCTGCACAGGCATATGTGAACATGAGAAAACGTATCCGGACAGAGCCATTAGAAGGGATCCTCTCTGTAGTCAACACAGATATTGAGGGTTATTCAGGTAGGGTTTAGTTGTAGGCACAAGAAACATGACTTAGAGTGCCTGGTTACCATTTGTGTTGATTTTACGTTGTACTGGTGTAAACAGTTACTGCAATTGAATGTGGATTCTTATGATGTTATGCATGTCTCAGATATGATGAAAGAATCACCAGAGCTGATGAATGAGGCCCTTGGAATTCACAACAGCCTCATCCGCAAAGTAAGTTATCATCACATCATCATCTTTCCCTCTTTGCTTGAAGCTGATTTGGCTGTGCATGCACTTGGGGCCTGAATGCTTTGAGCTTAATTCACTTAATCCTTGAGGTCTGTTGAGCCAAGTTTACTCTTGCAGGCTAAGTGGGTGAACTTTGGTCACACAATGGAGCAGGAAGGGGACTCCTTTACTGTCGGCTTTTATGAAGCAGCAGATGCCGTGTCTTTCTGCCTCATGGTAAATGCATAAGAGATTTCAGTTGTAAAGCTCTTGAAGCAGAGGTCTGACAGCAGTGTGTAATCTTTGAAAGACAGACTCATTCTGCAGGCTATCTATCTGAAATAGAAATTTTTAAAATTCTGATTTTCAAAAACTGTCCTGAGCATCCTGATGCTCTGTGCCTGCAAAGGCTCAGCAACAGCTACACAATCAGGCATGGCCAAAAGGCTTAATTAAGGAGGATCACTGCGGCCAAATTCCGCGAAAGAGATGTAAGGGTAACAACTCATCGCCTCCGCTATTGCCATGTTACAATGAATTGAAATGAGTTCTGTGCTTAATAACGTACCAACATGCCTTTCTTTTCAGTGAAGTGCTAGGTTGAAAAGATAAAAGAATAATGTTCGCATTTTTGCTCTCTCTCTGCTGTTCTGTTGTCCTGCGTCAGTCCAAATCAATTCACAATTAGCTGTTTTCATCCCTCCTGATTCTTTTTACAGCAAGCTCTAGTCGCAGCATATTCGAGAATGCCTTTTGCCGCATAGGCTTGTTCCCATCCTCTGCAGCATCTTCAATATCATCCACAGCTAGAGGAGTAGTTCCTCCAGGCGCTCTTGGTGATGCAGAGCTTGGTGAGTCTGTCTTGTGTCCAGCTGATTGATTCCTATGCATGCATTCTACACACCTGTGTATGTCCCTACTGAGCCTTATGATTATGCATACCAGTACACTCATGATGATTCTAGACTGTAATTACACTTACTCATGTTTTTCCGTGCAGGAAGCATGGATTTTGAGGAGGACGCACAGGTTTCTGCTTTGAGTGGGTTGCGGGTACGAATGGGGGTGGCCACAGGTCATGTGGCTAAAGGAGGCAGCAGTACAGATGGATGTAACAGCTTGATGGCTAGAGCTAAAGGTCTGAACCTTAAATCTGGTTTCAGCATAAGATGGGTGGTATGTTGAGTAAATTCTTTCACACTTTGTGTGCAGCCTGAGTGCAGTTGTCAGTCTGGAACCAGTGGGTCTTATGATTAGAGTCTTGTCAGGACCCAGGAGAAGAATGACAAGTTGAAGCAATCGGAAGGATCTGTGCAAGGCCCTCTCATGAAGTGTTTTGTAACTGCAGTGGTTGCTGATGCTGGAGCTGGTGGCCAAGTTCTGATGGATGAGGCCACCTTCCTTACAGTAAAGGAGAGACTGGCAGAGCTGGGTGCCGTGGATGAAAATGGTTTGAACCTGAAGAAGCTACACAGAATCAGACCTTTATGCTGCTGGTGGAGCCATGCAAGGTTTAGAAATATGGCAGTATGGATAGTCAATGTGCCATCACAACTCAAATGGAATCAATATTGTTGTACTCTGATGTATGGATCTAAATTTCTAGATGTTCATGAGTATAGAGACCCTTTCCATGCAACAGTCCATGTATGCATTGTCCTTTCTCGAAGACATTAGATGCCTGTCTTCTACCATAACTTAGCCAAGAAGCACTCAATGCATGTTGTCTCTTCTTCTTTGTAGAACAGACAAGGATGATACAGTTTTAGAGGCTATGGTACTTCACATGGGCACCTATGACAAGGGCCCCAATGACAAAAAAAAGGTTAGCATGTTGCAGCATCGTGACATTCCTTTTCACAGATCAATGTATGGTCACCTCTTGACCTGTCTTTGCTGATATCGCCTCTGCTTAAACCAGTCTCTGGGATGTGTGTGTAAGGGCACTCTCTAATTGTCGGCCTGAATCGTGTGCATTGCCCTCATACTTGCAACTGTTGAAATTGATGTGACGATGCAGGAGGCTCATTTAGAGCTATACCAAATTCTGCCTCCTAAGTTAAAAGGCAGAGCTAAAATGTTTGGATCCAAGCTCACTCTCAAGGATGAATGGACATGTGTAGATTCCCCATTCTTCTCGGCACCAGGTTGGTTAAGTGTGCTTAAGGGGGGGGGGGGTGGGGGGGGTTGCTCTCGTTATAAAGCATCTTGGTCATGGTCNGGGGGGTTCTCTCGTTATAAAGCATCTTGTCATGTCCCTTCCAAGCACCAAGCCCTTGCTGCCTTTGGACTTGAGAAATCCTTTTAGGGTTTTATGGTTGGAGCCAGCGAAAAATCCACATTTCAACATTTGATTTCTACGTACATCCTGAGGACTGAGCTGATGTTGTCTTATCAGGGACCCTAAGTGCACAATTCTGTGGTGGTGGCATTGCTCGCCCTTCAGATGGCCCACCACCTATGGTCACCATGGTTTTCACATGTGTGGAGAATGGAAAGATCCTGCCTCGCCATGTTGCCAACATTGTGAACAATCTTATAACACACATTGTACAGAAGGCCCTGACTGAGGTAAAATGCTAAATGAATTCACAAGATTTTGGTGTAGTACATGACTGTATCCATGTCAAGAGTTTCTGAGGCCGATACCTCTCTCATTCATGAGTGATATTGATTTGGAGTACCTGCTGCTTGCAGGTCAATGGAGGTTACCTGTGCAGGATTCAGGGTGGAGATCTTAAGTACATGCTTGCTTTTAGCAATCCAAAAGTCAGTTTTATTCATGCTCTATGATTTGCAAGTTGGCATCCACTTGAAAACAGAAGGTTTGAATGCTTTATAACCTAATGGAGGCTCTTGTGTGATAGTGCTTTGACCTGTCGTAAGCATTCCCTTTTATGAAGTGCTATCATTTAAGTTGTGTGCAGATGCTGAACAGATTGGTTCCTGCTTTATGAGCAGGCAGCCCTTATCTGGTGCTTAACAGTACAAGAGGCCATGCTGTTTGTGGACTGGAGCCCAGAGGTGCTGAAGTACGAAAAGTTTGGAGTAGTCAGGCAACAAGAAGATGGGTCACAGCCGTCTCGTCTACTCTTCAGGGGTCCGCGGTTCGTCTAATTGCAATTGTGTCTTAGAGACAAGCACGTCCTTTAATCTCTTCTACTACAACTGCCCATAACCATAACTGTAATTAATAAGTTAGAAAATATGGCTGCTGGTGTAGTTTGCAAGTCAGCACATCTGAGAAATGACAAACACAGCATCCTGACAGGTACTTGTAAAACAACTGCAGGCGCCTGAATCGTCGAGGATCAAAGAAATATTTTGACACATGTGATTTTGACTGTGCAGTCTCAAGATGGGTGTGTGTGAGGGACGCGTTGAGAGTATCTTTCCAGACCATATGGGCCGAGCTGACTATCATGGTCCCAGTGTGAATCAGGCAGCTAGGTTCATGGATGCAGGTATGAAGATCATGTATGAATAAGGATGCTAACTACAAGGATTCAGGTATGAAGATCATGTATGAATAAGGATGCTAACTACAAGGATTCAGGTACGAACATCATGTATGAATAAGGATGCTAACTACAAGGATTCAGGTATGAAGAAAGAAATCAAGATCCAGTGAACCAAAATGACAGATTTAAGGGTGTAAAAAGAAAGGAAAGACAAACTAGAGGAAAATGAGGAAAAACTTGGCAAAGCAGCTTCAACAAAGGCCTACTGTGCTCAAGTTACGCTGAGAGAATGCCTGTGCACTCCATGTTGTAATACAGCAAGCTTTTGTGGTTGTTTTGGCAATTCTAGGGAGTTGATTTGGGTCTCACGCACTCATGTCCTGTACATACAGGATCTCATGCACTCATGTACTGTACATACAGGAGCTCATGCACTCATGTCCTGTACATACAGGAGCTCATGGTGGGCAAGTGGTGTGTGAGGAGACACTAGCGCTTTGTGTGCTTCAAGATCTGAAGAGGCCTTCAAGCCTGTACAACGTTCTTGGCAGCACCTTAGAGGGAGCAATGCAGACGTCTGTGTCTGGTTCTGCCATCTCCAAATCCTCCCAGCATGGTGCTATGAAGGCAACACTGTCTCCTGATAATGGACACAGTGGGCGTAAGAAGCTCCCAGGACCCATAATAGTCCCGCCCACTGCACCCCTGGCAAACACTGTACATTCTCCTCAGCTACTTGTTGATGGGAAGAGCTCTCCGTCACTGTCTAAAGCGCATGGGAGCAGCCGCATGCATGGAGGAAGGCCTTCACCCTCTGCGTCGCAAAGCCCTGGAGGACGTCACTGTGTTAGGGATCTCTCATACAACCTACCTGCAGTGCAAGAGGGACGAGAGGATATTGACATATCCGGAGGAGGTGCTGCATTTCCATCTCTCCAAGTGCCTATTATCCATCTTGAACAAATGGGGGTAGTCACTATGTCTCCAAGTGATAAGAACCAATGTTTAAGTGCCACTTATCATCCATCGGAGGAGAGCAGGCTAGCAGTTAAGACCATGCTTGAGGTTCAGGGCAGCACGATACAAGACTTTGTTATTAATCAGACTGTCAGTGAAGATCAAGGCAATCTAAGGCATCATGATATGGGTAGTGCAGAACAGCTGCTGGCTGCTGGATCAGCAACCGCATTTCAAGAGCCTCCCATAGCGATCACTTCGCTTGACAGAGCACCTCAGCAGCTTAGCCCTGGTGTGGTGTTTGATCTACATGACGTTTCTTCCACAGCACTTTCTGGTTCTAGTCAACGAGTGACAGATGAGATGATCAAATCCTCCAACACAGAGAAAAAGACTGATTTGATGCATTCAGTGGTCAGCTCTGGAACATCTGAGGTATCAAGCGCTTCGCAGTTGGTGTCTTCACTGCAGCATTCAGAACTTCCCTCAGGACTGGGACAGCTGACAAAGCAGAAGCTGACAACTGGATGTGATTTGTCAGCCTCAGATCCCTCCTTTCTGCAGGGCATTTTATCAAATTCTTACAGCATCCAGCATGGGTGTGTGCATGTGGATGTGAATATGGATCTACAGCAACCTATCAATCACACAGCACTCATTACAAACAGTGCCGAGATTAGGGCACAGAACTACAGTACCTTCCTTGTAGAGCCGCAAGAGACAGAAGTACTTTCAAGGTGCTGCTCACCTGTAGAATTCTGAATAGCTATATTACAATGTCTGTACATTGTCTGTGTCTGCAATGAATTTGCAACTTTTAAATCCCATTCTCACCTATTTCAAACTCTCAATCTACTGAGGGCCTCCACATCTATGTTTTGCAGATCTGACCTCACAACCTTGAAGGCTTTTCGCATCGGCACTTTCAGATTCAAAGGCAGCAACGATGGACTCAAGATGGCTTACCTTACAACTGAGCAGCTCGAGGGCCGTCAGTAAGAGCCACACCATAATTTTTAACTGTCCATTATGTTTTCAGTTCCATGGCTATCTTGAGTTTTGGGGACACTGTTCGTTTTTGAGCTTGTGTGATTTCTTGCCTTATCCTTTTTTCTTATACGTTTCAGATTTCCTTCAGATCCTCCTAAGGGAAAGGGGAATCGCATTTCTACCTCATCTGGACTCTTGTGTTCAGTGGGCTGCGTGCAGATGCCTGGCATTGTCTTAAAGTGAGTGCTGCCCACTGGCAAATAATCCTCTACTTAGTGATAGGGCTCATGATAAAGCTTAATGAAGCAAGAGTGCTTCCAACGAATCTGCAGTCTTTCTCTGAGATTAAGGTGAATGAATGGTTCATGTTGGACTCTGGGTAGTATGCTTTTATCTTGCTTCAGTTTCTTTGAAGAATTTATGCTTCAAATGTAGGCTGAAGCAGCAGCATGAATCTTCTGAGGCCTCTGTGGATGACAACAGACCTGTGACAAAACATACACGCACAGTTCTGAAGATGATGGGGTCCACCAAGTCCTCACCCAACCTGCACCCTTGTAGTAACAAGAAGGAGTCCTGGCAGACCTTGTCACCAGCACCGTGGCAAGTAGGAGGGCTTAATCATGCTACAACTAGTAAGGGCCAGCTAAAGGTCTGTGCCACAGCTGGTGGAGAAGATGCTCTTGGTGGAGGTCACATACGCGCTTCCCTGAGATCAGAGTCATTTTTAAGAGGGGCGGCTTTTGCCCTTGTGACCAGAGTTCGTAGCTCATCATCTATGATGGTGTCAGCAAGTAAATTCAATCAGAGCAGTGATCATTCAGATGAAGGAATGCAGATTCGGAACAGCAGAAGCACAGGTGGAGGTCTTACTCTTCATGATGTCCAAGAAGTTTGTGATGAGATGTAGGGCGATAATATTATTAGAATCTGCCATTAATGGCATCTCGTGGAGTCAGTATGGTCAAGATTCAAATATTTCAGGTAAAGTCCTTTGTTTTTTGATTTTTTTTATGGTGTGAAGTAGAGATGGACTCTGATAAGAAAGAGGATGCTTAAAGAGGCAAAATACAGATCAGCCACTATCTTGTACAAGTAGCAAATGGCTCATCAATTTAACATCCAAATGATAAAAAATTGACAAAAGCAGATATCGTCTACTTGGTGAACAGTTAGAGATAATCTTCCTCTGAAACTCTGTAGGGAAAGAATGCAAAAAAAAATTATGTTTACATTGAATGCTATAATGCATGTTTAAGATAAGAGACAGATAAGTACATTGTGCAATGTTGTAGCTTGTGTGCCTATGCCACCAAAATACAGTCCAAAAGACGCTCTTTGGCATTGCAATCAAATGGTTCCTCTAATGGTTACACTATGGTCCTGAGTACCTAACTGATGACAGTCTCCAAGGCTGAGATCTTGAATAAACGTGCAAAAAGAAGCATTAAATGCAAAGGTTTTCAAGCTATTGACTGGGCTAGCCACGGGGTTGGTTCCTTGCAAAGTCCTCTTGGACCGACAACTCATGATAAGCTTTCACAATCTGGCCGATGTTGTTGTTAAGTTCCTTTATAAGCACAGCGTTGTGATGCAGAGAGTCAGGCGTCCTTATTTCATGATTGTGCTGAATTTGCGATATCAACAGCTTATTTTTGTTCAAAATATCCTGCACGGGTAAGACAGAGGCGATTTATTTACGGGCATACAATTTAGCCTGGTACAAGCACTGCAACAAAGGCTCACCTGTACATTGCTAAGCTTTTCAATACCAGTCCAGTCATTTGCCTTTTGCATTACCTCCTCCAGTGCAGACATTATTCGTATGTATGATGAAAGAGGTGCATTAGTAATGTCGACTTCTTATAGCAGGAGCACATCTTCGCTTCACACTTGCTTGTACTGTATGGGTCGATGATCTAAGTGTTACATTTAAGAGGACAGTTTCTTTGTCAATGTTTAAGAGAAATGTTAAACTGAGTAAGGGAGAATGCTTGTTGTCTAATAAAAAAGGACGTTTGTCAGGAAGAGGACAGAATTCAAGAGGAATCAGGCCTAGAAAATGTACATACAACTCTGTACCTGGTGTTTTTTCTAATGAGGATGCAGTAAGTGCAGCTCCCATATGGCTAAGTACAGCAGTCAGCCACCCAGAGCTTCAGTGCTCAGAGCTATGTTTACAGTACCTCTTACTCTTCATACACATTTTAGTAACTGATCAGTCAACAATGCATGAATTCATACCACAGTTCTCAGAAAGAAGCTACTGGGATAGGAGATACAACCTTGAAAAGAACACATTTGAATGGTGGGGCATCATTTCTGAAAACATTGCGTATGCATCACACTGAATGTCTACTACATTCACAATTTCAGCAACGTCTTTTTGTGATTTTTTGATTTTTCACAATTTTTGTCTACCATGAGAAGAAAATCTATCTTGTCGTTACGCACAGATTCATGATCAAGCTTTCAGAGTCTTGTAGTACAGAAATGTGTGTTGATCTTGACTTGAAAGATGTTCTGGTGTTTGCAGGTACAAAGGATACAGGGGTCTGAAGCCATTGCTGCTGAAGTACCTTAAACCTGATCAGCCTTTGCTCCAGGTAGCTCCAGGTAGCTCCAGGTAGCTCCAGATGCCAATAAACAGCCATCCCATTTTACTATTGTTCTATCATGTTATCCCATCCGCTCGCCATGACGTAAATTATTTTCTCTCTAGCATCTGGATCTCTCTTCCTGGCTCAGGATGTACACCTATGTTGAAAGAGCATCCTGAATTATCTGTCATGGCTAAAAAAAAGTTTTCACTCGATTAATATCCTTTCATATTTCATTCGTTGGCATTACATGTGAGACATTGCATCTGTTCTCTGCAATGTCAATGCATTTACAGGTTGGAGTGGGCACGTCTACAATCCAACTAGACTTGGTGAATCTCTCTGGGTTTGAGGATATCACAAATTTGGATTATTCAAGTGTCTGTATTGATCACATGAGGTCGCTTCACATGATGGTACCAGAGCTCAAATACTTGCAGGGGGATGTAAGGAAAATGACTGCTTTTGAAGACGGTTGCTTTGGAGGTGATAAACCTCTATTTAGTCAGTCTGATATTTTTGAAAAGATCTATTTAAAATTGACAATTTTTGATTTTGATTTTGGTTGTTGACTTGAGGTCATGATGGGATCAGCCTAGAGCGTCAAGCATTTTCCTGTTGCTTGCTAGGTGTCTTAGATAAGGGAACCTTGGATGCCTTATTGTGTGGAGACTGTGCAGATGATGACAGTTGTAAAATGCTGTGTGAAGTCAGCAGAGTTCTGCAACCAGGTGGTGTGTATATGATGGTGACATCGCAAGCACCGCAAGGGAGGTACAGGTAAGGTGATAGGCTTAATAAATAGAACTTTCACTTGTTGTATCTTTAGTTGCATCGATGGAATTGTACTTCATAACAACAATCTCACTAAATGTATCTAAAGCAGTTAGCAGGATGGCCAGCCTCATGCGTACCCTGGTAAGTTCAACAGTGAACATCTTTGGCAGTTATGAGTTCAGTATTTTTTTGTTCTGCTGGAAACAATAGGTACTTATCAGACCCAGCCTATGGATGGAAAGTTTCAGTTTATGAAGTAGGCCAGATACTTGAAATGGATGGGCCATACTCATTGAACACAGACAAGGACCTAGCACACCTTGGTCTACCCACAATGCCGTATTCACATTTTGTGTATGTTTGTTTGAAAATTTGATGATCGAATTTAAATGGATTTTTAATTCAAGGCCACAGTCATGAAATACAGCGGAAAACTTCAGTGACTGCTAAGTAGAATTATTGCACGGTGTAACAGTCTTTCATATTTCAATTTTTAAATTATTTTAACGCGCAAGATTTTCATTTTGCTGATGCAACGAGAAAGATTTAATTCCTGTTAACAGTGTAGGGTTTGAATACCAAACCCCAAAGGTTGGCAAGATTCTAGTGTCTTGCTTTGAAATCCAACGACATCAATTAACGAAAGCACCCAGCATGTACTGCGAATCGATTCGCTCCCCGCCTTCACTTCGTCCCCATGATTAAGAACGAGGAGTCCTTCAAAAAGAAAAGGCTTGGGATCATTATGAAGAGTCGCAATGTCCTTTTTTTGCTGGCCACATGCTTATTCTTGCAAAGCTCCAGGTCCGCATTAGCACTCTTCAACTCATCTCAGCAGTGCACGACGAGCGTTCAACAGCAACAAGATAGCCTAATCGCATTTTATAAAGCGACTGGGGGGCCGTCATGGTCCAACCAGTCAGACTGGTTAAACGTTAGCATCCCTTGCTATGCAAAAAACGACTCAGGAGTTTCGGTCCCACTCCCAAGTCAGTGCTGCTGGTTTGGCGTTAACTGCTGCTACCAAACAGCCTGCAGTACTGCTACCTCACTAGTGTAAGTTCAGTGCCTGCATGTCCATGCTAATCCATGCAACCATTGTGAGCCATTACTCGGTGAAGTCAGTGGTTTCGTCAGCATTCCTGATTCCTTGAGAACCCTCATGTTGTGTTCCCCTGTTTTGGACAACATTGCAGAGGAGCTACAAGCTGTGACTGTGAAGTGGGCACAGTTACTGGCCTGCAACTGAACAGGAACAATCTGGTCTCTAGCATCTCCTCTATGCTGGCCTCTCTTTCACCATTGCAGTGCAGCTTGAAGGTATAATGAATTGACTATTGACATCATGATATGAGAATTTAAATGAAGTGTGAGCAAGATTGCAAGAAAAAACATGTATGCTATAATCTTAGTGCGAGTGTGTGTGCTTTGCATTGGATGCATTGTAACATTATCCCTTTCTCTATGATCAGTACATACTTGGTCGCTGGAACAGCTTGTCAGGTGAATTAAGCCCTTGACAATGATATGTATTAAAATGTATTGTCATTGTGCTTAATTGAAACTTACGTGCTAAATCTGACTATAAGCTTATGCTTAACATTCATGACACCTTGAAGCCTTGACATGCATTATGTGCATGGAAGATTTAATCGTAGCTCCATGTGATATTTTGAACTAAGTGATTTTCCTCTTGTTTTTCACTTGAACTGTGTTCCTTGCATTTATCCAGGCACTATACCGAGCAGCCTTTACTTGTTTCAGAATATGACTATTCTGAGTATAGGCAACAACAGCATTACAGGCACGATCCCCAGGCAGATAGGCCTTATGCCATACCTATACTTCCTGGATTTGTCTAGTAACTCCCTCTCTGGCACAGTGAGTCATAAGTTGCCTGTTCGCATCGTGAATCTCATGTCCTTTCTACATCAATAATATTCATAATGGATACAACCTCATTGCAATGCTGAGTCATGATTCTAGGAGGTGTTTGTATGATGTTACCTTGTGTTTGAAACACCCTGTTGTGAACCTCTGATGCAAGATGGTGATCTTGTTGATTGTGTTGTGCAGGTGCCTTCAGATCTTTGTACAGCAATTGCAAACGTAACGTCTGATGCAAACGGCAGTTCCCTTCAAGACCTGCTTCTGCCACATAACAATCTTCATGGGTCCTTTGGTAAGACGATTAAGCATTGTTAAGTAGTAGTGGTGCACGCATGTTAAGGAGTAGTGGTGGTGGTGCACGCATGTTAAGGAGTAGTGGTGGTGGTGCACGCATGTTAAGGAGTAGTGGTGGTGCACGCATGTTAAGGAGTAGTGGTGCACGCATACGCTTGAACATCCTGCAAGGAGCTGACACGGCTGAGTTAGCAGGTTCAGCATTTGATTCAAATTGGAAGAGCCAGTGATAAGATGCCTCCAAACCCTTCACTGCAGAATAAGGGGTGTGATGCAACACAAAACATATGTGTCCGGATTGTCTTCAGTTTCTTTTTGAAGTCTCAATGTCCTCATGGTCTTCAGAAGTGAAAAAATGCATAATCTATTCTAAGCTAAGGTTTTGAATTGCACCCTTGATTCCTCTGCCCATTAGATGTGCCCAGCTGCAACTCTCTTGTGAGGCTGGACATTGGGGTGAGTGATGTAGAGAAATGTACCAAAATTGAAGATGCAGATACGAGGAAACAAGAGGGATTTGTGAGAATCTTATTTTTGGATCAAGTTTCTTCCTCTTTCCACTGCTGCATCTTTGGACTTCATTTTTTTATGCCTCATAATAGAATTCAGGTGTAAAACATATTGACATTGAGAGAATTATCTGGCAACCTCTTCTATGATTAAATCCTATGTCACACTTGATTTGATTACATGATGTCCTTGTTATCCCATTGCTGATTCATACACCTACCTTGTGTAGAGCAACAATTTCTCTGGCCTTGGGACTTTTCAAAATTATGCTCAACTGCGAATCTTGAGAATTGGAGGCAATGTTATGAAATCTGAACTTCCATCAGGGCTCGCAAACTCGTTGCTCATGGCTGACTTTTCGTCTAATTCAAACTTGTGAGCATGGGGTGTTTATCTCTTCTCTCTAGGGAGGCTGAACTCTACTCTTATGAAATTTAATTTGCACTAGAAGTCTTTTTACACTATGTGGCATACTTCGATCCTCATGCTGAAAGCTTTCATTATGTGACCATTTACATGAAGGGCATCACAGCTTCATCAATTCTTGTTTTCTGCAGGCTAAGTGGAAACATCTCCATGTTGACAGCTTACACATACCTTGCATCGCTTGACCTGAACAACAACTCTTTCACAGGTAAGGCTTTAGAATCGTCTTTGAAAACACGCGAAACAGATTCATACTTCCTGCTTGCTTCCTCAGGAACACTCCCATCTGTCCTATTTGAAAACATGGGTCTCTTGAGGTGAGCTTGACCGCATTTGTATTGTTCCTTTAATATTTCACCAGCTGGATGGGTTTACTTAAGTGCAAGGAGACAACAGATGCGTACAACTGGTGAAACTGTTCTTCTTTTATCTCATTCAAGTTAAGAGCTGCTACAAAATTGTAATATCTCCAAACATAAGATAGCTGTTAAAAGTAATGGACAAACCGAATGAAGGAACAATCCATGTGATGATAGATCAAGGATTTAAAAGTTCACTTTCTGTTCCATTACTGAATGCTGCTTTATGTCCTGACGCAACAACTTTGACATTCTGGATTTTAGGGATATATCAATTTCCAACAACACTCTCTATGGGACCTTGCCATCAAGCTTGGCGTAAGTGACTAGGTGCACTGTTCAGAACAGCTGATGAGTCATAAGTGGCAAGGTGTTTTTAAAGAAGTGGCAATGACCTTTTCTGATTGTTGGTGAATTGGGATCCTATGATGTAGACAAAGGATGAAGAGAATTCTATTCGATCCTGATACTTTCTGGGTTATTGGCTTCAGGCTGTCACCGCTGACATACATTGGATTCGGAAATAATAGCTTTTACGGCACCATTCCAAGTGAGTTTGAATTTAAGAGAAGTTTGAATATGGGAGAATTTAAGCTCCTCAGAGTTGTCTTATTTGAAGCAGTGGATCACTTTTACTGTAACCGCAATTCAAACCTGTCGTACTCTTCCTGCTGCATATTCTGGACTTTCTGGACTAGCAGCAAGCTCAATGTCACCACTCATTCCTCCCTCCTTGTCTGGACGCCTGATTTGTTATTCTTTTGTCTATCACGGTTATGCATTTCACTAAGGGAACTGTTCCTGAGCTTCTGTTTCAAATGTTTTCAGATTCTGTTTCTGATACTTCCGTTGACAAGTCATCAATTGACTTTACGGGTAATTCTCTGTTCTGTTGTGGCACCAAATGGAATGGCAGCACTAACATAATGAGCTATGAAGCAATCAACACATCGCTACCTTTGTGAGTATAGGCAACCATATCTCTCTTAAGTGTTGTACGCCCCTCACTGGGCACAATTTCCTTCCATCAATCTCCCTCTTTCTTGATATACAATTAGTGGCTTGAGAGGTATTTGCCTCTTAATTTTTATGCCTTAATTGTTTCTCAGGCTTCCTTCTTTCATCCGATTTTCATCCATTCTACAAGCAGTATACCCAGACACCAATACACCTGCACAGAATGGTTGGGGTCCCATGAGGTAAGAAGACAAGTGTCCCCAAGAGGCCTCTGTGGCTGACCAGGTGTCTTCTCTCAACCAGTACATGCAGAAAAAAATTGTTGGTTGTCACATTCAGAGGTCATCCTCAATATCCTCAAGGACAATCAAGATGCTTCCTGTTACCAAATGCTCTGCAGCTGCCCTGGCTTTGTGAATCCTGTGACTTATCCAACTGGACCAGATACTGTGGAAATGTTATTGCCCGTGTACATCGACCCGCAGTACTACTTGTTCACTGGCTGTGTATGTACCTCGGTAAGGCTGCTCATGTTGTTAGTGATCATCATCAGGTGAATATCTTGGTGTGAGTTGTCATGGTAGACATAATAAGTTTGAAGCAAGATGACTTGTCGATACCCTGACAGTAAAACCTTGTAGAGTGTGCTAGTTCTCCTTCATTGTGGTACAATATGTGAAGTCATGACCCCACGTTTGTTATTTAGGAATGTTCTTTATGCAAACCATGTAGGTACAGTTGTTTCCATGTAACAAGGACTCATCCTGGGGCAACCCACAAATAAGATTCCTTCTTTTGATGTCTTGGCACAGGGATTCGTTCTCACACTAGTCCCCAATCCCGATGTATTGGTGGTGCCCACATATGCATGTGTGCCAGTGGCTTGTGACTGGATATGTCATAACTCCTGGATTATTGCTGTGATTGTTATTGGAAGCTTGCTAGTGATGGCATGGCTTACTTGGCTCATGTGCTACAGGAGACGATCACGGCCAGTGTTTGTGCAGGTGCGGGTTGGTGTATGTGGTTAAATAATGTGATTACCTTAAATGCCATGGCCCTAGATACCATGGTCTGTGGGTGCTGTTTGTGAATGTTTGAGTTTCTGATTTTGATTTTTAGCCTGTCACCAGAGATTTCTTCTGCGGTGTGTTTTATGCAGGCAGTTGCCAACATGCGGAAGCGGGTCAAAGGAGAACCCACCAGTGGGAGCATCACGATGGTCAACACAGATATTGAGGGCTACTCTGGTAATCTTGAACATAAATGAATGGAAGCATCATCTCAGATTTAGAGAAAATTTTAAGAGCAACATCAACTTTTACTAAGTCCTGATTTTGCTGTGTGAACTATGGGTATGTACTGACAGTTCAAATTTCTGTTAGTTATTATGAACATAACTCATTCAATTGTACTTCTTACCTGTTGTTGCAATGCTCTGTATTTAACCCAGTGACTTCTCTTCACTTTTCACTCTATGGTTGTTGCTGCATTACAGACCTGATGAAGGGAGCTCCTGAGCTCATGACTCAGGCCCTAAACCTGCACAATGCAGTCATTCGTAATGCGAGGTGGACAACGTTTGGCTATGTCATAGAGCAAGAAGGAGACTCCTTCACACTATGCTTCTACGAAGCAATCGATGCTATCACGTTTGCTCTGATGGTATGCTGATACCAATCAGTGTTGCTGTGGCAGGCCCTTATATCTGTTGATGGTTTTTGAAAAATGTCCGCATTCATTATATTGAGATTTTGGCAGTAGGCTAAAGCTCTCGACTTCTTCATAATGCCCTTTTGGAGGGAGCATTTGTCTACAGTCCAATTTCCCATTGTTTGACACAGCTGGCCATTTCTGACTGTGATTGTAGTCACAGCAAGCGCTTATGCAGCAGCAGTGGCCTGAAGGGTTGATGATGAAGAAAAATATGCTTGACAGCTCAAAGAAATCTGCAGGTAGTACAATTCAATCGTATTGGACTGCTGAGAAACTGGTGAAAGATGGTGTCATGTACTCATGCTTTTGATTTTGTTTGTCAAGGTCAACCTGCCATCCAATGCCACGACTCAGAATTTCATCTAACAACATGCAATTGTATGCACATAACAGCAGTGCTGTGCATTGTTCATACTAGTAAACTTACTCCCTTTTTTCCATTTTAAGGTGCGGGTATCATGGACTTTGTCTCAAAGCACACATCATGGTTGAGCCGACCCTCTAAGAAATCTCTCTATGGGAGTGGGGAAAGCGGAGTCTCGATGCATGTTTTTGAGCCATCAACACCAAGATCCAGGGACGAGGCCAGTAAGTGTGATTCCTACCTGATATTACAAGGGCAGGAGGGCTACAGCATTGTTCTGCTTGTGACAAGAAGACTACTCAGCTGACTTGAAACTGCTTCCTCCTATCTGCTCATGCCCTGGCCCTGACTCCGACCTCTCACTGCGACTCATTTGTACTGCGATGCAGGGCATAGAAGGACGTCGATGTCGGATGCTAGTGCTGGTTTGAGTTGCTTTAATGGCCTTCGGGTGCGGATGGGTATTGCAACTGGTACCATAACAATGGGCACTGAGCTCCGTGAAAGTGCAGTCATGCAGAAGTCCAAAGGTGTGGTGTGCTGGTCAGACAGAAATTGTGCAGTGACCTGAATCTCCTTGTTTGAAAAGATGACATAGCCTATGCTGTGTTGCTTTTTAAATAGCTATGTTAAGAGGTATGCCTCTTGTGTTAACCTCGGACATGGCTTGTTTGTTATAAATTCTGGGCAATAGAAGGCATGATGACAAATAGGGTCCTAGATCAACAGGGTAAAATGACTGAATTTTAAGAAAACATGCTTTAATTTCTGAAGTAAGTCAAATGCGTGTATCCATTGTCTTTTAATTTCTGAAGTAAGTCAAATGCGTGTTTCCATTGTCTTTTAATTTCTGAAGTAAGTTAAATGCGTGTATCCAATGTGTTATAATTTTTATCTCCTTGCAGTGGTTGCTGATGCTGGTGCTGGCGGCCAATTGTTGATGGATCAGGCCACCTTCTTGGCAGTGAAAGAGAGACTTGAGGAGCTTGGGGCAGTGGATCACAATGGGTTGAACAATGCCAGGCTGAATAAGATCCGTGCCCCCATCTGGATTTGCATGTGAGATCATGACATCTTCTATTCACACTTCTTTGTTGATTTAAAGTGTTCATTGATAAGAGCTTTCATTTTTTACTGTTTTGCCCTTCAAATGTTGCTGATGATGTTGTGCTGACGCATGCATTGTGTGTTAAGGGGACGTGAGCATGCTCGCCAGTCTGAAGCACTGGTCCTTGACATGGGAGAGTATGTTCACAGCTCTGCAGAGGCACCGACTTTGCTCAATGCTCTAGGGCATAAAGTTGATGCCCTAAACTCGAGCCCCCCAAAGGTATGTTCTGTCAGTGAGAAGACAGAATTGATGAGTAGCCGGTGACTGTTGTATCTGAAGCCTCTTGAAGTACGGATAATTTGAATGATGATATGCTGCTTGAGCAGCTGACTTCTTGAGTAGGAGCTTTAAAAGGAGTAGGTGGATGGGATCAAAAATGGGTGTCACATGGCCTTGCTATGTTAGCCTACTGCTCTGAACACATAATATATAATGCTGTTCCTAGCTATGTGTTCAAGGTATGTTTTCTGTCCTTGCAGGAGCCAGAAGTTACTCTGAAACTGTATCAGATCCTCCCTCCACCATTGGTAGCTCGAGCAAAAGTGTTTGGGAACAAGCTGGCTCTGAAGGCAGAGGACTGGACATGTGTGGATCAGCCATACTTCAGTGCACCAGGTCAGTGATTAACAGTTTCATACCTGTTTCATACCTGTCAGTACTGTTGGACCAGCCCTGTTAGCAGATAGGTCAAACATCAGGTACTTAGTGTGTGTGTTGCAACATGTTCCTGAATGTTTTGCTGGAGCAAGTGTGTCTACTGGAGTTCTAGAGGGCTACTTGATCAGCTTACTTCCTGATTTTCAGCATCTCACATAATTACTAGTTCCTCCTCCAATGGATATGATAGTTTAGTCCTATCAATGCAATCTGTTAATGTCCTGACACAATTAAACGACTTACCCAGGTTCTATGGAGGCTCCTTTAATGGGCATTCATGAGGGACAAATATCTTTGCCTCCTGTCACTATGGTCTTCTGTTGTGTCGAGGGGGGCAAAGAGTACGCCAAAAAGCACAGAGAGGAGGCACACGCTATACACTTGCTCATTGCTGGAATTATTCGGTGCACTCTGAGAGAGGTATGAGTAGGAGTCGCGAAAAGGCAAAAGGGAACTATTATATGATCTCTAGTGATATAGTCTAATGATCACTGGTTGCGGCCTCTGCCCTGGGCCTAATGTTGTGCTTGAGCTATATTTTTAGTGACTTGATGGTTATCTTGTTGGTATGTTCTTTGGAGCAGGTGCCCGGTAGCTACTTATGTCGTATGCAGGATGGTGACTTGAAGTACATGGTGGTGTTCTCCAGTCCATTGGTAAGCCAGAGCCAGAGGCATAAGATACAAATAATGTGAAAACGCATTATGTCTTACCTTACATCAAACTCGTTGCACAGCTCATAGCCTTTTCCTGTCCACCGGAAAGATGATGAAAGATATGTTTTGCATGGTGCATCCCGATCTCCCCCCCCCACAGAATCGTTAACCTCTCATTTCATTACTTATGAGGGATGACATTCATTGCCTGAGCAAAGTGTGGGTGGGTATTGTCTACAGGCGGCCATTGCATGGTGTCTTGTGATGCAAGAGGTCATGTTATTTGCTGCCTGGTCACCAGACGTATTGCTACATGACAAGTTTAAAGTGGAGAGGGGGGCGGATGGAGAACTGCTGTTCAGAGGGCCAAGGTATGAACATGTGGACAAGGGTGGTGTGAGACCATTTTTAAATTCTCTCATCTCAGTCATAAACATCTGGGGCCCTGATAGCATTCAAGAAAGAAAACTTTGTGTGAGATATACATGAGGACAACTTTGTGTGAGATATACATGAGGACATTGTGTGAGATATACATGAGGACAATTTAAGACACTCAGAGTGTGAGATAAACATGAGGACAATTTAAGACGCTCAGAGTGTGAGATAAACATGAGGACAATTTAAGACACTCAGAGGCACTGCATTGATGTATGCTTTCAAAGGGATTACGTTAGGATCCCCTCATTCAGGTTTCGCAATATTTCACATGTTTGGGGTAATGAAACTTCACATCTGCTCTATCTTCACTCAGGTTGAAGATGGGTGTGTGTGAGGGTCAGCCCAAGACCATCATACCTGACCACCTGGCGAGAGCTGACTACCATGGAGCCAGCGTCAACCAGTCAGCAAGATACATGGATGCAGGTATGTGCAATAAATCATCACTCTGCCTTCAGATTCTAGAAGATAGAATTATGTAGAGGTTCTAGACCAGACAGGTTATGCGTTGAAATGTGGAATTTCAAGCCCTTTTACCTGTAATGTATAGCTCTTCCTGATTCTTTATTCCCCGAGATCTTTCCACTTCAAATTTAGGTTTAGGTATCCTGCCCTTTTCATACCAGGTATGATTTTGTCTCCTTCATCTGTTGTAAATCCTTGTTTGATGCAATGTTTCAGGAGCGCATGGTGGGCAAGTGGTGTGTGAAGAGAAACTGGCTGTGGAGGTTCTCAAGATTTTCAACGAAGCCATAGTCTCTTCTGCACAAAGCAACAAGAGTACAGTTGCAGTGTTGAGTCGCGGCATGGTTGAGTCTCACTCTGAAACAGCTTTTGGTTTGTCGCCTCCCAGTAGCCTGCGTGGTAACAGTCTCAGAGACTTCCAGCCTGCAGTTGGGCTACCTAGCTTCCGGAACCTTCCTGCTGTGCGAGAAGACGAGGGAGAGTCAGAGAAGGCTACAATATGCAGTGTTAAGTCTGATGATTTGGCAGCAGCAGCACGGCATTGCGGTGATGAGGGGCTTCCTGTCTCTGGTGAAGCCCAGATCCTAAATGGTTTGCATCCTAACCATGTGGGTGTCATAACAGGACCTGCCAGATCATCTGCATCTCTGGAGGCTCCTAATTTTCCTGATGTCTTGGGGAAAGAGTCAGCAGCCCATTGTGTGACATCAATAAATGGCAATGATCTCCCCCCTTCACCAACTATCGCAATCTTACTCTCAAACAAACGTGCAGACAGTGCTGCTGCTGCAGTCTCCCATTGTGATGTAAACCCTGTGGTACTCAATCCCTTGGATCAGCGGCACATCAGTAGAGGATTCGGAAGTGAGCTCAGTGAAGGGGAGGTGGCCAGAGCAACAGGCCCTTCTGCCTCTTTTGTGCATGAAGCAGAGAATGGACATAGTGCAGTTGAGCCCAAGTCCAGAATGCAAGCGACCAAGTCTGACCTTGGTCCTCAACCAGTGCTGCTACACCATAGTAATGGCTCCATCTCAGTTACAACAGGTACTAGGATAAAAACCTCGACGTCCTTGCCAGATGTTACTGCATTAGCGACACCCTACCCAAACCCTAAACCCTATTCAGCGGAGATGGAGTTGTGTACAACACCTGACGCTGCCCCCGTGTCTACTGAGCGCCTGTCGATTGACTTTCCTCCAAATGCGTCCATGTGGATGACACTAGGGCCTGGGCAGCAGCCCTACGTGACGGGAGTGAAGGCCTTCAAGACTGGAGTGTTCAGGTTCAAAGGAAGCGGTGAGGACATCCACATGGTCCATGTGACAACCAAGCTACTGGAAGGGAGGACGTAAGTGCTGGTGAAGGAGCTGTATGTAACATGTAGTATGCGCACCCTATGACATGGTATTTGAAGTCTTGTAAATTGTAATGACCCAACAATGTCATCACCTGCTGTGTTCCTAGCATGCTATTATCTCATGCCGTCATCTGCTCTTTGACTTTTTTCTCCAATATTTAGGTTCCCATCTGACCCTCCGAAGGGCAAAGGAAATAGAGTAGCAGAAGCCTCAGGTCTTGCCTCCTCGGGTAATGTTCAGCTGCCAGATACCCCTTTCAGGTGAACCCTATAAGGTTCCATTCTCATGTGCGTGTTGTTGCTGCGTTTAGATTTGCTCCATTGAAGAGGATTAAGCGTGTAATGAAAAGTCTTGGATGTTAAAATGAGTATTGGCTTTTTGTCTGTGGAATTTGAAACAAAAGGCCAGTTCTCAACGCAACATGCTGCAGGTTCAGAGAGACCAGCAACCTTGCATCTGATCCTTCCCCACCAGAAGGGGGTGTGGGGCGATTGCGATCCTTCATCAGAACACTCAGCGCCTCCAGCAAGAGATCCTCTGGAAAGTTCTCCAGGTCCTCTAGCAAAGCTAGCTCCTTTGCTGCCGGAACCATGGCACCGGAGGCCGCCCTGAATCCATTGTCACCTGCAGGATCACCTGTTATCAGATCACCTTCCTCCAGAAGCACCAATTTACCCGCTGCATCCACATCAGCTCAACCATCTACTACAACCTCAAGAGTGCCTTCAAGCGTGAATGCTACAGCTGCCTCTTATAGTAACACAGAGCAACCCCCTCATACTTCTGCTCTAGATCAGGAGGAGAAAATGAGCAGAGTTGGTCAGCAGTTTGGAGATCCCTCACTTATGACTCAGCTTCCTACTCAAGAAGCGGGTCATGTTCGCCAGCAGGTGGCGTGATTGACTTAGTAGGTCAAGTGCCATACAGAGAAACTGTGCTTTACTCTGAAGACGCTCAGACAGTCCCGCCCTGACTTAATCGCTGCAGAGTTGCCGGAGCTTCTACTTCAGAAAAGTTCACCTTAATTAATGAATGGAATTGAATCGAAGACCTTCTGTGTAGGTAACTTCAAGTGCCGGTTGATAATGTCCCAGGGGTATCAGCGATTGCTCGGCGTTCGACGAGAGTACCCCACAATTGAACGCAGTAATTTGTGATTTTCTGTCTTATGAGGACTTAAAGAAACCATCCATCTATACACCTATGAACTGAGAACTCGAGGCACACTTTGAATAAATAATGCACAATCACTATGTGCATTTTTAGCAACTTAAAGAGAACATCACCAATGTTTTACAGCAATCAAATGTGTGATTCCCTCTACTGGTTTTCAACGAAATGATTCCAAAGCGTTGCTTTATTTATCTACATTTTTTAAACTTTCAATAATCATGCGATACACGCTGTAACTAACATCCATTGTGGATGATTGCAGATTCTGTCGAATTGCATATACATGGTGCCCTTGTAAGCTGCGTCACCTTCATTATTGCAACATGCAAAGAAAGCTCACAGCTAGCGACTTTGGCGTCTTTCTTTATCATCTCGCGGGGAGCAAATTGGAACATGAAGACAAGACGGCTTAGCACTCCAATAATAAAGTGTTCTTTTGAAAGCATTGAGTTACCAGGATACTGTTGTAGGGAAGGAGTTATTTTTTGTCAGCCACAGACAGTTTGTGCTGTGAATTATTCTGGGTGCGCAGCTCCACAGCATAATTACCTGACACAGAAAGTATGACTGATGATCCAGTGCTGTGATAAGTTGACGACTCTTATCACATGTAGGATTTCAAGCACATGTCGTTGTAATGTTGTGGGTCTGGTGATCGAGCTACTGTTGGATCGGTTCGACTTGACTGCAGCACTGACATATACCTTACATACCTGACATATTCCGTAGCGGATTGAAGCTGCAGCCTCGAGGTCAGTGTGTGTGCAACTGGTGGTGGATGATGCTTTCCATTGACTTCCAAGTCTCACAGACTTAATACACAATAATAACTCAACACACGTAATACCAGATGTCTTTCTTGCCATGGATAAAAAGTTTTCTTTGTTTAAGTTATGTACGATTTTACTATCATACTTACGATCATCAATACAATTTCCAGGTTGAATACCTCATTCCAAACAAGGCAGATAAGGGCTGGTAAACATAAAAGGGACAGGGCCATTTATATTGTGGTCCTGTCTGAGAAAAGATGTGCAGCTCTATTCCATGAGCCTCAGACCAGGGATGAACAACACATTCTACCACAAAAGCTGGCTGTACTAAGCTGCTACTTTTTTGAGCCTGCTACAGCAGATTCCTTGATTGAAATAGACATCCATTTTAATACTGTAGCATACATTTACGCTGTCTCCATGTGCATACCACCGCTCTGGCACGTCTCACATGGAATGTTTGTATGTGTTTTTCCATCAATTCCTTGAATAATCAGTGCGGCTGTAGCATCAAGTGTTTACAGCCTTTTGCTGCAATCATTTTAAAAGAGCACATATTTTAATGTTGGGATATTTTCTCAAAACTATTTTAGAAAAACATCATGTTCCAAGATCTGATAGTAATACTTTAGGCGTTTTAGGTTTTTTTTATTTGAATGTCCGCAGCAAACCTTGATGAACAAAATTCCTTTTTATTACGCCGTCAGAGAGACGCGACTTGCTGTACGGCAGCTTCAGGAAAAATCCGTACACGAGACACTTAGGCAGGCCGCACTGCAGGCAAGCGCAATCTGAACATGACCGAGCAGTCACATCACAACGGCTACTAGAAATTACATATAATATTAAGGAGTAAGGATATGTCTTAGTGTTGCCTGATTGTGCATCCATCATGTTGCACATATCAGTGTGTTACTGATGTACTCTTTATATAACACTTATGCCAATTTAGCCTCTAAAAGTCTAAATAACATGTTCTGGGAAACTTTCAATGCCTACATACTAGAAACCTGCGCTAGGAGAGTTGAGTGATTATGAGCACTATCGACAAACTAGTGTGCATAATAGCAGTTCCAAGTTTCATGAGGGCGGCGTACTCTGCTAGTTCAGTACTGGACATACCTCAAAAATAGCAGAGCAACAAACTATAATGTGACACTTGGTTCAACCTGTTTGAAAATCACAAGAAGCAGCTAACCAGATATTTTAGAAGAGAAGAAAGGTTCAAAGCTTATCTGCAGTTGTTAGCGCACATTCAGGTACTTCTTTTTCTGGTTGGAGAAAAAGAACTGCTCCTATAGAACTGCATGAGCTACTTACCATCATGGCACTCTCGACATTTAAATCAGCCACATTGCGCACAAAAGCTAACGAGATGACAATTCATTGGGTTTCGCTCAGTCCTTGCGATACTCAAATGTCTCTCAATCCTGCACTTCATGAAATACGATTTTAGGATACTGTGCCTTATCATCACACATTCTGAGATCTTGCAGCAATCATGCAAGAGGTAACCGTCTGATAAATTTTGTTTTTTTAGTGATGGCAACAGAGTGAAGTACGTAATCTTGACATTATGAATGTTGCAAAGAAGTTGAAGGCGAGGAGGAAAATGTTCATCGACAATGACAACATTTATAAGCTCCGAGACCAGGCCCTCCTCGTTCCTGTTTTAGGAAGATATCATCGCTCGTACTGCTCCTTATTTGTACAATAACATCTCACTAAACTGTTTCAAAATATTTGCAAACTCGTGATATGAAGTTATCTGGTAGATCTCGTAGACTATTGTTTTTTCTCTTACCTTTCTTCTATTTTTCTTTTTCTCCCGTCAATGGTTCCTGTGACGCTGTTTCACAACAGACAGCGTTAGTGAATTTTTTCTACAGCACCGGTGGATATTACTGGTCAAATCACGCTAATTGGTTGAATTCATCCTTTGAATGTATATACACAGCACGAAGGGCGGCACAAGTCCAACCTAGCCACTGCTGTTGGCATGGTGTAACCTGCTGTTCTTTTCCAACATGTGATCCTGCATCCGCAGATGTGTACGTCTCAATGCAACAATGCTCACTAGATAATGAGATCTTTGCATCCATACAAGGCCTGGCGATGTCATCTCTCTCTCTGAATATTCTGTCATAAGCATCAGTATTTTTTCCCATTAGACACCATTACCCTGTTACCTCAAATGTAGTGTTTCCCTTCAGGGGTTCATTAGAATGTGCATGTGAGGTTGGCCTGGTCACAGGCCTCACATTGAATCGAAATAATGTTACGTCAGACTTATCTTCTGCACTGGGTGTTCTGAATGCAACAGCCTGTAGCCTGAAGGTGAGAGGTGGACTGGGGTAAGATAGGCTGCATGTAAATGTTTACATCCTGTCTTTGCTCTAGCTCACCTATTGAAGGCATCTCTAGGAATGTCTTACTGAGATTTTCCTAAACCCTAATCAACATAGGTTTTCCAAGGACGCCAGAATCCTTTATCAGGTATATGATGCAAATGCAGTGGTTCTGCGTGTGAAGCATGAATGATTGTAATATGCGTTTTAGGACCATATAAACTAGTGCCAATGGTTGATTTAGGGCCTTGAGCACTGTTTGTGTGTGCTGTGGTTGAGCCATGGTATTATGAGCCACTTCATTTCATATTATCAATATCAGAATGGTTACATTTTTGGCATGTACAGGCAAACTGTGATTGATATTTTATGTAGCTAAAGATGTTTCTTTGACTAGTTTACTGGAACATTAGGAAGGATGCCGTTCTCCTACCCCTGTCAGGCACCCTACCAGCCAGTATTTCTTTGTTCAGTAACTTGACGGTGCTTAGTCTTGGTGGCAGTGGCCTAATCAGTGGCTCGTTGCCTACTGAGCTTGGCCTTCTACCATATTTAAATCAAATGGATCTGTCGGGAAATGTAATCACTGGAACAGTAAGTAGTTGTTAAGGTATGCTATGAAAAAAGATGTCCTAACATGCCTAACATGCTCTGCATGTGTCGGTCGGCGAGGAAAAATCAGTTCATAATTGCTCTGTACATCCGCTTGTGTTATACATTATAATAGTTAAAATGCTGTAAAGCAGGTCCCATCTGGTCTGTGCTCTTCTGGGAAATTTAAGAGCAATCTTCAAGACTTGATCCTTGGATATAATTTTTTACATGGAACATTTGGTGAGCAGGTTGAGTGCTTTGAACAGAGGGAGCCAAATTTCTATAAATTGTTGGGTGATCCCTTGTGAATCAGTGTGCTAAGATTTTCTTGTGTCTAACACATGCCTTGACATTTTTTTGCATTTTTTTTACAGATGTCCCAGGCTGCACCTCGCTCATCCGCCTGGACCTGTCCGTGAGTGCAATTGATTGTGTATGTAGTCTCTTTACATGAACTCTTTTTGTCATTTGAATGATCTATGCTTACATGATGATGGCAGTAGCCTCCTTTTCCTCTTGACAAACTCTGCTTTTTCCCTGAAGGACAACTACTTCACTGGGCTTGGATCCTTTGAAACGTATCCTCAGCTGCGTGTGCTGAGGCTTAGCAGCAATTTCATGGTGTCTCCAGTCCCTAAGGGGCTACCTAACTCCTTGCTGCTTACCGACTTTACCAATACAAATAATCTGTGAGAGACCATAATTATCACTGACCTGGTCAATATTTTCATCTTCATCAGACTTTGTTGTTGACATATTATGCGCCTAAAAAATGCACATTGGCCCAAGAGGCTTAGAAATGCGCATATTATATTGCGTGGCATGTTATGCCAAATAGGAACACTATCAACATTAATTTTGTATTTATTTCTGGCATGTACTGCATATGTACTTCGTCATTCACCACAAATGGTCATTCCTACGGTTCTGATTCGGCTTCAGTACGAGTCGGCTTCAGTTACGTGTATATCGGCTTCACGTTTTTACTCTTAGCGCACCCCATGTGCAGTTTTTATGGGAATCTGGACTTACTGCCTACGTTCACTTACCTTGCAACTCTGAGGCTGTACAACAACTCAATGACAGGTGGGAGGACCCACTAAAATGCACAAGTTAGTCGCTCTTTATCCAGAACTCTGATTGTTTGTAGACTGTGGCCCCTTTCATATGCCTCATGACTTTCTTATGTTGTGTTGCAGGGAGTTCACAAGAGCCCCATTACAGTAGCAATATTGACGTGCAAGCTTTTGTAATCTTTGATCCAATGTTTATTTTGTATACCTAGGATGGAAGGTCGGACAGAAGATTCATCAGTCATTTTGATGCATTTGTAGGGACTCTCCCCTCTACCATGTTTGAGAACATGGGCCTCCTCAGGTGCATGTGTATAGACACTGGTCATGGTGCAAAAGTTCTGGTATATGCTCATGTTTTTCCATTTGTTTCCTGCAGCACATCTGTCTTCAAATCCACTTGTGCAAATGAGCATAATGGCATATAGATTTTTTATCAGCATTTGTATCTGAAGTCTTTTGAGCCTTGTGTTGAAATGGAGTACGCACTACGAACATCTTACAGCGAGTATTGTGGCGCAGGGCCATTTCTCTTGGCAGTAATTCTTTCTCTGGGACCATCCCAGAATCAATTGGGTGGGTTTATGTTGGGAGGGATTTATCTAATCAAGATTGTTAATGTATATCAACACAGTGCTCTTATGCATGGGATGGCATTTCAAGATACCAGCCCCCAAGAATGTGTCACCCTCCTCCTGCTGCTATATCATGCTCCCTGCAATCACTGATGATGCTGCAATGCACAGGCTTGCCCCCTTGACCACCATTTACTTCAACAATAATTCCCTGTACGGGACGATACCTGGTGCGTTCCCTGAAAAATCACAAGCTGATTGGGAAGTTAGCCATGAATTACACTGTACATCACATAAAGCAAAAGGTTCATGGCATCTTGCCTCTTAATGTATCAGACAGATTCTGATTTATCACACAAACAATTGTTCTATGCCTCAAACATGTATTACATCTCGCACTTGCTCTGAGTCTCTACATCCTGATGCAGATGTCATCTCTGCGCAACCTACCACAGATGTGGAAGCAGATTTCAGATTGAATTTCTTGTTCTGTTGTGGTGTCGGTTGGGATGGATCGCCTCAGGTTCTTAGCTACTCAGCCATCAACGAAAGTTTGCCAAGGTTAAATTTCTGCCTGACATTGTCGACTTTGATAAGTCTCAACAACACATGCTACTGTTTGACTTGTCACACATAACACACCCTCTCAATGACAATTTAAGCTTGCAAGCATCTGCAGCTATGCTCTTTCTATCAAGAGATTCTGTGCTGTGATTGTGTGACAGGTTGCCAAGCTCATTAAGGTTTTCAACTATCAAATTACCTCAGACACCTATTGGAAAGAATGCAACACCCCCCCCCAACTGGGGTACCATGAGGTACGTGTCACTTGCTACCAAGACCTCTGGCATGTAGCCTAGCATTATGTGGAGATCAGGCTCTCATAGCCAAGGGATAATTGTAATTCAACATCTGTTAACAGAAGCCCCTCGCAATTCCTCCAACATTCTAGAGAGGTGCCAGCTTTAGTACTGTCTTATCTCTTAGGCTCGAAACTATTGGACATGAAGTAACCACCAGTAACCACCAGGGCCATGTTGCACATGCAAAACTTCACTGAAGTTGCTTCAGCAGTGATATTTAAAATCAATATAGTAATTGTTCCATATTCCGTGTCCCTCCATTATTTTGTGGCTCTTCAAATAATCCTCTTGACGCTGTGTAATAATCCTCTGGTTTGTAATAGCTGCCCTGGCTTCGTGGACATCAGAGTGTACCCTGACATCCCTCCTGGAGGCGACACTGTGGACATGTTGCTTCTCAAATTTAACATCGACCCTGTATACTACTTGTATGAAAATTGTGGTTGTACATCTGTGAGTTAAGAACATATTTAGCGCATGCTGCTTGCATCAGGACTTTTAAACAAGAAAATATTGACTCATGCTGGAGATCATGGACATAAAAGGAGTGGATGAGGTTGTATGTGAGGCTATAGGTATATTAATTGGACTGCCTAGTGCGTGCTCATGGATTTGGATGAGGTTGTATGTGAGGCTTTTGCATATTGATTGGACTGCCTAGTGCATGCTCATGGATTTGGATGAGATTGTATGTGAGGCTATGGGTATATTGATTGGGCTGCCTAGTGCGTGCTCATGGAGTTGGGTGAGGTTGTATGTGAGGCTATAGGTATATTGATTGGACTGCCTAGTGCATGCTCATGGATTTGGATGAGATTGTATG
>BEGY01000008.1:354928-404146 GCA_002335675.1 Chlamydomonas eustigma | reverse complement strand
AGTCCGCCACCTTCTCCACCGCCCAGTCCACCACCTTCTCCACCGCCCAGTCCAACACCTTCACCACCGCCTGGTCCACCACCTTCACCACCGCCTGGTCCACCGCCTTCTCCACCTCCCGGTCTGCCACCTTCTCCACCGCTACTATTCACTCCAGTCCCAATAGTTTCAAATGTCTCCGTGCCGCTTCTTAGCATGGGCTTGTCCATCAATGGAGCTGTTGGCCTTGATCAACTCTCTACTAAGCTTCCAGGTACCAACTCATCAGGTTTTATGTTTAAATGATGATTCTGCAATGTTAAATTATGTTTGCTGGTGCTTATTCCATTTCATACAGATGACGTATGATGATAACTTCGCTTCAAAATCTGAGCTGTTATGGCACCCTCTCATGTGATTACGTTATGGCACCCTCTCATGTGATTACGCTCTGCGTTCGTATTTCAGTGATTTGACGAAATTTTGCTGTCTAGCCATGACTAAGCGCAAAACACTTGCTTGTCTGTAAGTCTTGCAGTGTGCCAGCTGAGTTTGGGGTGAGATATCATCAGCTGTCATGGTAGTGGTGGTTAGATGAATGATTTTATGTGACTCCATTGCTCCTTTCAGGAGCTGTTGTCCAGGCTCTGAGTGTCAATATGAACATCAATTTCGAGTTGAGTCCCAGCAGCCAGTATAGGGAGTGCTCTCCAGCTGCTGAGTTTGAAATCCGGAAGGTGAGATCTGCAGCTTATAATGTCATGTCATGAAAGAATACAATGTACATTTTGCTGGTCTTCTATGCACAAAACAAAATGGGTTCCTTTTCTCAGCAACATCATGTAGCCTGAATATGTACACATGATGTGACTCCTTACTGTGCTATCAGATCTATAGCCACATACTTATTTGCGCAACTCCCTAATCAGCTATAATCACTCTCTGCAGCTTGCCTCTAGGTGTTATTTAATGCCTTTCTCTGCCCTGTCCTCAGATAATTGCAGCTGCAATAGCAACCAATTTGTCCGACGCTGCTACAGCTAATGTAACAACCACCAGTTGTACAAACTTTCTCCCTCCCCTCTCAAGCCCCTCTTCTAGAAGGAATGTTTTGCTTCTGGACAGCACCACCAAGACAGGGCACCTTGATACCCTAAACCCTGATACCCTAAACCCTGATAATCTTCGCATGTTGCTCATCTCTCAATCATCTGCTGCTGATGTCTGCACTCCCGTGGCCAGCATTACCAGCCAAGTCGTGATTAACTCCCCCTCCAACTTGGACATCCATACTATTGTTGCAGCCTTGTTCTCTCTACTGAGCGGAAACAGCCCTTCTCAACCTAATGCGGCCTCCAACCTGTCTGCTTGCCCAGTGGCCAATGCATCTGGTGCTGGATGGTTGAACTCAACCACTGATGCAACAATAATCAGCACGGCATCTGCACCCTTCGGAACCACAGACAGTGTCAGTGGCTGCAACTCATCTTGGGCTGCAGCTGTCATAGCTGCTACAGAAGAAGCACTCCCTACTCCAAAGGTACCCTCTGCCCATGTAGTGGCAGTGAGACTCAGTTAGGAGTTGAGTCCCTCTAAGAATGGATCCTTTTTTTAGGGGGGTTCCTACCAGGGCTTTGAGAGGGCTTCTGAAAACTCTGAGCATGACTGCTGTACTCTCGTTAGTCTCAAGAGCACAACTTCTATTGCAGGAAAGTGAGATGTTTAATGAAGTACCTTTTTCCTGATCATCTACTGCTTTGTATCTGACCTCATTGCATAGGTGCAAGCACAGTGCAGTAACATGAGCTCAATTGTGGCTGGTGCACCTTTGATGAACAGCAGCAGCAGTGTCTTTCCAATTTGGGCAGCATGCATCATTGCAGGAGTCCTGGGTGTTGTGTTGTGTGTACTACTGGCCTGGTTTATTGTTGTTGCTCGGAGGAGACGGAGAAACAAAAAGTCGGTTTCAGAAGATGCTATTCAGTTCTCGAAGGTCATCACCTTTCCCCCAATAGTTGGGCTGCAAGGAGCAGCAACAACAGGGTCTCTCACTGCGGCGCAGGTGACAGGAATCATGCAAACTGAGGTGGAGGACGATATTGTTACTAGGAGTCAGGATGCTGCCAGGGTGCAGGTGGGTGTTTCCATCACGAGGGTGGTGCCAGGGTGCAGGTGGGTGTTTCCATCGCGAGGGTGGCGCCAGGGTGCAGGTGGGTGTTTCCATCACGAGGGTGGTGCCAGGGTGCAGGTGGGTGTTTCCATCACGAGGGTGGTGCCAGGGTGCAGGTGGGTGTTTCCATCACGAGGGTGGTGCCAGGGTGCAGGTGGGTGTTTCCATCACGAGGGTGGTCACATCAGTATACCTGGCATGCTAGTCCATATTTCTGGAAGTAGGCTGTAGGTAGTTGTGAAGAGCATAAGGAATGCATTTTTAATTTCATAATAAATAAGCTCAGTGTTTAGTTGGTAGGAGCATAAGGAGTGCATTTTTAATTTCATAATAAATAAGCTCAGTGTTTAGTTGGTAGGAGTTAGTTGTGTTGGTTGCGATAGCCTGGTTTACATAAGGTATCACCATGCATGATCCCCCCAGTCCTTGAAGCTGCCTTGAAGCTGCCTTTGCGTGTCACATTTCTCTGCTGGTGATCTATACAGTCACTGGATGGAGAAGGAGCCACCAGGACCGTTGTTGCTTCACAGCCCTATGGGAACAACAATCGTCAAACCCTATCTTCTATGATCAGCATCAGCCAGCTGACATTAGACAATCTGGGGCCAGACAAGAGTGTCTGGTCTGATGGTGCATCAAGGCAGCCTGTTGTTGAGACAGCAGCAGCTCTCCAACAGGCAGAGAGCTTCCATTCCCTGCTTGCAGGACAGGGCGGACTGACAGGCTCCTCTGGTGCGCAGATTGTGTCAGTCCTCCCCCCTCCCATCCTTATTCCTGAAGATAGTGACAGCAGTAAGCATTTACATGAAGGTGGTGGTGCTTCCATGTTGTCAAATATGGCTGGACTCAATGGCATTCTGGCAGCCATTCAAGATGAGTTTACAGCATCTGGAGAGGTTGTGAGTGGTGAGCGGCTGGGGCAGTTGTATGAACAGTGTGATGAGGAGATGATTGAAGATGCAGTTGTGGATGGGAGCTATCTAGATGACCAGTGCATGAACGAAGGCTGTGACAACCTGCACGATGTTAATCATGGCCCTCGTGATCCTTGTGGATATCTCTGTGGAAAATCCCTGGATGCCTTCCCAGGGAGAATGCCACCCCTCACAATGCCACCCCTCACAATGGCAACACCTGGCAGCTGTGACACTCCCAGTGGGTCCAAATCAGTCCCTACTTCAGGCAGGAGAAGATCATTTGACCATCAAGCTGTGTCTCCCTCATCTTTGGTGAGTAATGATGACACCTTCTCAACTGAAGTAGCCCACATCCCATCCAGCACCCATAGCGCTGTTTATTGTCAAGAGGAGCCTTCCCAGTTGCTACAACTCCTTATGAAAAAGAGGGTTAAGTTTGCTACTGGAGAGATGATGGCCAGGGCCTTCAGCTCCAATGGTACTGACCTGGTCCCTGTCAGCCACTCATTAAGTGCGTCACGCCCAAGAATGTCCCGTAAGCAGTGGCCCTTCCTGTCAAAGACAATGCCCAACACGGGCAGGAGTGTAAGTGCTGTGGAGCCTGGTCGCGATGCATGCAGTGAAGGTGGCTCCTTCCAGGAGCAAAGAGTTGAGGCAAAGGAGAATGATGATGATGTAAGTATGTTGCCAGGAAGCCCTGTGGCAATGGACACTCTCTCACCATCCAGCAGTAATGCTGCAGTCATTTCCGCCTTGCCTTCTCCAAGGTCCAACAGGAGACAACAGACGCATTCTGAAAGGCTTGTAGGTGAGGTAATGAGGCAGGCATCATTCAGAAGCTTTCCAGTGGCTCATCATGTTCCAGCTGAGATCTCTGATGCTTTGCAAAGCACCGGCATCCCTCCTCAGAGCCCAGCTACATCTTATCACAGTCAGATGATAGTACATCATGTGAATGAAGCAAGCGATGCTCCTATGATGACGGACAGTAGCACTGACCTTCACATGCAGTTGAAACAGGGGCCAAGCTCTATGGATGAAATATCCTGGGCATCTCCTCGCCATGGCAACTCCCTTAATCTACCATCATTTCATGAACATCCTGCTACAGGCAGTGTGCACAGGCTGCCTTCTCAGCCTGGTGTGAGAATCCTGACATCTACTATGCAGAGCATGCCTCTATTGCCTGAGCGCGATGTAAGGGTGATCCACCACAATCTTAATGACAATGGGAATGACTGGGAGTCTAATTCACCTTCCTATAGCTCCAACACTCAAAATACTGGAGAGGTATCTAGGACTTCCTTTGTTCTCAGGGCAGAGGCGATAGTGAAAATGCTGCATGGCATTCGCAAAATGTCTCGTTCTGGGAGCAGGCAAAAGATTGGGAATGTTTGGGCTGATATGAGAGCCTCAGATATTACAGCAACTGGAATTAATGATGCAGCACTCACAGAAAATAAATGAATTAGGGTCATTGTCCTTTCAAAATGTGGTGATTATAAATAGTAATGAATGGGCGATGCTTCTTTTCCTGTAGAGGAGAAAGTTAGGTAACGTATTCTTAGGGAGAAGTATGTGATTTGACTCCTAGTTCTATGGGTTCAGCGCTGATAAAAACTGAAGGATTTAGCTCTCACACCAACATCTCGTTAAATGTGGTAATGAGTAAAGGATGATGCACTGATGGTAATACTGCTGTGGCCTGCATGGTAATACTGCTGTGGTATTTGTGATGTGGTAGTAATATACATAGTATATCTCAAATGTCTGCACCCGCCTGTTATATCTTATATCTCTTTCAAGATGAATCTTAACAACTACTTATTGTGCCTTGTGTTAAATCCTTAAGTATGTTCAGGTATAATGTTATCGTATTAATCATTATGATGGGCTAAAGTTTATAAGTTGGGGATGCTTTTATTGATGTCCAGCTCACGCCTAAAACAACCTTCATTTTTGATAAATTAGAACTGTCGACCTTAACTTGTCAATTGGTCTTAATTTTCCTCCCCAATTTTAGTTGAACATATTATGATGAGTTACTTTCAAGGCAAAGTTAATCAATGAAATGAGGATATAGTCACTCCAAAGCTAGCTTGATTCCAAGGTCGCCTTCAGCAGGGACTTCAAAACCTGGTCATGATCATGTGGCCTCATTCTAAGCCACTGATCTACATTCACTCCCATGATTGCGGCAAAGCATCCCTCGTTCCTTAACAGTCTACTTCGGATCAAGGAACTTGCACACTCTGTCAATGCCTCACCATTAACATGCATCAACAGGTGGGAGGGGGATATAAGATACAAGGCAAAGCGCCTTGACACCGCTTCTTTGTTCCGTGTGCGGGCGCGAACAGGAAGGCCGCCTTGCGGAGGAAGTCTACCCCCCACAGTGTTCACTACTTCCTTGTTAAGCTCTTGGCGTCTCAGGACAGGCCTGATGATTGCTTGCGACGCATTAGGTATGAGTCCAGAGCCTGTTATTTCAGAGTTGACATCTGATAGGTGGAGGCCTGGATTCCGTTGCCTGCATTTAGAGCTAGAGCTTATAAGGCTGATGTAAGAAGTTGTCACAGAATCTCCTTGAGGAGGCAGTGGCGATGTATCCAGTGACACTGTAGTCCTTTGTACAGGGAGAGATGTCAAGGCACTGGACCAAGCCTCAAAGGTACAAACACGATCTCCTCCCTCAGGCAAGAACCCCCAGGTCAGACCCTCCCCAAGCCCCAGCCGAGTCAAGGAGTCCTGCACCTAAACGACAACAACAACAACAGCATAAAGGAATCGTTGCCTAGGGTGGAAGTTGCCTAACCACCACAGCAATTACACTAGGAATGACAAGCTTGAAGTGCCACAGGGGCATTCATGAAACAGGAGCTACGTGTGACTCAGCAATGCAGCTGCTCCATAGCTCCTAGGAGCTACGTGTGACTCAGCAATGCAGCTGCTCCATAGCTCCTAGAAATCTTATTAAACAAAGTAGATGGTTAGAATGAGTAATATATCGCACGACACAGTGCATGGCTCATGTGCTAAACAACAGTTTTGGGTTAAAAACCTGTGACGCGCAAAGCCGTTCCCTCTGACGCTCAGCCAAAGGGACGGTCAACGGCAGCAGTCCAGGTGGCATCCTGTCTGGGAGGCCTGCCTGCTGTACATTCCGCTCCCATCGTCGATACAATGCCCTCCAGCTGGACCTGGGAACAAGCTCTGCTTGCATGAGGGACTTCATCTCCAGCAGCTTCCTCAGATCTGGAGGGCGTTCATTCAGGGAGTCTGGGGGGCAGCTGAATACTTTGGCTGCGATGTATAATTGGAGACGTGGAGCGGCATACGACAAGTGCAACGTGTTAGTGGCTCCCTTCTTTGCACTCTTCAGCCTCCTAACTTCAGCAAATTTTCTGCTGTTGACGCTGTATTTGCCCTGGACATTGCTCTCCTCCATACAAACCTTCTGCATTAATCTCTGTTTTCCTCCCTCTCCAGTCATTGTGCCAGGTACCATACCAGTAGGAAAGCAGCTGAGTGCCCAGCCCAGCTTCAGGGCAGATCCAAGGGTTAACATCTCCTGCTGTTGATCACATAACCTCTTAGTAAGCTCTACAGCAGCTGCCCGTACCAGCCGCGTCACTGAACCCACCTTGATCCTGTACTTGACCTTCACTTGGGTCGACGGCCGCATGACTCTGATGACAGAAAAGGAGTCAGATGCAGACGCACTTGTTGGGAGTTTCATCATAGGGACCTTTGTCTTTGCATCCTCTGTTTGCATGGCCACCACTGATTGGAGAGAACTGTTTCCCCCACCATCCAGAGCACCCTCAGCAGGTATTGCGCCAGACCATCCCTTTCCAGTGACCTTTAAGTGGTCCATTTTAGGTGCCTTAACAGACTTCCTTTCTCCACTGGCTCCCAACTTTTCATGAAGCTGAGTTGAGTCATGCTGTTCAGACGGAACCCTTCCTTTGCTAGAATCATGTTCTTGAACCTCTTGACTGCTAGCATTTAGTGATGCCAATGCTGATAAGACATCACACAGAGTGTGAGACGAGAGTGTGGATACATGCAGTAACAACTGCTTTGAGGCCTTATCGAGGGTCCGTTGGCCAGGGTGAAAGCCCAGGGCTGAGCAGGCTATGAAAAACATGCTGAGAAGCTCTCCAGAGGAGCTTAAGCTCTTGCTCTCCTGACCCTCAAGAGAGCTTCTAGCCTGGCATTGTTTTGCAGATCTGGAGCAATGCAAGGGGTTGCCACTTGATCGATCCTGAGCTGTGGCCAAGAAGAGAGAGTTATAAATGGTTTGCATGAGCATGCAAACCACATGCATGAGAGCAGAGCCACGGACTCTCAAGGCTGAAGGTGAGGAGACTGCTGTTGAAATTACCCACAATAACTGTACCGCCTCCTCTGCATGCAACCCTCTTATGTGATCCCCTTGCGATTCACCCAAAGGACTGCTGTTGTTGTAAATGAAAGATACTGTAGCTGACAGCAGCTGAGGAGAAAGTGCATGAGAACGGGCTAGGGCAACTGTGATGGCTGATAATGATGACATGCTCATGGATGGTCCTTCTGGCTGACATGAACCCTCACAATCTTGTCCCATTTCATAACCCTGAATGGGTATTTGGGCTACACTGCATTTATTGGTCTTGGCTAGAAGGCTAAGGGCCTCCTCAGAGAGGGCCTTCAGAACTGCAGTCTTAGAACTGCAGTCCAAGCGGGACAGGGCCCAACAAGCTAGTCCCAGGCTGTGAGCGTCCAGCATCCCTGCTTTTGATGATATGCTTAAAGCGAGAGCTCGAGTCAATTTCACACCTACCAAAAAAATAAGAATAGGAACCAAGGGCTGTGATTACAAAGCTGAGCCATGTAGGGGTCATGCAAAAAGGTAAGAGACACAAAGCAGTTACGTAACAACAAGGCAATCTATGTTTCAGCCTCTGCAAGGACAAACCCTAAACCCTAAACCCTAAGCACATAGCCCCCGGCTGTCTCTCATTCACATAACGGACCTGGCTGCATGCCCGAGGACGCATAAGCCCATGCAATCATGACTGCGCCTCGGGACGACATCGTGTGCTGCATCATTTGTTGGATCAGCAGCCCCTCTATGGCCTTGAACAGCTCAAAAGGTGCTATCCCCATGATCACAAGACTTGGACTGCTAACTGCAGACATCGGCCTCTGCATCAGAAAACCAGAACTGGGTGGAATTCCACGAGTACCCTCATCTTTCAAATTATCAGAGAGATTGCATCCATATGGGCTGTCCAAATCCCTCATGCGCAAACCAGACGGTATAAGTTGTGATCCTGTCTGTCCAATGCTGTTAGTTTGGATGCTGCTGTTCCTGCTGCAACGCAGTAGCTTAGCAAGGGACCACAACAGCAGGGGGGTGTGGTGTGAAGACAGTGTGGGGAGTCGCAGCCTGGCCTGCTTTGAGGAAGCTTCCAGAAAGGAAGGACAGGGATGGCCCAGCGTTGCATATGACCAGAGTACCATGACCAGGCTCTAAAGAGAGAGCATTCAACAAAAAGAAATGAATGCTCTCAATCAGTAACAATCAGAGATCTGTAGAAAAAGAATGGGTGCTAAAGTTTAAGCAATTAAGATGTCAACTCACACACTGGTTACTCTCACTTGATCTTAGTTACAAACATACCTGATTGTCCATGCTGGGACACCATTCCATGGCCTCCTTGTCAAGCAGCTCCAGAACCACAGAATCCTTAATCTTGAGTGAATCCTCACTCTGGTCCAGGCCAGAATGAGAACGCAACTGCCATGTGCGTGCAATAGACCAGCATAGCCGCGCAACGTCTTCAGGATTTAGGGCAGCAAGAGGAAGCAGCTCCTTGCAAGGTGGCAGGACTGCCCCAGTCCTAGGTTGGTGAGTCACATCTGTCATGGCATCTGATCCTACAACCCCAGACCTTGATGTCTCATCTCTGGGGGGCATGAATGACTCATCTGTGGCCACTTTCAGCTGTTGATAGCTTGCCTTTAGATTGCTGAGGACAAGTGTAAGAATGCCGCTTAACTGCGGCCTGCCTAGTCGAGCAAGCGCCCATACTAAGCCAATTATTTGCTGAGGAGAACATAGTTGCAGATTCCTAGCAGCTACTTGGTAGAGCTGGTGCAAAGCTTTCTCAGCTGTTTTATCAATCTCAGCTTTGCCTGAACAAAGTGGAGAATCTGTATTCACCCCCAAATTCTCCCCATGAGTAGTGGTTGCAGCAGCCTCCATAATATGAGTCTCCCCCTCGTTTACGTTTCCAAGAGAAGGCCTGGGGGATGAAGCTTGGAATTCAGCCTCAACCTCATGATTGAGATTGGTAGGAGAGGCTACCCTCTGTTGAAGAGTCCCCCTTTTTGAGGCACTACTCTGATGACATGCCATGACATACAGCAGTTCTGATGCATCTCTTGCACTCAGAAGTCGATGGTTCCTTAGCACCCATGATTGCACTTCGCTAACAAGGGCCTGTGATAGTCTCACTTGAAGCCTGGAAAAAGAAACCAACAAAGCACAGAGCTCTTGAGGCCTGAAGAGCTGAAGTCCACAGCTCTGATCAGGCTGCATGGTTGTGGTGGAGCCTGCTCTGTGAGGAGCAGAGATCTGCCATCCTTCTCCATCAGCTTTTGCAGAGCCTCTAGAGCTGAAACTGTGCCTCAGACCTAGAGCAGGCAGAACAGATCTATGTGCACTTTTAGCCGATGTAGGCTTCAGCACCTGCAATGCTAACTGCTCCACCCTCTGGAGCAAGGGCACATGCATGTGACGAAGCTGACACAAAGCCCATGCTATGTTTGAAAGGGACCTTGGGTGCTGTATGCTTGTTGACGCCATTGAGGAATAATCACCACAGTCTCCGGAGCCCTTGCCATGCCCTGAGAGATCACTGAAAGGCTCAGTGGAGCTCCCTCCAATCTCAGCTACACAAGACTCTCTGGCCAACAGTTCGCTACATATGAGCTCAATGCAGGATGTGCGCTCAAGAAGAGTAGAAACTGAATCAGTACACGAGGAGGCAAGAGAGCCCATTTCTGCCTCCATGTTGGTAGCCTGCATCTTACTCATGAGCCCTAGAGCATACAGGAGGGTGACTAGACCTCCTATGGGGATACTTTTTAGGCACTTTGGATCATCCAGTGTACCACAGAAGCCCTCTTCCCTCCCGCTACCACCCAATAGCACCTCTAGTAACTGCCTAGTGCTGGGCTGCATCAAGTGACAGGGTTTGCAGTGAGCCAGGGACCACATCAGACTTGGCAGCAAGCGAGGAGGCATTAGAGCCACATGCAGCTTCTGCTCAGCTACTTCCGCACTAGAAAGGGTAGAATTTGAAAGAACATCCTGCTGCCAGGCACCTTGCAAGACAGCTTCTGATGCAGCTTCTGTACAGCTGTTGTGCTGTACACCCAGCTTTGCAAGCGCCCACAAGATGCGCACTGCGTCGTCTGCTGTGGCAGAGAAGATGATCCTGGTAGCTGTGTGCGCAAGTTGCAGGAAGAGTCTGTTCAAATCAAAGTCTTGAATGTTGAACTTTTGACTGTCATAGGCATCATGGGGCCTCAATGATGTCTCATGAGAACTGATGTCTTGTGCAGCCTTCTGAGCAGGATCCAGCCAAGCAAGCGACGACAAGATTGCTGGGAGAGTCCTTATAGACAACAAGTTAACTTGTGGTTGCAAAATACTGCAAAGCTGCAGCAATACTGATTGAGAGTTATGTCCTTGACCTACTGAAGGAGGGACACAAGCAAATGTCTTCAAGATGTGTGTAATGACTAAGACATAGTTTTTTGTAACACGCGTCATCCCTATTCCTTAAAGCAGTGGAACAGGTGAATTTAAGAATGATTGAGTACCTGATGAGCGATCATATCTCTTCAACTTGGATAGCTTCCCAAGAGAGCATTTGAGGTGGATCTACAACAAGGAGACATAACGAAAGTACCAGAGTAAGCTGTCATGCTATTATCATTTTGGCTGGTATATGAGTAGTTATGGAGCGATGAGTTGCACCAGATTTTGGAACACAAAATTATCACGCACAGCTGTACCATGCACTACGTCTTAAATGGTAAGAGAGGGTACTGTTATGAGTAAGAGAACATAAGGACTCAGAGGCCATCCTTAAGACGGATGTCCTTTCACTCACCTCATTGAATATTTTCCCATGCTTTGCTATAATGTCCTCCAACTGCCAGAGCTGAGAGCATTGCTGGATAGCTGCTGTAATTTGCTGTGGTGCCTGAGAAGTGCTGTGGTAGGCTCTGTTCCTGGATCTCTGCTGTGTAGTGAATGTTGTATGGCATGCAACATGACACTCTAAGCTGCGCCAGTAATTACTTTTGGGATGTCTAGACCCAGCCGTGAAAATGGACCTGTGGCCGTCAGGTTTTTTTAGTACTTTTTCAGGTGCCTGCTCATCGAGCTTGGGTTTTACGACTGCAAAATGATTCAGATATGTATCACAGACTGTTTCCGGACATTGCACTCGGAACGAATTAAACAACATTCCATTCAATTACAACTTGCTCCAAGATTCTCCATAACTATAAAAATGGCTGATAAAGATGAAAAAATCTATTTAGTTGAAAAATGCGGTGTTGTAGAACGCGGAATAACGCTTAAGTGTGAGAGCTTGAAAAGAATGGTTTGCTCCACACTTGATTCACTTAAATTATTAGTGGCATTTCACAGCACCTTTCTTTAACTTTATTTGTTACTCAGGCGAGTATTTGATTGGGCTTTCATGGTAGCAAACGCGACAGGAAGTGCAGACAGTTCTCCTTTAATCTTATACTGCTATATTTTGCATAACATTTTCCTGTATGCTCATTGCCATGTCATGTCATGCCTTGTCTTGCTAGCTCAGCGGTTAACAATAAAAGTCAGATACATGCTCATCATGCTCATCACTTTAATGTATACACTCCTACTCAAAAGATCTGATGATTAGTACTGCCGACATTCCAACTCAATTTTGAGATGATGTCAAAGGCTTAGCATTAATTTACGTTGTCATTGTTCAGGAGGAGACTTTGATAGTTAAGAATTTGAGATAATAGGTATTGCTGATGTTGATGATAATGTAGCAGAATACTATAGCTGCATCTCATGGTTGCTGTGTGAGATAGGTATGGGAGAGAGTGCCTCTTTGACATTTATATTTGTGTGACATAAATCAATGATAGACAGCTTGGATGACAAGTTTTCTAGATTTCTTTGCACGGTCTTAAATTCACGAATTTTGTTACTTCTAATAGGTATGTCAAAATAATGATGTGTAAGTTGAACTGAGTACACAGAGATGCTGATGATTTATCACTGACGCCTTCCGCAAGGTGCTCATCCGTTCAGATCTTGCTTCAAGAATTTCAGAGCGTGGACCTGGAGACTCGACTTGTACCCTCACAATGGTCGCAATGAATAATATGAAGCTGTCACTGTGACGATCTCGTAACGGTTTCGGACGACCATTTTGATTGTTCTCTTCCTTCATATCCGACTATAATGAGAATAAAAAGCATATGTAATGTTTCAAGTTTTTAAGAACTTCAAAGGTGCCCGCCAGAGCTCGCCTGCAGACAAAACAATCACTTCTGTCACGGGTGAGACAGATCATTTGCGACAGGTCCAATAATATTGCATTACATCGGTCTCGTCAATTTATGTGACAAGACTGACAATGGACCTACGTGTCTTGCAGTTGATGCATCCCAAGGCAGTAAGATACGATGCGTGAAAGCTGTTCTGCTGAAAGAGCATCAGCTTCATGGAGAAGGCGCTGTCCTGCACTTCACTTGCGAAGGCAGGCAAGTTGCGACGGATGATTAGATCCTCTTAACATTCATTTCACGACTTCCATCCTGCTGTATCAATATTGAAAAACATTTAAATACTTATATTGTTATACGCGTAGTGTTGTTACTTTCTTTAAGATATTGAGCTTTTCGAGAGTAACTAATGTCGACCTACCTTCAGTAGTAATAATAATATCTGCGTACAGAGGGCGAAGGGCTTCTGTCGGAAGGCAGGTCTATCATGTTGGGGATTTGAGTGGAGCTGCTTCATCCGGGATGATTATGATGATGATGGCAATGATCGAATAAGCAGGAGAGAGCAGATCTGCAGGCTACAGTTCATAAATTAATCTTTATGGACTGGGATTATAGTATTTAGTAGAACTTGAACAACCAGAGGAGATCAACTACAACTAGAAACAGTGCTGTAAGAATCCAGATCATCACCACGATTTAAAACAAAATCAGGTGATGAAAAGTTGTGGTGATGAAAGAGGATCCAAATGAACTCATTTTGGCAACTGTCATGGGTTAAAGGAATGATCCAGTAATATCAGGCATTTGTTTTTAATGTTTGACACCCTGGTTACTGCCGAAGCATAATAAGTATTAATGTCTGCAACTATTACAACTATAACTCGGTGAAGACAAAATTACGCAGTACTTAGAGACATGTCCAAAAATAGTTACAGACACAAATCTGGTCCTAGTTATGAAGACTTTTAAAGTTGGTTGCACTGAAGGTAACACACCCTTGAGAGTGCACAGTTGAGAGTGCATATATGCAGCGTAAAAATAAGTTGCCAAGAAGCCCTCAGGCATTATGTCCATCAAGGCTCCTTAGGTAAGGAAGCTGAAGGCCGGCTGGGCTCACCCTAAACCCCCCATGGAGTCAAGTTGCAACAACACAGCGTCTTGGCATCTCATGTATATATGGGCAGATCCCACAGCCATGGAATCACTTTTATTCCTCTGCCAGCTCTCCATCAGGATTCAACATCAAGTCATCATCAGATAAGGTAGGGTCTTCTGCCTCCGCCTCCTCTGCCTCAGCCAGAATTTCAAACGAATCCCCTGTTTAAGCATCGAAACTGTGAGTCAGCAGTCAATGATGCCTCAATCAAATCACACCTTTATATTTATGATTACATCCAAGGCAGTGTGCTTGTTTCAGACACAAGAGAAAGCATACAGTTTACAAAGCAAAAATTGGATAACATTGGACACACTCAGGCATCCTAACAATTAAATAAATTGCATCACTGCTTCAGAAAAAACAGCCTCATGCTATCACCTTCAGCATGCCAAGCCGCTAGGAGCTTCAATCGGAATGTGGCCATCTTGATCCCAAACACTCTCAGAATCGATGCTTGACTGGAATCCAATATCTTACCTTCACGACAAACCTGAAACCACCAAGAGAGCCATGTCAACATAACTGAAGGTCAAGATATCATTTTGACAGAAGAAAAACTTTGCCTAGTTCCTAAAGTTTAGGTTTATCAATTAATACCCATTCATTGAGAGTAGCTGAAGAGTCGCGGAAAACACCAAAAAAGGCCTGTGCGACCTATCTGACAAGATCCTGACCTCAAAATCTGCCAGGAGCTCCACAACTCCCTTGTTTAATCGTGTCGGCAATCCATACTTTCTAAGCTGCGGCTCCAGGGTATGTGACAAAGGGCCTGATGGCCCACTCAAAGCGCCCTCTGTTAGTCTGAAATCATGTGTTGCCTTTGCACCAGCCCTTGCAAAGTCCTCATGCTCAAACTCCTCTATGGCCTTCAAAGCCTGATTCAAATCCCAAGAGTGTCTTGACACAGTGGTCTAAACATAAATCTACAGAACTTACTCCAACACATTTGACTAGGATGCTTATTAGGAGATTCTTGTTCAAGTGTGCTTCACCTCATCTTTGGTAAGGTTTGTAAAGAGTAGGCCAGTGTGCCCCTTGAGTCTCTCAGAAAGTAAATGGATATTTGTCCGAACTTCATCAGATTCGCTCTTTCCTAGAGCGACCTGGAGCAGCTTTGTGCTACCCATAAGGAACCTTCAGAGCCAGGTGGACATTTTCAGTTAGTTGTTGAAGTACCCAGTTGGCAAGCTTCAAAATGGCTAACAAGGGCCTTACATGCATTGAAATCTTTCAGCCAAGGGATCAACACAATTACGACAGCAATGACTTCCAAGAAGTTCCCTCAAGTAGAAAAGTGTATTTAGGAGAGCAGTACAATGCAGGTATAAGAATAAACAGGCATTTGGAGAGCAGTACAATGCAGGTATATGTATACACAGGCATTTGGAGAGCAGTACAATGCAGGTATATGCATATACACGAGACACACCTCAAGAACACTGCACATTACAAAACACAATTCCTTTGAGATAGATTCCTGATACATATGATGGAAAGAATTTCATGCTAGGTACTCTAAATACTGCAAGAAGAGTGCCTTTGTCATGACAACGTCCTCCTTATTAGTCGCACCTGCTATTTTCTTGCAATTCTTGGCGCAGCTCTTTGAACTGCTCTGTACGCATGTTGAAGTGCTGGAAAACATACACTGATTGGTACCTAATGAATCAATAGGTGGAAAGTAATTAAAAGTCACTGACTACTAGAGGTAGATGACAAGATACAACCAGGAAATGTTTCTTACTGCTCTACAGCCGTCCTGACATGTTGTACCAGGCCCTCTTTCCAGTCTTTTCCCTTCTTCTTAGCCTTTGTCAAAGCAACTGCAGACAGATATGCACTATCAGGTAACTTCTTTGCATTCAGTCAGGTACTCCCTTGACATGAGGGAAGACATACCGACTCGATTCCTTTTACTCTTAGGCATTATTGACTGGAATGGTATTTGAATTCAAGTAAATTAAAGAAATGTCGGCATACCAGACGGCCAGTGTGAGCTTTCACACAAGTGTGCTAAGTTGCTTAGGGTGACAAACACATCATAAGCAAAAGTTAGGTGGAATCAATAGATCGAATTTGATTCGTAACATTAATTGCTTAAGGAATACTGATCATGGCTTCAAGCGTGGAGTCTAGTTCTTCAGCTCAGCAAGCTATGCCTGTCGCTGAATTTATTGAGGATATTCCTGCGTTTATGACGGTGAGCTAGCCCATCAAGAGCTCGTTTAGATAAAAAATGAAAGCATATGATTTCAACTGTTGCAGGGTAAAAATGTTGATAAAGTGTTGAACGAACTCAATGAGAAGTACAAGGCTTTAAAGCTATTAGAGCAACAGATGATGCAAAGAAAAGCGCGGCTCATGACGAAGCTGCCAGAAATCCAAAAGGCTTTGGATATGGTGCTAAAGTTGATCGATGGTCAAGGCATGGAGATGACGCTAGATTTCGAGTTGTGCCCAAGCGTATACAGCAAGGCTAAGATATCGGATGTGAAATCTGTCAATCTTTGGCTTGGAGCTGGTGTCATGGTTGAATACGAGTTAGAAGAAGCCAAGGAACTCCTGGAAACCAACTTAGCTACATGCAAAGCCAACTTGAATACTGCTCATGCAGATCTGGCTTTCCTTCAAGAAGGAGCCACCACAACTGAGGTCAGCATTGCAAGAATCTATAATTATGATGTAGAAAGAAGGCGATTGCTGAAGGAATCTGGTCAAGCAGAGTCTTCGTAGCATGCCTTTGATGCCTATGGAGTGCATCTAGTCTCCTTTTTCATCGACGCTGCTATGAAATGCCTCTTCCTCGCGTTCACACCTGATGGAAGCTCCAGTCCCACTCTCAGATTTTATTTTGAAGTAGTTGTCATGCTTGACAAATTTAACATGTGGATATATGATCTTCGAGCATGTTTGTTTATGATCTTCATACTTCAGAACTTAGCTCTAAGGCAACTGTACAAGATGAAGTTATGAACTGTATGTGTTCACTCGAGCAGCACCTTTTAATTCATTTGAGAGGAAATATATTCACGTTTTCCACGGCCACATTTCCAGAATAGGATTATTTGAAGGGATGATCCTTATGACGTATCCAACAGTCCCCCCCGCAGCCAGCTTACAACTAGGAACTACTATCTTCGGTCACAACTTAGCACTTCCCACCCCTTTAACTGTCCTAGACTTGCTCCTCATAGTCACGAACTCTTCAGCAGCTGACGGATGGATGCCAATGGTGCTATCAAATGTCTTCTTGGTAGCTCCAGCCTTTAGTGCAATGGCGATCCCCTGCATGATTTCGGGAGCGTCTGGGCCAACCCTGAACAGAAAAATCAAGTTGAGTCACGGAACGCGCTTTCATTACTCATTGTGTGTTTTACGGTCCAGGCTTGAAGGATGGTCACATACTGTTTTTACTGCAACAATAAACCAGTGGGACATGTGACAGCAAGAGTGATTTAAGTCACACATGCCCCTTCTTACATTTTCAGAATGCTTAGAAACATTAATCATTAATTCCATCACACTCACATATGGCAGCCGACAACCCTGTCTGTCTCTGCATGTACAATCAGCTTCATGAGAGTCTTCTCGTCTCGCCCTGATATTGTGTACTTCATAGGCTTGAACTTTGAAACATACACGTCCAGATCACCACCCAGCTGTGCCATTGCCTCCTCCTCAGAGTATCCCACTAACAGTCCATTCAAAGTATCATTTAATACGAATGCACCACGGATTATGCAAGAGGTCATGGATCCAAGACATTAGTTTTTGTCACCGCTAGACATGAAGTATCCATGTGAACTAATGTTATCATCTATATCTATCTCATCTATCTCTTTTACATCTGTGCATGATAGATTCACATATGTTCAAGACAGACAAGGCGCCGCTAAAGAGCTGTCCGCCAACATTCACAACATGGAGAGACCTAAAGATGCTGGAGTAGGCATTGAGGTTGCTGACACCCAAAGAACCTTGATACTTTGTTCCTCACCTGATGCTAGGGGAGGTTGAGAGAATACAGCTGAGGGTACGAAGTCGTAATCAGGCTTCGTCAGCTCTCCAGTGAAGCAGGTTTTGGCAAAAGCCATGCCCTCCATCAGGGCAACAGGTGTAAGGTTAATTCGGTTAGTGACATCCCCAATCGCCCAAATAGATGGAACATTGGTTCTACTGTATTCGTCAACCTGCAATAAGAAGTATTTTACTTGTATTCAAGGTAAGTTGGATGTGCGGACATTAAAAGTTTGTTATATCACAGTGGTCAAGATGGAGATATCTCAGGGTAGGAAGTGTCAATTTTGATGAGGACATTTGAGGAAAAACGAGATAGGAGTCTAACTCCAAACTTGACACCTTGATGGCCCCTTCAGAATCCAATTCCACCCCCACTTTATCCAGTCCCAGGGCATAAGTCCTTGGCTTGCGACCAGTTGCCATCATGACCAGCCCACACTCTAACTGCTTCACAACTGCATCTCCCTGGGTAAGGTAGTGTAGGATATACCCAAAAGCTCCACCACGGCTGATGCGAACAGGAGTGCTGTGAGGGTGCAACTGTTACAGCATATGAAACAGTATAAGTGGTCTTCCTAGAAACAATCAACCGGCTTGATAATTTATAGCCCAAAGAGGAGGCCTTACTTCAGCAAGATATCATGAATTGATGACGTCATTTCTTCTCACTTTCACACCCCTCTTCCCCAAGTTCTCCTGCACTTGACCCCTGCACTCGTTGTCAAAACCTCTTAGCACTTGATCTCCACGGAACATGAGATTCACCTCAGAACCAACCCCATTGAAGATACCAGCAAACTCACACGCTATGTATCTGCAGCAATGAGCCCGAGTTCAGCTGGCACTATGAGGCAGCTGTTGAAATGAAGTGCCAATGTTCCAACCAGCTAAACGTATCAAGTGCAAGATGCAAGAAAGAAACCTAAACACTACTCCTAGGAAAGGGCTTCCCCTAGCTCAATGCTGTAAAGCTTCTTTCTGAATCATCCACTCAACTCTTTATCCCATACTCTTGCATTGATGAAAGTGCCTTTTCACCACTTAAATACAGGTTGTTGCAATCCTTCAAGATAACATACCCTGCTCCCAGCACAGCCACAGGTCCAACTGGAAGCGACTCAAGAGCCAAAGCTTCATCAGATGTGATGGCAAGATCCTGCGTCAAATGCACAGAAATTATAAGGATGATTCCTACACTAAAATTGACATGCAGAATCAAACAGGGTCTAGAGCCTTCAATCAGTAAAGACACAGTCTCTCATCAAACAGAGTCTAGAACCTTCAATCAGTAAAGACACAGTCTCTCATCAAACAGGGTCTAGAACCTTCAATCAGTAAAGACACAGTCTCTCATCAAGCAGAGTCTAGAGCCTTCAATCAGTAAAGACAGTCTCTCATCAAACAGAGTCTAGAACCTTCAATCAGTAAAGACACAGTCTCTCATCAAACAGGGTATAGAGCCCTCAATCAGTAAAGACACAGTCTCTCATCAAACAGAGTCTAGAACCTTCAATCAGTAAAGACACAGTCTCTCATCAACTTAAGTGAGTGTGAATGAGCAATGATGAGGAATTTATCAGTATCAAACCCGGTTTTCAGTTTGTGATGAACGTACCGCTCCCTCAATCTGCAGCTTAGAGGGGTAGCCGCCAACAGCTACTAATATGTTCTTGGCCCTCAGCTTCTGGCTGGTTCCATCCACAAGGCGGATCTCAATAGTATGAGGGTCCACAATAAACCCTCGTCCCTCTGCAATCAGGCAAGTGAGGAGGGATGCACTGAGTATCTCCCTGAGTATACTAAGGATATTACTTTTACTGCATCTCATAAGTCTATTCATAGTTTCAAACAACTTGCAACAAGTGTGAACCCACCGATGGATGTCACTCCAGCTCCTTTCAGAATGTTGTTGTACACCCCATTCAGTCTCTGGATCTCCTTTCCCTGCAGCAGTGAGAGATGTTTCTACATGTTATATCAAGCCTCAATTTTTGCACACAATCATGTTCCATTCCATTAAAGATAAATACCAAAACAAAGCAGTACAAATCTCTGAAAATGTGGTGAGGTGTACCTTGTTCCCAATGAGTTCGGCCCAACTATGGGTGCCCTTATTGATGGCCCATCCAAAGCCTTTGGCATCAGAGAACTCATCCGAAAATTGAGAGCTATACACTAGAAGCTTCTTAGGCACACAGCCCCTTATCACACAGCTTTCAAGATGACAAGCAGGGAGAAATAAAAACATTTACTAATCCAATGATAAGTCAGCATTTAACATGGCACAATTAACAAATTCTTTAAAAATGTAGCCGATAAGAAAAACTATCTTACGTGCCACCAGCTCCACCAATATCATCTGAAGATATGAATCCAAATGGGAGTTCCACAACTGCAACTTTGGCTCCATACAATTGAGCTGAAAACCTGGAATTATGCGAGAGTATAATATGGTACGTAAGTAAGCACCATTCAAACAGAAGCATACCTGCTGGCTCGAACACCTCCACTCCCAGCGCCGAGAGTGATCAAATCATAGTCAAATTGATCCGTCATCTCTACAATTCTTTGCGTCAGGGCGATTTGTGAACGGTGGTAATACTGGCCTCAGTGCATGACGTTGCGTTTTATTCTGAAAGGAAAGTATGAAAACGAATGGACGAAGACTTCTGTGAAAAATAATGTACAAGCTCTTTGCACTGATGGTATATCTACGTTCTCTAGAAAATTGTGGAGAAAGATATTAACAGCATATGTCCGAGACCGAAACTTTAGATACCTTTTTAAACAGGGCGACGAAAATTGTCTCATCTAGGCATCTGAAATTGTCGTAAAATTCTTCTACTTGATTTCCTGCTCTCAGTCTTACGCACTCTATGTGCATCTATCCAGGGCAGAGAAAGACAATTGTACATACAATAGTTTATTATTTTCTAGGATATAGGAACCTCAGCTCTTTGAAGATTAACGTACGGGACTAATATCTGTCCAAAAGATCCCAAGGCTCTTGCCCCTTCAAAATGTTTCCCTTCAGGAACCCTTGTTTTAACCTCCATAACATAATTCCCCTTGAAATTCTTGGGCGCACTATCAGGATTACCTGGCTGCTCCAGAGGCGCGAATCGCATGATCTGAACCTGTCCAAAAGTATGATGCAACAAAAATGTTTCTGGAATACAGAAAGGAGAGAACTCAAACTTCTTGCGATAAAAAGTCAAGGATCTGCAACCATCACATATATAAATAGCATGAGCTTGTCATTTCTTATTTTGAAGATACTGTTCCGTACAATAATGTCCCATTCTAACAATGAGCACAGTGCCACAGTCGATGAAAAATTGCATCATTTTTGAAATTCACACCAGAAATTCATATCCATTGTGACTGCATATGTATTCATTCCCGTCCTTGAGCATGTCATAATCCAGGACCGCACCCAAGTCCTGTAAGGAGAAGAATTCGCTTGAAGTAAAAAACAATACCTTCCTGATATCACAGGTAGCTCATGTGCAAATGATATTCTTTGTTAAGACATTTTACATGATCACCCTCTGGTTCCTGCTGAATACCATTGCAAATCCTCAAATATATGCTTGAACCTTCTTCATGAATGAATTCTAACTTCTAAAACAATTGAATGATCAGGAGGGACATGCCTTCCAAAATTCAGGGGCGTTTGCGCAGAAGCATTGTGCCTCGCAAACCTCTCTAACTGAGGCTGGTAGATCCTTGAAGGCAGGCCCCCTCATGGCATCACTTTCCCAAACCATCATCCATCTGCAAGACAGGATAAGATCCTTTCATTTCAGCAATGGACAGAAGCTTTATCAGAAATGACAGCGTCATGAAGATTGATCTTTTCCTGCTCACATGCTTAGAGAGTTTATGAAGTATGGATATGATGAGACACTGTACACCTGTCAGGTGAGATGTCTGCAAAAGGACTTGGTGTAGCTTGTTTAGGAGGAATGCGCCTCTGCATCTTGATGCTTGTTGCTTTCCCGGCTACCTTCAGGACAGCTTCGTAGAGCTTGAAAGAGGTGTATGCAGAACAAAGGCCGCGCAATGTGTTGTGGAGAGGTGTGGCATTGCTATTAGTTACTATGCCTATGGCTCTGCACTCAGTCATGGTAGCTGACGTTGGAGCCATGTTATTACGTTCAAAATGACAATGCCACGCAAATTTAGTCGTTTGCGTACTGTACAGTCTAGGAGCGGAGAAGAACCAGTGTGAATAATATGTTTACATCACCCGTTAGACGGTCTTCAGTAACATGCCTATCGAACCGAAACAGAAATCTAAATGATCCAATCATGATGTTCATTGCTCATTAGCCATAGTGAGTAACGAGGATAGGTAGCTTAAGTGGGCGTGCTTTAGGGAAAATATAGGTATCCGTCCAGATCTTCTTAGATCTGCCTGATGTTCATGAGTTTAAAGCATACGTATGAAATTTTTAGCTTAGTTTTTATAATGCTTCAACCGTTTAATTCAGCCTCTGCCTCCATCATGGACCTCATGGCATCTCTCTGTCGTATCCTGAGAGATTTGAGAAGCTTGTGCTCTCTAATCCTAGATGCCTCCATGCGCTCATAAAGTCTTTTTTCAGGTTTAAAACCTAAGGTGATATAAGACTCTCGAACCTGTAGCAGGAGAGTTGGAACATGTAGAAGCAAACATACTTTTAGGGTATGACAGTCAAATAATGGAAAATGTACACATAGCTTCATATCGCAAATCCAACTGCTCTTTACATCATACTAGGCATCAATCATGTATTACCTGGCATAACTGCTTGTCTGGGAAAGCTCTGTTCAGCTTGGTGCATGAGGCATCATGCCATCTCAAGAACTTCACTCCCGGATAAAATCTGAATGAAGTGTGATTTAAAAAAAGGCTCAGGTGAGTAAAGGCTGTCAAAAGAGAGGTTGAAGACAAGCGCAAATGTTCTTCCTTGGATTCCCACATAAAGAAATTAGGAGTGGTAGTTACAGAAATTACTCACAGGTCTCGAAGTCGACAACTCTGAGCAAATAATATCGGAAGCTATGTCCATACAAGCAGTGTGAATGAACAGACTTACTTCAATGCAGCGCATGCAGATATGACAGCTGTCAGCTCTGCGCTGGATGCAGTGCGGAGCAGAGGTGAAACAGCTACAATGAGGAGCTCCAGCAAGGACAAGTTTTCCCTCACCCAGCCAGCAGGATCGGCGATCAGAGTAGGCAGGGTAGCCATCAGCCTAGCCACCACGCCACAGTACCCATCACTTGAAAAAGCACCTATAGAGAAAGAAAGAATGAACACTTATTGAAGGTCTATGACAAGTGAGCACTCCTGTTTTGTGATGGACAACTTGTAGTCTTATTTGACAAACTGGAAGGAGGTAAAACTGCACAATTAATACCAACCACAACAATTCAGTTTATGTGGATGAGATGCGTAGAAAAGAGACAGAAAGTACAGGAGCGCAGGAAACAATGGTGTGGTGGAAGTGTGGGATGCCCTCACGTTTAGAGACCACAGCCCTCACAGCACAGGAGCAGAACATAGGAGAGGGCTGAATCTGAAGGACTGCTAGAGCCTCCAAGATGGCTACAATACTAAGTCGGACACTAGAAGTCCCACTCAGTACAGCAGTGCCTCCTTGCTTATTAGACTTGAAAGAGTTGGACAGGCCTATCAAGCAATCATGTATAAAAGAATGATAAGACTACGGAGATAAGATTTCAAAGAGGTGATTTGCTATGTGAACAGTATGAACAGTATCAACAGCAAGAACAAAAATCTGGGTTAGCTTCAATGTTGCGTGCATGGCATAATAAAGTGTGAACCCTCTACCTCTATGTGACGGGGTGTGTATTAGCAGTAAAGTTTGAATCCTGGCAGTAACATCCTTGATCCAGTCAACCTTGGGTTGATATCCAAATCGCGCTAGTGCTGTAAAAAAGGATGAAGCTTGTAGTAAGTAATTGGCAGATTGCTTGTCCTCCTTAAGCTGATCGGTGCGTGTGAGAGGAGCACTGCTGAAGTCAAAGTGTGGAATTAGTGTGGAGAGCCACTCATCTACCCACAGATCCTGCACCACATTTTTAATAGAAAAACTTCAAGGACCTGAGCCCATTGCAGCCACCTGAAATGTGCAATACCAAATGGTCACTGACATCTGGTACACTAGACAATGGGTATTTCAGACACAGTTGAAAAGACATGGTGCCTGAGGTTCAAGACATTGAACTTTCACCTAGGCGGCAGAGAAACATAGTGCAAAATAGTACATTATAGTACAAGAGTCAAGAGTCACCTCTGGTTGAAGCTCCAAATCAGCGATAGCTGTGAGAAGCCTTGTTGCTTCTTCAATACTCAAGGTGCGAATCCATGAAGGGAATTCAACACTTGCTCCCAAACGCTCTGTCAGACGCCTGGCACCATGGCGTTTGTTGTCTGCATCAGGAACCACATTGTTGCACTTCTTTGATATTGCATCTGAATAGTTGGGAGGAGAATTCTTATTCAGCTCCCTTGAATCAGCCGCTGTAATCCAGGCTCTCTGCAGAAGTGACAAGGCGCGCATCACACCCTGCACTGCAATGTCCTCCTGTTCCTGCAGTACTAGTCTATACCTACCCAGCGCCCAAAGTACATCGATACAGGTGCTGGGTGTCAAGTAGTTACATGTCCTCAGGTGATCTAACAAGGTAGTAGCATAGCGAGTCACATCTGAGTGTCTAAACAGGTGTCCACTCTGTGCACAAGCACACAATGATCGTGCAAGAAGGTCCAATTTTATATCACTTGGCGCTGGGCTTTCTGTAGACTCTCCCTTTGCCTGTGCGAACTCCTCAACAACATCCAGAAGGCAGGATGTCAAAGACCTTGCGTGCAAAAATAGGACAGTGCAGAGTGCAAATGATTATGAGCATGTTTAGTGAAGAAGTTAGAAATGGAGATCTATGAACCAATATTTTCCATACAGATCCGGATCTAATTCTATTTGGAAATGCCTCTCCTGTTTAATGAAAAACACAACCTTACTTTAGGCTGGTTAAAATCTTCAATAAACATAGAATCTTGATGGACAAGGAATGGCGGTTCACATGAACTCATAGCCGAGCATAATCTGAATGATTAACTGCGAGGTGATGGTGAATGCATGGTGTGGGAGCATGCTCATGCTATTGTAAACATGGTGTGGGAGCATGCTCATGCTATTGTAAACATGGAGTGGGAGCATGCTCATGCTACTGTAAACATGGTGTGGGAGCATGCTCATGCTATTGTAAACATGGTGTGGGAGCATGCTCATGCTATTGTAAACATGGAGTGGGAGCATATGCTCATGCTATTGTAAACATGGTGTGGGAGCATGCTCATGCTATTGTAAACATGGTGTGGGAGCATGCTCATGCTACTGTAAACCTGCGTAAATAACAACATACATCCCCACCTGGAGTAGAAAAGAGGTCCAAGAGTTGCTATATCTTGGAGCAGCTGCACAGCTCGCTGGGCTTGACTGAGGGATGGTGCTCTACCTGAATTACCAGTCTGAGAGCTGAGGGATGGTGCACTACCTGAATTACCAGTCTGAGAGGTTCCTTCCACCTTGAATTCATCCTTAGAGTTGGACATGCTGCAATACTGCTGCTGCCAGCAAGTGATTAGAAAAGAACAAACTGCGTCTGCCACTCGTTTATACTTCAAGCTATTCTCTAAGGGCAAGCCTTTCTGAAGGTAGGTCAATCTCCTAAACATAGCCTCCATTTGTTCAGAGGATATTGATGCTCCTGTCAGGGATGTCCCTAAGGCAGACCTTGAACGACTTGCAGTTGCAGAGGCTGGGGCATGGCTGTTTGATGTTTTACTTTTGTCAAGCAGCACTGTGCGGAGGTGCCACATCAAGTCCTCTGCTGAGGTACATCTGAGCACTGCTTTGTCCAGAGGCATGTCACTGAGTATGTCTTCCCTCTTCTGGCCCGAGTGATCATCAGAGCCTCTCAGACCTTGCGGGTGCCTTAGTCTTTGCTTTTGTTCCTCTGTATTAACAGACTGAGACGTATAGCATGTAGTAGTTTCAACATTGTTTGATGTGTATGCGTTATCACGCAAAGCTTCATGGGTGGACATCGAGGTTCTGCTTCTAACAGCTCCCTGTACAGGTACAGAGGAAGTGCTGCATGCCCCCCCAAGCACTATTTGAAAAGATTGCCTACTTTCTGCCTCTTCAGGGACTGTGTTGTTTGTCTCCACCACATCACTATCACTGACAAGCTCAGAGCTCAATTTCGACTGCTTGCAATTTGCAACTTTTGGAATCTGGTGTGGTAGCTCTGATCTGCGCGTGCCATGGCTTTTATTGACAGATTGATGTGAACGCCTTGGCTCCTGAGAACGTTTTATGATGAAGCCTCCTTTTGTAGTGATGCCTGGGCTTGTGATCAGCAGCTTCGACGCAGACTTTGGCAAGATTGAGGATGATATACGGTGCTGCTGCTCCTCCTCCAGGCCTTCGTCCCATGTCAAAGTCATAATCTGCATACAGGAAATAGGCGCTTATTATGTCATAAATGATTCCATTGCTATTTCTGAAGCCCTTGATTTTGTGCCGGAGTTTCTCAGATAGTAAGAAGTCTTTCCTCAAATCCCCTCCTCAGCAAGGTGCTGAGAGACTTTCCAGGGCAAAAGCATGGATCAATTGAACATGCTGCATGCATGTGAGGATGCTGAACATGCATGTGAACATGCTGCATGCATGTGAGGATGCTGAACATGCATGTGAACATGCTGCATGCATGTGAGGATGCTGAACATGCATGTGAACATGCTGCATGCAGGATGTGCTGACTTTTGAAGTTAACTCACCTGCTCTGAGTGATTGTCCTTTGCGTCATCCTCAATGTCGTGGTTTACTGATCCTTTTGTGTATGTCTGAGCGGCGTTTGTGACATTAACGCAGTAGGAGCTCCTTTTAACTACCTTGATTTTCAGAAATATAGGCCTTGCTAAGAGTTTTTGAATCAGCATGCTACTGGCTCATGTACCTAAACAATGAATGCCTGCAAGGTGTTTGCTACGTCTAAGGACATTCAAAAACTTACATTCTAACAGGTCATACTTTGAATCTTAAGAGTTGAAGCTATAGAAATTCTTGGGGTTATGCCTCAGTCGTTGTCTATTCCTGACTCGGTGTTCACACAAGCGTGTGAAATCTACCCACCTATACCACAAGCATAATGCAATCTCCAAAGCACGTTCTTGTTGAGTCTTAAGATCTTTTGTCAATGAAATAATATTGTCAAAAAGGGACTGACGTGTCTCGCTGTATCTAACTTGGCTGTAATGTTTTGCTCTCCTCAAAAGTTTAGAAAGTTAAAAGAGAATACGTTTTCATCCTCTAAAGGTAATACACAGAGTTGAAGGTATCGAAGTTTTACTACCAAATCTTTTGACACAGAGCACAATGGCAAACACTTACGTAGACTTCTCAAATGTTTTTTTTCTTTTTTCAGGGCCCGCTGTAAATACACTGCGTCCTGTACAAAAGCCAACCCAAATTTTTGATGAGCAGCCTGTCGAAATTCTCAGGAGTAGAGCTAATGACATTTGTCTTGCTAGCACTAGTTATAGCTCCTGTGCAGTACTTAAAGATAGACCTGCGTCATCTTCCGATGTCGTAAATAGGAGGGTGATTCCTAAAAAGCATGTTGATGGTAAGCTTTGAGATAGGGAGCGTGAATAAGCTTGAAATTCCTCACACTACGTGCTTTCAGCGAGACTTCATGCTGACCTGTGACATTTTTTCTTGCAGAGCAACTTCTCAAAGACTGTGCCACAGCTTTTAAATCAGTGCATGAAGAATATGAATATTGGATTGATCATTCTTGGGTAAGATGCGTTAGTGGGTGAGCATTGATCTTGATGCCTACTTTGATAGTCAACATCTCCACTGCAGCTCGTTAATCTGTCTTTACTCTTTTACTCACTGTTCCTTTATAACGCATGTTTAGGTGGAGGGGAACATCCCACCAGAACTTGAAGGCACATATTTTCGAAATGGACCTGGTCTGCATGTTACCTCTGAGGTCTGTCAGAGGCATACGTTTGGTGAGCAAGTTCTGCTAGATAAGACATACTGTATTCTTGGATCTACAGTATTCTTATGGTTTTAGTAATGCTTCATAAATTTTTTTTCTTGAAGGCCAAAGGAATCAGTTATTGCATACTTCTAGCAGTGTGCAATAAATGCACACTAATAATAGTTACCCAATACAACTGGGATTCTGCATTCCTTGATCATGATGCAGCTGTTTCCTTCTCTGGTCTCTCCTTGTGTAGATGGAGATGGGATGGTATTCAGTGTAGCTTTTAAGGATGGACATGCTTTCTTCCGCAACAAGTTTGTTCGAACTGAAGGGTTTGTGAAGGAACAGGTAAGAGAGGATGTACAGTTTGATTGATTGAACTTTAGTGTGTTGATTTGATTTGGATTGTACAGAGCTATTCTTGTAAATTACCACGATCTCAATAAATATTTGGACTGGTGAGGCCTCTCTTAAATCTTAAATGATCTCTCTTCAACGGTTCATGGATGGTGTACTCACATGCGATACTTGCTTGGTTCTCCTAATCTTTTAAAATCTAATCAGATGGAACTCTCCTGAAGCTCTTCATGATTGCTGACTCTTCTTAGGAAGCTGGGCGACCTCTTCTGAGAACAACGTTTTCCAAAGGAGCAGCAGATGGTGGCTTGCTTTTCAATCCCTTTGATCTCACTTTCAAAAACGTTGCCAACACAGGAGTGGTGTACTGGGCAGGGAAACTGTATGCCCTTTGGGAGGTGAGGTGTTTAAGATTCACCATTAATTATGTTCTTGGCCAGCAGTATGCACTAACCTGCTTCATTATTTTGAGTTTTCTACGGACATTGATTTTGCTCCTCATCAATTTCTGGACTGATGACTCATGCAGTTGAGTTTCTGGACTGATGACTCATGTAGTTGAGCAAATTAACAATTTGGAATGACTGCTGTAACTATGGCTGGAGTAATCACAAATCCAGGTTGCTTGACATCTTTCTGACCTGCCTTACTTTCAGGCTGGTAGACCCTATGAGCTTGATCCTCAAACTCTGGTCACTGTCGGGGAAACAGACATGGATGGTTTGCTTAAAGGTCCCTTGGGTGGGCACTACAGGATTTACACAGAAGCTGATGGTTCAAAGCGTTGGGTGACCTTTGGATCCAAAATTATGTTTGGTGGTTCCAGCGTCAGCTTTTATGAATTTGATGAGGCAGGGAAGTGTGTTGTCCAATCCCAGCACCCGTTGTCTGGTATTGACATCACATTTGTGCACGATATGGCAGTTACAGAGAACTACTATGTGCTGGTGTTGGGGCCTATTGTGGTGGGTGTCTCCTCTGCAGTGAGCATTTCCTGCATTTGCTTGACGTGCTTCATTTCACTCGAGTCTTTATCTGACTTTCTGTGAGTTTTACACAACCTGTTCTAGGCATGAGCCTCTTACTCACAATTCTATGTAGTTTGATTGGAGGAGATTCGCCACAGAGTATTTGTTAGGGAGGTGCTCTATTGCTCAATGCCTTAAATTTGATAAAGGAGGAAAAGTCAAGGTGACTGTTTTCATCAGTTTGGGTAGAATCCTTACCTTTGGTTAATCTTAGGCAGATACTGAACCCTGGAATATTTGCGAGCCAGCACGTCACTTGCTTCTTGACACACTTATTGCTTTCAGTTACATATATGCAGATGTGCATGTGCATGTTCAAATTTCTGTTCATCTGCCTACTGCTTCAGGTGTTGTTATATCCCAGATCTGACAGGCCGGATGCACAGAGTAGGCCTCCTGTTGTGGCTACAGCAGCATCAACCTTCTTTCCTTTTCATCACATCAATGCATATGAGGAGCCTGATGGTCGAGTTGTTATCGACACAATTGCCTGGAACGAAGTGGACTTTGACATGAGTAAATTCATCACATCCCCAGTGAGTCGTACCTTGTCAACTCTACTGCCAATAACCCAATTACTATCAGTTTATTCAAGGGTAAAATGGTTGTTGAGTGGTATCAGATGTAGGGTATGTAAATAGATTTCAAATAGGTAACCAAACAAGGTGATATTTACAAATCAATTTCCATGTCAGGAGTACTATGAAGGGGGATGCCGTCCCCATTACGTGCGATTGTGCGTGGATCCAGCCAGAAAGTTAGTCACAGATGTGAAGCAAATGCTTGAGCATCGTACAATTGAATTCCCCGGGGTCAGCCCCAGTGTGGTTGGAAAAAAACACACAAATGTGTACTGCATTGGTGACACTGTGGGACATTCACACCTGTGGGGTCCAGCCCAAGTGAGTGTGAAGGACTGTGCATTCATAGCCTCTGCACTTGTTACACTGTTTGTCACAAGTTCTGCAGTAAAAGAGTTTTAAAATGTTTGGCATTTCCCTCGATCTATAAGTTTGATAGCCTACTTGTAACAAGCTTGAAGTTGTTTCTATTACTACAGGCTTTGATGAAGATTTCCATTCCCCAAGATCAAGGAAGTCCTGTCTCACAAGCAAGAGCCAAGTATGCCATATCGAGGGCAGGCCTCGAGACTGAGCGTGCTGTCAAAGCATCTGACATGGACTGTGAGCTACCCATCTTTGTGAATGACTCAATGAGTGATAGTTACTTAAATAATGGCCACAGGCTGACAGCTGAAGTGTGGGAGCCAGGTCCGCGTAGCTTCTGTGGTGAGCCCATGGTCATTCCAAAGCCTATGAGCAAGGGAGAAGACGATGCATGGATCATCGTGGGGGTTCATAATGCATCCACATGCAAAGCAGATATTCTAATTTTTGATGCAGCAAGGTGAGGATGAGGAAGACTGGTGAACATGCTTTACTTAACAAAGCGCCCTTGAGTCCAGCGAATCTGTTGTATCTCAGAAATGTGACAATGTTATTTGAACATGTATTGTCTGCTCTACGCAGAATATCTGATGGACCTCTGGCTGTACTCCACCTGCCTCATCATCTCCCAGCGTCCTTTCATGGCAGTTTCTGCAACGAATACCTTGGACCTGATCCTGTTGACGCATCTGTTCCCATTTGGAAGGAACCTCTACACATTCGATCCATTTAGAACATGAGATACAAGTTTCTGAGTTGTTCAGAAATTATGAGTCCAGGCCCTGATGCTATTTTACCATTTAATGTTTGCATATAAATTTTTAGTGGGGCGTAAATGCGAAAGTCATTGCAAAACATGCAACTGTTACCTACTGGATACATTCATGGTACAGGGTTTTCGCACGTGTGCAATGACTTGCTAATTACTAGTTGTCATATTCGCTGTGCTACAGTTAATATTCTATATCTTCTTAAATCTCTGTACGTTTTTTTCAGTGACATTCTTTTTCCTTACAAGTGGACATATGTATCTAAATAATCTGCCGAAAATGTTCAATAATTCGACAGTGCTTCTATTAGCTGTTAGCATTTTGTTCGGAAGCACCGTGTCTAGCATTCGGGGTACTCCCAATCTTCAAGTGCTCAGGGATGAGATATCACAAGAACCTGTGTTTGGTAGCGTCTTAAAAGAAGATGAGGGAATGAGATTTTCTAGCGAAGCAACAGGTAGGTTGTGCTGAGTAAGGTGTTAGTAAGACAGCAAGTTCCACATGAATTCAGTGCGATAAGACGGCGATATGCAGTAAATGTAGCTACAGCAAAATTTGGTTGTAGGAAGAATTTTAGTATCAGAAAGGGAGTAGAATATTCTCAATTCAAGATTCCTGACTATCTACCTACGTGTGTCCTTGTGAGGACCTGGGTAGGTGCTTGTTTCACAAACCTTTCTCTTGTTTACAGCGGATAACAGCTTAGCTTGGGGGTCCTACATTGACTCCCTGAAGACTGCCTCAAACTTTGGAAAACTGCGTATTGTAACTTCCAAGAACTACTCTGATTCAGAGCAAATGAGGGCAGCCGGATTCCTTGAAGGCTGGCTTAGCGCAGGTTTGCATCATTACCTGATGAACTATCACTTTTTTGAGGGATCATGAGGCACCTATGCGCATTTCTGCACAAGTCAGAATCTTATGTCAGGAAGAATGTGCGCTCATTTTTACCTCAAAGGCCTTATCAATGTGTCTGCATGTCACATTTTTACCTCAAAGGCCTTATCAATGTGTCTGTATGTCACATTTTTACCTCAAAGGCCTTATCAATGTGTCTGCATGTCACATTTTTACCTCAGGCCTTATCAATGTGTCTGCATGTCACATTTTTACCTCAAAGGCCTTATCAATGTGTCTGCATGTCACATTTTTACCTCAAAGGCCTTATCAATGTGTCTGCATGTGTCATTTGCTACTTCATCAACTTCACTTGCCACTTGGATTTTTGTGCATTGCCTCTCAGAACGGATCTATGACCAATACATAAACATATACTCCTACTTTACTGTCAACCTTTACCCTGGAGAAGACTTGGCACCCGCCATGAAATGGTACACCCTTCTTGTTATGTCTGTTAATGTTGCTCCAAAAATGGTAGTTGTGCTGAAAGTACATCCTCACGTGTGGTGTGCAGTTCTTATATGTTTTCTGTGATTTTAAGTATGTATGAGATGTTTAAAACAATGATCCTTGCAGGCTAGATGACCAGGAGCTGTGGGTGCGGCGCCTAGTGCAATCTAAGTCTAAGACAGACCCCATGATGCGATCAGTAGGTTTGGTCCTGGAGCAGTTTGAGGGTCTGGTGCAAGGTTACCAGGCCAGGTCTCAAGTTGAGGCTACGCTGAGGAGGACAGAGCCTAGTGCAGATAGCAGAGATGACAAGGAGGGAGTTTCTGTAGGCTGGTTGGAACGCAAAGACCTGGTCTTCCTAAACAACAATGGAGGTATCCAGATTTTTTAAAAAGTTGCGACGTTGAAGCATGTCACTCTCTCCTATCTCCGGCCTATGAGTGCTCACTTATGTAGCTCACCTGAGAATGCATGACAGTTTAGCCCCAAAAAACTAGAGTCATCTTACTGAACTGTATGTACTGTTGATGATCATGCAGACTTGTATGACATCATCGAACATCTTCAAAACAAGAAAATTTATAGAGAGTTCACTGCTGGTGAGGGACTGCTTAATCCCCCTTCACGAATCAGCCCTCGTATGCACACTGGGGACATTGCCACTGATGCTGTGAATGCTACCTCTACTTTTAATAAAGTGGCTCTGCAGGGTCGCTGCAGTGCAATCATTAAGGTGCAGTGCAATCATAAAGGTGCAGTGCAATCATGAAGGTGAGGTGACATCATTGTGGTGCAGTGCAATCATTGTGGTGCAGTGCAATCATTGTGGTGAGGTGACATCATTGTGGTGCAGTGCAATCATTGTGGTGCGGTGCAATCATTAAGGTGAGGTGACATCATTGTGGTGCAGTGCAATCATTAAGGTGCAGTGCAATCATTGTGGTGCAGTGCAATCATTGTGGTGCAGTGCAATCATTGTGGTGAGGTGACATAATTGTGGTGCAGTGCAATCATTGTGGTGCTCTGGACTTGCACGTACTGAATGCTCTTGACTGTACATTAATGTCAATGAGATTGACAGACACTGTTATGGCAACTCCCTCACAGTGTTAGCCTCAAAGTAATTTCATGTTATGTTGTTATAAATAGAAATTTTAAGCTATTGAAAGCTTTTTCTAAATAAATACCTGTGCTGACTCATACATTGTGCTGAATCGCACGTTAGGTGGCAGGGGATTTGAGTGATGTATTTGTGGGTCATAGGTGAGGCCTGCGCAGAAACCAGGCCTGTTTTCAGGTCCTGGTGGATGTCTTATCCTTTAAAGCAATCTGAGAAATAATTGTTTAGAAGGTAGCTTCTCAAATGTACACATGACTACCATCTGACTACACTATCCTATGTGCCTCGTAGTACCTGGGATAGCTACACTAATGTACACATGACTACCATCTGACTACACTATCCTATGTGCCTCGTAATACCTGGGATAGCTACACTAATGTACACATGACTACCATCTGACTACACTATCCTATGTGCCTCGTAGTACCTGGGATAGCTACACCAATGCTTTACGGATTTACAAACACTATGAGTTCAACCTCAATGACCCAGTGAGTGAATGAACACCAGGAGATCATTCATGATGATAAAATGTGACAAGGGCATATCACATTTTGCAGATCTATTCTTAAGAGCCATTCTCTCCTCCAACAAAATCCTGATGGATTTTTTTATAAGATACTGCTTCACTCTAAGTTTCGTCAAAGCTATACGGCTTCAAAGTTATAATTCATCACTTAGAAATGATGCACTGCTTCTTTCAGGCTGTGAGTCAGCGGAAGCTCAGCTTCTCCTCATACCCTGGGGAGCTCTTAAGTGACGATGATCTTTACATCTCAGACACTGGTTTGGTGGTGAGTACATCACTTTGGAGCCTGAAATACAGCCTGTACATCAGTACATCACTTTAGAGCCTCATATAATCCTGCATTGCTCATTCACCCTCCTTCCATAAACTTGTATAGCATTAGGGTTACATGATGTGTGCATCTGTCACCATGTTCAGGTGGTCGAGACCACAAACCATGTGTTTGAAGCAAGCTTGCTGGACTGCCTCTCCCCCTACACATTGCCAAGCTGGCACAGGGTCCGTGCTGCTTTCATGATTGCTACTTCTGGTCAGGAGTGGGTGAAGCTTTTCAGCAACTACAACAGCGGGACATACAACAATCAGTACATGGTGGTAGATATGAACAAGTTTGAGCCCAGGAAGCAGCTCAACAGTGGATTCTTGTGGGTGGTAGAGCAGGTATGAAAGGAGTGCCAAGTGCAGCATTGGCTTACCAAGAAATGCGGCAATAAGGAAGATATTCTTGTGTCATGCCTTCCTGGATTTAAGAGGCCTTCAATATAAGTAAAAGAGAATGTAAGAGAGATGAAATACTGGTCAAAGGGACAACTAAGGGATATCTGGGGAAGGAAGTGCTTAAAAAGAGAAATGCACTTCGTTGCAAAAAGACTAAGCAGTATCACGTATTCTCCTTGTTGCAGATTCCAAATCAGATCTTGGCAACTGACGCAACAGAAATGGTTGCTCTTGGATACTGGCCTAGCTACAACATTCCATATTTTGAGGTGGGTTTGCCACACTCCCACATTTCTGTCCCATGGATGTACCTAAATAGTGGATGGTGACAAAAATGATTTCATTGTTTTTTCAACATCTCTCTTTCCTGCGTTACCATGGAGGCTCTGATTTTCCCATTACTCTCAGGCAGTTTACAACGCCACTGGGTACCGGCAAGTTGTTCAGGAGATGGAGGAAAAGGATCCAGTGAAGTACAAGCATGCCATTAGGTGGGTGCTTGAAGTACAAAGCTGGCATTCTGCATGGATGCAACAAGCATGGTCTGAGTTTCAGTTCATTTTGCTGCACACATGATGGTTCCTTCAGAGATAGAATGTGTGAATAATGATCTGAGGGTCCCACACATCCAACTGGGCCTTCATACATCATTCCTACTGAGCCTAGTGCATACTGATCAGGTGGCTTAAATATCAGGCTTGCCCTCGAGCCCAGATCTTCCGTCGTGACCAAGCATCTGTTAGCTCTGTAGAGGATATGAAGAACTTGATGCGTTACAACGACTGGAGGCATGATAAGGTACCAAACCTGTTCGTGTGGCTTCAATGCTCGATGCATGATCACCTGTCTTGGGGGGTAGGGTTTGTGTTATGATTTAAATTGATCATTTGGCGTAGTTTTTGAATAATTATAGCACCGCTGTTGCCAAGGCTGGCCCTGGGCTTGAGTATGCATGCATGGGACAACAGAAACATGTGAGGTAATATCCCCTAGTCTGGCCTTCTGTGAGTGATGTAAAAAATGCTAAGTACTGTCACATGGGCAGATTGTAGGAGCAGGTTAAGAGGAAATGCTGCGATGAAATTTTAGTATGAAATCAATGACATGTTCCTGCAGTTCTCTGACTCCAACCCGGTCAATGCCATTTGTGGAAGGGGAGATTTAGAGAAGGGTAATCATGCGCTCCCTATTGGATGCTTCGACAGCAAGGTGCGGCCAGAGTGGTGATGATGTACTGCCTCTTGATGATATCCCTGACAGCAAGCAGGTCTTACTCAACATATTTCTGCAAGTATCTCAATTTAGCAAGGAAATTCAAAATGTTGGGAACTATGCTGATCAAAAAATCTGGTAAATGACATACTTGAGCTCTTGAGGTGTGAAAGAATGTGATGCTATTGCCTAGCAGGGCATGCTTTTTCTACTGTGGTAAAAAGGTGCATCTGCTGAATATGGAGATGCTACTCATATTCAAATCATTTGCTGACAGGTGACAAGCTTCCGGCTTGCTAGGAATATGGAGTCTGAGGTTGTAAATGGCCCTACATTAACTGCTGACTTTGTTCCTTTCGCCTGGGAGGGAAAATGGGCTGACCCAGTCTATGTGCACAGGGGTCATCCTACCCAGTACAACTTTGCATTTGAGCGCATGTCACCCAAGGAGTTTCCTCTTCCAGGCGATGAGAGTGTTCATGAAGTTGAAGTTTTGAAACAAGGTTTTTTTAGTGCCACAGCTGCCTGAGTGAGTACATTATGTCAGAAGACGTTTTGGGTTCGTACTGTTATCTTAATTAGCCATTCTTTCTGCATCCTTTTTTATCTACGCATTTTTGTGTACAGTTTGATGTAAGCGTCGTTGGGGTTTAGGTCTCGGTCTACCCGTCGTGTAAGTGACACAAGTAGAACTCTTAGGACTTTGATTTTTCATCTTGATTTACACAACTATTTACAAGAAAACAAGGAACCGGCAGGGAATATTCATTTCAGATACCATCGACCCACCCCACGACTGTGACGATCACAGCGTCGTACTGAATTCAATTGAGCTTCACGCAACTTTGGAAAATATTTATCTGTCATCCCAGGTACCGAAGTGTCGGCACCTCTTGTTTTTCTTGAATTCTTGGGTGGGTCATCACTTCCTAGTATCTTTCATGACTGAAAATAACGAGCCCTGTAGCCCTGCACAACATTGGCCAAGCAAGAGCTTAAAAGTGAGTTTTGTAGCTAATTGTACTGCTCATATTTCAATAGCATGATACAGAAACAGTACTGTATCGTGTATACAGCACCAATAATGACTGCTAATAACAACTGAAGCCAAAACGTGGGAGTTTGGTAATTACTATGGCAGCATTGCATGACTGAATGAAAACTATAAAAATTTATCACAATTTTGTGTGCAAATGGAGCCACTGTGCAAGTACAGGCGGGGAGTTGTGGAGCGCGCTGCAAAAAGACACAACCGGACAGAGGCACGCGTGAAAATGATGTTTAGAATAATGGAGGCAAGTCAGCAACCATTTGATCACAAACAAGTCGCAGACCTTACATTTCAATCCTATTCTTTTTTATCTCCTACAGCATATTTTCCGCTTGACATCCATGGGATCAGTACACATTTTGAAACTTTGAAAATGGGATGTTTTAATTTGCATTATACCATAAAGGAATACCAGGACATGAGAAATACGTAAACATGAACTGCAGCATGGTGAGACTTCATCAGCAGCTCAGAAAAAGAGCGGGCCTACTCTTGAGGACTGTCAAGATCAAATTGCAAGCACAGCAGCAGCAATAGTCCAGCCTACATCCATGCCTTTTACATCAATGCCGCAGAACTCTGGTAAAACATCAAGCATGTAATGCAAACAAAGGCAATCAGAGCCTGGGTCTGGAACAAAGTTGCTTCAGTTATCAGAACAAGCATTGGCTGAGGAGATGAAAACTACGCGGTTGTCAGAGCCTGGCTCAAGTTCGAATTTGAAAATCTTGAGAAATTCCAGCAGCTTTTCAGGGAGGATTGTTAAGGCAGGATGTGCAGACTTGTTCTCAAGCACTGCAGGGCAGGTCAGGATGCAGCGTTAGAACTTTCATATCTGAAGCATAACTCCTGGTTTGTTGTTACATGAACCCAATGTGTGTTGACATGAACCTAGTGTGTGTTGACATGAACCCAATGTGTTTTGACATGAACCCAATATTTGTTGACATGAACCCAGTGTGTGTTGACAATTGACATGAACATTCCCAAATGCAAAACATTCATGCAAATTTTGAAATATGAAGCAGGAGCAGCGGGTCTCCTTGCCTGGGAGTGTCATCATTGGAACAGATTGGCTTAACAGAAGCAAGCTAAGCCAAACCAGGCCACCATGTCAGCTCTGCTCCTTGGATCATTACACTTGCGACTTACACCTTTCACATCAATCAAACTGCATGGATCTCACACAGGATCTTGATGTGCTGTTCAAATCACAATTCAAAAGTGAGAACTCTGCCCTCAGCAGCAGTAATTGTCTAAAGGCAAAATGCTCAAGAAACATTGAGACTTCGTCTCTTGGAAAGGAAGGACACCCAATTTTGTGGCCATCAAACACCTGCCATGACAGCCCTCTAAGATTTGGATGTTTGCCCAAAAGTTGGGATGCTCTGCAGAGTCATGCGACAGATATTGGGGAGGGTCATGGGCGATGGATTCATGAGACTGCTCCGTCAGAAATCAGTCTCTTTGGGCCAGGCCTCCTGCTCCCTCACAGTAGGAACTGTGGGAATGAGACCGCGACACTACTTCAAGGGGTAGTGTCTCATAGGCATCCAAGAAATCTGAAGGTAAGAACCAATCCATGCACATTGCAGCGAGCAACTACAAGTTTCCATGAAACTTAAGGACAGCATCTTCATGGTTACAGTGACAGCGCATACAGTCAACTACATGTCACATGGTTACAGTGACAGCGCATACAGTCAACTACATGTCACATGGTTACAGTGACAGCGCATACAGTCAACTACATGTCACATGGTTACAGTGACAGCGCATACAGTCAACTACATGTCACATATGTATGTCGAATTGCAGGAGCAGATTTCATCAGAATTGCAGGATCGCTGCTTTACCGCTGCTGTAAGACCTCAACAAAAATGCCTGAACCCTAAGGCAGCTGGTTCTACCGACAACCTGACAACAGTAATGGACCCTAAGGCAGCTGGTTCTACCGACAACCTGACAACAGTAATGGAAGCAAATCTGTTAGATGCAAGAAGCTGCAAAGAGGTGAGGAAGGGCATGCAACTATGCGCTTCGCAAAAAAGGGTTAGCGTTGCAACTTTTTTAGTTACAAGGTATTGGGCTTTAAGACTTCAATACAAACTTCTCATCTCCCGTATCGTATTGATCGTTAACTGAACATCGCATCCTTTAGTGGGACACCACTGGTGCTCTGAAGCAAAGCACATTGCTTCAATGCCTTTCACATGGCTGTGATTCCATGTATGGCCCTCTCCCATGCAGTCCTTTCACATGGCTGTGATTCCATGTATGGCCCTCTCCCATGCAGTCCTTTCACATGGCCGTGATTCCATGTATGGCCCTCTCCCATGCAGTCCTTTCACATGGCCGTGATTCCATATATGGCCCTCTCCCATGCAGTCCTTTCACATGGCCGTGATTCCATGTATGGCCCTCTCCCATGCAGTCCCCTGAAGGTGCACTCCAGCCCAGGACCCTAAAACAAGGTTTTGTTTCAGGACTCATCAACACTATTTCTGCCTGGTCTGGGAAGAAGGGTGAGGAATTGTCAATACCCATCGAATTTCAGGGATCTTGTCCGTCTCCAAAAAATCAACACCTCCTCAGCATCAGCTCTCCTCCACCCAACAGTCTGTTAATGCTCCCAAACGTTTACAGCTTGATAGTGGCAACATGACTGGAACACTGGTCTCCAGGATTGCGTCAACCCTGACCCGTACCCTGACCCTGACCCTGACCCGTCTACTTCTTCCAAACCGCCAGCTACAATCCAATTCTTCTGCTGTCACTCCATCCATACCTTCATTGGTTCCTACTGTACACATGCTCGATGGCTATGAACAAGGTCAAGGGTGTTATTCACCGTCCAGACTGCAGAGACATGTCACAGTTGATGCAGTTGCAATTGCCCCTTTCCGCAGCAGTAGCGCAACATCCGCTGTAATGCCTGGATCTGCAAGAAATCCCTCTGGTGAACCTACATTACATTTCAAGAGGAAACCCATGAAGACAAGCAGCCTGTCTTCTATATTTCCTAAAGCTAGGCTGGAGGCTGCTGCTGGCACTGTCATGCCCAGGGAGGTATCTGCTGCTGGCACTGTCATGCCCAGGGAGGTATCTGCTGCTGGCACTGTCATGCCCAGGGAGGTATCTGCTGCTGGCACTGTCATGCCCAGGGAGGTATCTGCTGCTGGCACTGTCATGCCCAGGGAGGTATCTGCTGCTGGCACTGTCATGCCCAGGGAGGTATCTGCTGCTGGCACTGTCATGCCCAGGGAGGTATCTGCTGCTGGCACTGTCATGCCCAGGGAGGTATCTGCTGATGGCACTGTCATGCCCAGGGAGGTATCTGCTGATGGCACTACAAGGTCTGGAGATTACAGCCCATCCAGGAAGTCCCCAAAAGCCTTTCTTAAATCCTCACTCTGCAAGGATACCTCTATGAGCAGCCTCATGAGTAGTCTACGAATCAGAAGGAGGGAATCAGAAGGAGGAGCCTGAGCAACACGTCGATAAACCACCTTTCTGGAGGCCTTACAGTGGTGGAGTGAGTGGGATCACTGGGTGGTCTGTCCAGAGAGGGTAGCTTTCTCAATTTGATCAGTAGTTTTTCATAGCAAATATTGAGGAGAGAGTCGAGTGAGCAAAATGCCAGCAGCAAGGGAGGAGAGTGCTGGTTCAAGCCTTATGACAGACTCTGTGGCAAAGGTATCATTGAAAGGCGTTGGATCCCCCCCTGCATCTCGCAGCCTTCTGTGACGATGCCATGACTAGCTCTCTTGTGAGGGCGGTGAGCCATCTGTGATGTTGAAAAACAAGTATATACGGGATAATGTTGCCTGGAGGCCTGTTAAAATTTCCATGAAACGTGGCCAGGGAAAAAGATAGAGGTATTGCACCATGAGATGCCATCATAGTTATTTTAAGCATGCAGTCCGACACAGGAGCTAAAGATTGTGTAGAATAATTTAATGATTTAAAATGTCATATATATACATCGGCGAACTTATACCACACAGCCTTAGTTTTATTCGATGTCGTAATTTGTCGTAGTCAGCCTCCTTCGATTTTTAGTTGAATATGTTTTAAGAAACATTTGGACTTAAAATTATTTTTATCTATCAGTTAGACATGTTCAAACGTAAGTCAGCAGAGCTTAGCTTCGCGACATTCCACAAAATATCGGGATCAGGAAGGATTTTGTGTTCAAGTTTTGTCGCGATAGTTTTTTAAATATAAGTTGATGTCAAGGTTTTCAGAAACAAGTAGCAACATAGAAATCCTTGGAGACGCTTGTTCAAAGATCGAGGAACGCTTTCAATTTACAATATCTACCAATTTCTCGTTACATATTTGAATTGGTTATGTCCCAACTGGAGCATACAGGGTCCTCCAGAGATGAACACGTCGGCTCAATGGAGAGACAGGTGGTATGTTGGTCTCTTTGTGCCAATTCTCAATCCTCAATCTTCTGAAATTCTCTTTCATATCTACCTGTGTAACTTACGATCATGCCTTCATGAAGGGAATGGGAATGCTTTGCTAAGACCTTAGGACCAACCTCTCTGGAAACTTATCACTCATATTCACAGGACTCACTTCAAGTGGTGGTGAAGCGTGCAGCAAAACGGCATCAATGGACCGAGGCTCGGGTGGCCATGATCAGCAGAATTATGACAGTATGTTTACAAACATTGTAATTACATGGCCTGAGTATCATGGTTTGTCCTTGACCTTAAACTGCAACATGTGCCTGACTAGGAATAGAGTAGTCATACATATTTGCATCTGTGAGTGCTTTTACGCTGCAAGCCTTTAACTTGAGTTTCCAGTGGGTGTGAAGAAGCTCACTGTCCCAAAAACATAGTAATGCATACGTCGTCCCTCCAACAGCTGTCTGTCTGCCAGGTTTGGAGGATCCACCTGTTGGGTCCTTTAAGTGACCATGTGTCTATTCCTGCCATTTGTGTGACCATGCGTGCATTCTTGTCATTTGTGTGACCATGTGTGTATTCTTGTCACTCTCAGGGAGGAGCACTAGCTTCAGCTATCAAGACCTCATTACACGGGTCAGATCCTAACAGTCCCCAGACTGCTCGAGCTCTGAGAAGTACAAACAGCGACATGGGGATAACTGCACATAGAAGAGGGTCTCTGACTAGACTTGACATTGCTCATTTGGGGCATCTGCAAGAGAGCTCCTCTGGGAGACTGAAGGTAAATCCACACCACTGGCAAGAGAGCTCCTCTGGGAGACTGAAGGTAAATCCACACCACTGGCAAGAACATCTTTGAAGGCTTGTTTCTCAAATTCAATTGTAAGGATATTGCACTTGAAATTTGAAGCAGATCATTCAGCATCCTATCTGTAAATGAATTCTCAGCCTCAATATCATTCTAGAGATACTCAGGCATGACACGCGAAGATGCTTATTGCATTTGCTTGCAGCAATATCAAAGATGCTGCAGCAGCAATATTGTTAATTTTATTTTGTGCTCCAATCACACAACTGTCCATGCAATAGGTTGGCAGCCTAGGGATTCATTGCACCAACAAAGAGGAACAAGATGAAGTCTGGAATGTAAGTTGTAAGCAAGTCTAGGTATTTGTTTAGGGTTTGTAGCTTCTCTTATTTACAGTAATGTGGTTCTGTGAAAGAGTGCTTTAATATGATCCCATGCCAAACACAAGCGTATGGATCTCATCTTCTCTCTGTCTCCCCCTTGGTTGCTTCTCTTCTCAGGCAGATGAAAATAGCCCTAAAGAAACTCTGAGAAGCCATGTCCTTCGTGGGGTCCGTAAATCCAGCAGTTTGCCACCATTGCCAGGGTCAGCCCCACAGCAAACCTTACCACTGTTGGGGGAGCCTGATCAAGAAGACGCAACCATGAGGAAGGCGGCTCAGGGCAAGGCCTCTAAAAGCTCCCTCAGGTCAGGAAGCAGCCGTCTGTCACCTTTCATGACTACTAGCGGCCACGGTTTCAGAGCTCCTCGCTCCAGCAGCACCTCCTCAATATTGTTATCGTCAAACCCCCTTCTGAACACTGCCTACACAACACAGCTCCGTCATGACAGCAGTCGCAGGCCCTCAAGCAGCTCTGTCGCTCCATTACCTGCTACATCCTCAACAAAACTGACTTCAAAAAATCCTGGATTTCAGCATGCCTCTGATCTCGCATCTCCCTCCCTTGAATTGTATCGATTGTCAGAGCATCCAGCAGAGAATGCTAGAAGCTTTCCAGTACCTCCAGGGCCATCTAGATTGAGAGTACCTGGGCATGAAAGTTTTAAGCATGAGATAGCTACAAAAAAGGCAAGTACATTCAATATTGATGCATGATGATGAACCAGAAAGAACGAATTACTCCTCATTCCCTGTGTTTTTTCAATAATCTGAGGCCTTCACATTGGGAAATAGTACATTGATTGACTTTCTGAAGTATTAGTGCCTCTTGCTTATTCTGCTCCAAGTTGTCTTCTAACAAAACTTCATGAAATGCCTTATTTTAGGATCATCTTTTTGAGCCGGAGCCTGGCTCGTCACCTACCTTGACAGCTATGCCTCCTGGAGACCTACTGCTGGACTCTCACACTGTGCGTGGGACAGCACAAGCAATCAAGAAGGTGACTTAATTTCAAAAACTCCTTTAAGAAAAGATTTGTCATTCCAAGTTGCGGGAACCTTGTATTAAAATGGATGCATCATTGTGCTAGTGGTAATCTTCATTAAATGAGAATTGTGAGAATGTGATGTTAATGCACTTGCTATTTGTCTTGAGCCTTAGCCAAGTGCATGACATGCTCTTTTCAGGATGCTCAGGCGCCTTTGACTCCATCAGTCAAGTGGACCCATCAAAGGAACGCCTCAGGACAGCAGAGAGGATGCTTCATGTCAATGCTGATGACTCTCGTGTGTTTCAAGCACACCATCTCTCCACAGGATCTGGATGAAGAGCATAGTATCAACAGCTTACCTTCAGACTCTGCGTACCAATCCTCTTTGTCCAAGAAACATCTCTCGAACAGGTCTGATTTGCCTACACATGGATGTGATAAACTTGAATCAAATGAAGGTGGCCATGGCTGTATGGACGATCCCAAAGGACAGGGAATGTCCAAGCTGTCATTAACAATCACTATGCCTCCCAATAGAAATGAGGCAAGGCATATAGGGAAGACAGCCTGGGGCACCTCCCCTGGACACAGCCTTGGCATAGATGGCAGCAAGGATGCTGCAGTGCAAGGCAAGAGCACCCTCAAATCATTACAATTGCAACCAGTGAGAGCGGAAACGACATCTGTGCAGGAGGTGAAATTGGTGCAAGTCACGGGAGACTTAGAAGAGATGGCTGTTGAGGTACCTGGCATTGTGCCATCCACTGACCTTAATCCCAAGGGTAGCATGTTGCAGTCTCCATTGAGCCCCCAGCATCTTGAAAGACAGGAGGCCATTCGGCGACGTGTCAACTTTGGAGATGATGTTGCTGGTGGTTCCAGCCGACCTGGCTCCAGCAAGGGTATTAGCCGTCCCCAGAGTGCCAAGTTGAAACGCGCAGGCAGCAGGTCTAGGGGAGGGTCTGCCAGGAGCTCTAGGGCGCACTCCACACGGAGCTCAAGAGCCCCATCCACTCGAAACTCTAACCAGCATACTGAAAATAGCTCTGAGACCAACTCCGCAAGGTCCTCCAAATCTCATGTTGGGAAGGACAAAGGTGGTATCAGAGTTCTAGATTTATTGGAAGGGCTTAGGTCACGCCGTCGATCCAGAAGTCGGCTGCCGTCCATGTCGGGTGAAGCTGTAAGAGGGATGCTCTCACGCAGGCCCTCCATGTCGGGTGAAGCTGTAAAAGGGATGCTCTCACGCATGCCCTCCATGGACCATGGGTTAAGAGGAGTGATGAAGCAAATGCATGACAGTGAGGATGATGAGGATGACGATGATGACAAAGATAATGATGATAATAATGAGGGCCATCGGATTGGAGGGCAGAGGGCAGAGGAGTGTCAAGATGAAAGGACTGTTGGCAGAGTAGACAGTGATGAGGATGGTGGTAGAGGAGAGCTCAAGGGTGTGGTGGGCCGAGGTAGTTCATTTGGAGGAAGGCTGCTGATGAGGCAACTAGCAGTGTGTCGGCGTGTACAATCTTCACAAGGGGGGGATCCCGTTGTCACAAGCGAGGATGAGGAGGACCATGACAATGCATACATTGGGAGCTCCAAAGTTAGTGAACAGAAAAGCTCAATTTCTCAGCATGTTTCAGAGTCTGGTATCCTGCACCGTGAAAGGTCACGGGAGCCTGCTTGTTTATCAGGAGAGGAGCCACCTCACAGAGTGTTACTTGCAAGCACCTCCATGGAGGGTCTTAATTACGCAAAAAAGAGGAGTAGGGCAGGATCTAGTTATGGTCAGGTGCTCTGGGGAACGCCTCGGAGTGGCTCTGTAAAAGATGCTCAGCAGGAGTTAGAACCTCAATTCTCAGTAAATGAACAAGATGAATTAGATCGAGCACAGTCTGGCGCAGGAGACCTTAGGTTCCAAAGGCAATCGCGGATGGGTTCCCTCCATGAGCTGGGACCAGGGGAGCAAGACTAGAAGAACATGCAAATGGGAGAGGAGTAATCAGTAGACTTTGATCATTTATCTTGACATCAAGAGGGGCTGTCTTCACTGCAGTTTGTGCTTCTATGAATATTAAGAGGAACTACAATTCTTTGTGAAGCTTGAAAATCTGCTTGGCTGATAATTTCTGTGGTCATTAGTATTCTTATTATGATTTCAGTCCATTGCGTAGAGGTGTTCATGACTGCGTTGCTCTTAATGAATTGTTTTTGTCCTCTTAATGGATTGTTTTTTTTCATTATGTAGATTAGGTACCTATGTAAGATGCATTTTGTTCGTGTAGTATTTGCAGGAGATAGTATTTAAATGGATAAACTTAAATCATGTTACAGTGACAGGTAATTCATGACCTGTGATGTCCTTTTAAATGGCAACAAATGGTTGTTGTCCTCTTGCAAGACTACTTTGTTAGTTATTTCCTATCAAGATGAGATGTGAGTATCATTAAATCAACCGCGCACAAGCGTTATGCTACAAGGTAGATAACCCCAACCTAGCACCCTTCGTAAAACTTGACATCGTCTGTTTACTTAGTGACGATGAAGAAGATAAGTCACTGTACAAATATCAACGTTAAAGAACCACAATTCTCGAATGCCTATACTGGAGGCCAAGCTAAATACCGTGGTTCTAACAAAAAGAGGTACACCCTCATGTCCTAAAGTTTGTACTCAGTGTAGAATAGTCAATAGCACAAAAACAAAAAACAAGTCTCAAGTCCATTGCCAGAAAGTTGTTTACGCCTTTGTCGTGACCTTAGTTGTATTTTCTGCATCATTTTCAAGAATCATTGCAATTCTTCTGCTCTTCATACTTATCATTGATATGACTGTAACTGCGGAACATTGTTAACAATCCAATGGCCTCTAAAAACGATGACCAAACTGTAAGAACTGCAATGGTGCAATTGCAAGGAAGAATTGCTAATTTAAATCGTTATTTTTTTCAGGACGCTGTGCAAAATGTTGTTCTACGAGCTGCTGTGAGACACAATTGGTCAGATGCCCGTATTGGGATGATTTCTCGTCTCATGCAGGTGAGAAAATCACTGTTGCTCATACAAATAAGCTCTTGGGCAAACCTTTACAATCCCTATTTTTGAACTTCGTAGGTAGTAACCTGTGCAGCAAGTCTTGCTTAACTCCAAATACTGTTTATTCGTAGCAGTTTTATTTGAATAATTTTAGCTTGTTTCACTTCTAATAATGCAGAAAGGAGGGATAACTTCCGAGATCTCACCTCATAAACCTGCACTCAGAATGCGGCAACCTCCAGAGGCTGACAACTACAACATTTTTAATTTTGTTAAACACGATATTCCCGTTGGAGCAGTGAAAGATGATGGCTTGAAGTCAGCCACATCACCCATACAAACTGCTAGGTCAGCCTTGCCAAGGATGATGCAGCCTCGGAACTCAGGCTCTGCTCTAGCTGACATGGAACCCTTAAAAGCTGCCAAGTCAGCCATGCCAAGTGCTGCGCACTACTTAGTTGAGAAGAGAGGTCCTTATGTGAAAACTGCCTTCATGAGTACACCAGGTACACCCATCCCAGAAGACCGCCCAGGACCAGGGTCAGGAGAAGAATCTGGCATCACAAATGAAGTGAGTCATCATAGAAATCTCCTTTCCACAGCATGAACAACAGCTGCTTATGTGCCTCTGAGGAAAGTCATGCCTTCCTACCTGAACACTGCTAATAATGTCTCCTGAAGACAAGGCGTCTGATATCATTTTTGTTGCTTTTAGCTTGGGCAACCTTCTAGCCAGATGTTGGAAGCCGCCAGGAAGCGGCTGCGTTGTTCTACACAACACAACCAGGCATTAACTGGCAGGCTTGCCTCTTTGACACCTTCTGCTGCAGTAAGTAGAAGTCCATGAGTAGAGATCAGAAGTTGGATCATTACCATGTTGGAAATTAGGTGGATGGTGGATGACCATGTCAGTAAGGGAGTAAGTGTATGACGATGCTCCCTGGTCAAACCCTGGTCAAAGCTCCTGTGATTCCCCTGACTAACCAGATGATTGTTGTACTCCTACCTTTCTTTAATGACATCTTGTTGGCATGTCAAAAAACATATTTTTCATCAAACCGCAGGATTTGGATCTGTTTCCCTCTCACTCCACCTCAGCTGTATTGCCTAACTTACATCGCCCCTCTGAACCAACTTTGAGGGTGCATGAGGACCCTGACTTTGGATCAGGGAATCTGGATTCAAACGAGGGTTCTCAACTCATACGTAGCGACCTACAGTCACCCTTGCCTGGGCTCGCTGATCAGGTAGTCTCCGATTCTTTGGTTCATGGCCTGAACTCTGGGAGGAGCTCCATGTTCCAATCTCAGGGCGCCACACAGAACATTGATGTATCCATTGCCAGCCCACGGGGGACCCCAGTTTCCATCGCAGAGACTACTTTAAAGTCAAACTTCCGGAGTAGCTCACACAGGCTCGCTGCATCTGGCCTCGCCAGCAGCCTCAGTCCTTTGAAAACAGCAACAGGTCATTTTGTAATAGACCGTGGGAGCCTCTCACAGCGTGGTAGATCTAGAATCAGCTTCTTGTCACAGTCTCAGTTAGATCCCCGTGGCTCTGTAGCGTCTGCTTCAGCAGTTGAAGTAGTGGACTATAAGCTCTTCCATGGATCCATGACTACGTCTTTGGCAGGAAATGTGGGGGAAGTTGCAGGGATGGAGTCTGTTCAGGAATGTGCAGGCAGCTATGATGGAGGGAGTGAAGGTTCCCCCCAGGAACCTTCTGGCTTCACACCAGTTGTTGACCCAATGGTGTGTTGTCATCCTCATCACCGTGCTGTATATTAATTATTACAGTATTATCATTGTCCCTGGACGGGGGGGTGGATCTGGCCCTTGACTGTGCATCAGCTCCTAGTAGCAACCATGCATCAGCTCCTAGTAGCAACCATGTGTATTACACAAATGCTTGATGACTTGCATCTAGTAAAAAGAAATCGCTAATGTGAATGAATGGTTGGTAACTATTGAGCCTCGTCATTTGAAAGAGGGTTGGTGGACTGTATGCAGTCTGTTTGCCTTTGAGCAGCTTCCGTCTTTGAGCAGCTTCCGTCTTTAAGCAGCTTCCACCAGGAGAGTCGCTGAATATCAAGTACCTTGTAATGTTTACTCCCTTTGTCCCTCTTAATGTTTTGCAGCTAGAATACATGCGGAGGAGTATGATACAGCCTACATCTCAAAAGACACCTAATCCATCATTGGGGAAAGTAGGAGTTGGGGATAAGGACAGAGTTCTCTCATCTGCAGGGACTAGCTACACACCCTCCTCAGGCATCAAGCCACGGGGCTCACCTGATAACTTCCTAAACAAGAGGCGCGTTTCTTTTCAGAAGCCTGACAACTCTACATTGGATAAGGTAGGCTACACCTCCACCTCTGATAAGGTAGGCCACACTTCCACCTCTGATAAGGTAGGCCACACCTCCACCTCTGATAAGGTAGGCTACACCTCCACCTCTGATAAGGTAGGCCACACCTCCACCTCTGATAAGGTAGGCTACACCTCCACCTCTGATAAGGTAGGCCACACCTCCACCTCTGATAAGGTAGGCCACACCTCCACTCCTCTGATAAGGTAGGCCACACCTCCAC
>BEGY01000008.1:301528-341274 GCA_002335675.1 Chlamydomonas eustigma | reverse complement strand
TGATCCGGCTACCAGACCTACACTTGAAAATATCTTTCAAGATATGGACTTTACTATGACACGAGTTAAAAAGCTCTTACAAGCAGCACAAGACAGACAGAAGTCTTACGCTGATACTCGAAGATCTCCTCATTCATTTACAGTTGGGGACAAGGTCTTACTAAATACCCGGAACTTACACTTTAAACAAGGTGTTAGAAAACTGCAACCTCGCTTTATTGGTCCTTTTCTTATCTTGGAGTCTATTGGTTCAGCTGGTAATGCTGTTCGCTTAGCTCTTCCACCTGAATATCGAATACATGATGTGTTTCATGTCTCTTTATTGAAACCTTACAAAGAAGGGACTTACTCTGATTTACCTGTACCGGATCCTGAAATTGAGGATGGTATTCCTGTAAGGACACCTGAAACTATTCTGTCTCATAGACCTCGCAGGTCTGGTAGACATCGGTTTACAGAATATCTTGTTAAATGGTCTGGCTATGATGACACTCATAATTCTTGGGAACCCGAAGATACGGTTCGGAATTCTGATTGTTTTACTCGTTACACTCGTTCTTAACTGTCCTACTTGTCTATATGCAAGCAGTCTTTCTCTCTCGATTACTCGTTCATGCATAGTCTCCTTGCAGAGGGAGGTATGTAGTGAGCCACTCGTCTAATTACCTGTCGTATCCTAGAAGTATGAATGTTCATACTTCCAGTGATCTATTTACTCGCCTCCCAAAGGTACTTGGTAGTATAATAGTATACTGGATACTATTAAGAGGGATCAAAACCTTCTCTTTGGGCTTATATTTCAATCCTATTCGTACCAAGCTGGATATCATCCAGAACATCCCCACTACCAGACGTAAGTAGTGCGAGCTAATACTCCTTTAAGTATTACAGTGTCCTTCAAGGCAGATCCTGAAGGGCTCCTTCATAGGCCTGATGCTGTTACAGGCCTCTTCTTAAATGGCGGTGTTGACAGACCCTCTACTGCCGCAAAGCTGCCAACTGAAGTTCAGGTTTCACAACTATCCCGTCGCTCTAGTGGCCAGGTATACCCTCACTTTGCAGACACCTGTTTTGTCAAACTAGCACTCCAATAAGATACAGCTGTATGATTCATCATGTAGAAACCGCCATGCAGTAGCATCTCTGCTGATACCTCAAAGAGACTGTTTTTGCCTGAGATGGTGCTGCAGACCCCTCTAACACTAGCTTGCAGACACTGTTGGTAAATCTCAAGTCCAGGCGTTGGTCTTCAAGCGCTGCTGCCATTATGACCTCCGAGAACTTCGAGGAGGGGGGCAGGGTTTATGATAACCTGAAGGAAATGCAATAGTCCTTTCAGCACAGGAGGCAAAGCCAGGGCCTAGTAAATATTGTTGATAGATGAAGATGAATAGGGGCATCTGAATTAAATTAAAAAAGTAAGGGACGTAATGCTGCATGTCATCATCATCAAAATACAGTTAGGACTTCGATGGAGTGGATTGCTACCCATCACAATAAATGAAAGAGTTTTACTCAAAGAAGTAGTAATCCTTCTAGCTGACATGTCCTTGGAGTTTCTATTTACAAGCTTCTTGCTTCCCAATGTACAATTGAGATTAACTTCTATGGAGGTATGATGTTGTGTGTGTACTACATTTGTACATGCAGGCCTAACCACAGTTGTTTTTTGCCCAGCAAGAGACATGTCCTTGCTTGTAAACTTAATTGCTGTCTTGTTTTAGTTATCTTTTCCCTTGCTTCAAAGACTGCCTCTATTCTTTATTTCTCTCAAAAGGCTATGATACAACAAGAAGACAGGCTTTAGGGATTTGTCATGGCCAATCTTCAACAAAAATTAGCTTGAGAGCTTGTTTTTGATGTATAATGAGCAATCTTTTGGTTGTTTCGTAACATTTCGCTAATGCAGTTCACTAGTGCATGATTTTTTGTGCTGACTCACTCATTGGCCTTCTCATCTTAATTTAACATTTTCTGACAGTTCTTTTTGCTAATGCAATTCTAGATATAAACTGAAAACTCCAGGCTTTCAAGTAGTATCCTTAGATGCTTGACTCAATTCTAAGAGGCACCTCTTGTCCTCAAAGATTTCAGGCGTCACCACACTACGCACCTGCTGCCAAGGCAAGCAAAGATGTCCTTTGAAGGAGGCCAGTTTCCTCATGGGCAACAGACATGAAGAGATAGTTGGTCAAATATAGAGCTCTGAAAAACGTGATTCTCCACCAGCCATGAAGGTTTAGTAAAAAATCACCTCTAACCCAAAGGGCCAAACCTCATGCTTTCACTCTGTGCTCCTTAAAAACAAAAGCTTGCTGACAAATTTGGTCATGTTGCAAAGAACCATGATTTACTTCACAGACTCTGTAGCACCTGTGTAGTGAGATCTGGTAATGCAACCATGAATTGTTTTTTCAGCACTTCTTGATATGCATTCATATTGGCCGAACTAAATGTTGTTAATTTGATGCCACATGGCCCTTGAGCAGGGCTCATGAGAGCCTGAAGACATTTGTGCCCTGTCGATCTACTCTGGCTTTATGCGTGCTACTGAACGACTCTGGCTTTTCTATTTGAAAAGTTACATACATGGCACCATGCCTTAGCTGCTAATGAAACTTGTTTATATCAAAACAAATTTCCCTTTCAATCTGCAGTGTCCTGTAGGTATTGAGAAGGCTAGAGTGTTCTTGGTCATCTGTCGAAGAGGCTTAATGCACGTCAACAGTTGGCATGGAAGAGTTACGAGCGAGCATGTTCTTAGTATGGCCAGTCAGCCTATTCTACTTCACTGGTCATCAGCCATTCTTATTAGTCTAATCGATTACAATTCAAATTAGTTCATTTTGTTCGCATGGCTATCAACATCATTTTGTTCTGCAGCCAATGATTACAAGACAGACTATGAGCCTGAATTCAATTGAATCATATCACAGCAGCATTGTGCTCTTTTACATTACTCCTTACTCAGCTACACATCCAACTGTCAACTCAGAATTCATAAATTAAGAACTATGTTTCAAGCTTTTTTAACATGGACAATTATAAGCAGTCTGCACGGTTCTTGAATACCTAATTATGCAAAGCCAAAGCCTGTAGCCCCTTGTTTCAACGCGACCATCAGCTTGGATACCAGTTGCTCCTTACTCTCATATTCAGGAATATCAAGTTGATTGAAACACGTATGAGCGCTGGGCAGGCGGTCCGTTGGACCGTAAGCCTGAAACATTGAAGTCCATTTATTCAGTGTAAAGAAAAAAATTGCAAGGCCACTTTTGTAATCGAGTACGCACAACGACTCAGATACAGCGAGGGAAATACCATGTCTGCAATGTAGAGGTTCCTGGCTGCCTGCATGCCTCTAGTTTTTAACTCTCTCAAGCAACTGCCAATATGTGATGGTGCTACTTTGTTTTACCCCTTACCATCATATCCATATATGGCTACATGCAACACGATGCAACACCTAGATACCATGTCTTCTGTCTCTATACACAGCAAATCTTAGCCTCATCATATTTGATAACCGGTGCACACCTTGTGGATTTGAAATTTCTGGGGTCCTCCAATGCCTTGCAGTGCTCTGAAACCATCCAGAGGTACTTTACTAGTGCCTGTCACAAACTGTAGCAATAGCGCTTTGTCTTCTGCTGTCATCTCATTCACAACCTCCCAGAACCAGCGAATAACAGGGGCTGTGGAGCTGAAGCCAGTGTACTCAGTATTGGCACGCAGGTCCCTGTGAACAAGTGGAGAAGAGTTTGTTGCTGGAGCTGGCAAGAGGATATAAATAGTTGGAGTGTGTAAACATAAACATGAACCCGCTCATCTCACAGATTTCATGCCACAAGTCTTCACACTTCAGCATTACCCAGCATAAACCTTGAAATCGAAGACAAACCAAACAATAATAAGCATCAATGTTGATGAGATGGACAGAATGCACTTAGTAAAACCGAGATTAATAAGATGCAGTGAGCCCAACACAGATCCTTCACTCACGCAATGTCCACTTCAGGCAGGCCACTGATCAACAATTCCAGCTCATGATCATTGAAGATGGTGATGTGAGTTCTTGGCACAAGTTGCCAAAAGCCCTCCAAGAAAGCTCCAATCTTGCAATGCAAATCAATCCAACCACATGAGCAAACAAAATAAACTATACACTGAAACTATAGTCATAAAGTCAACATGCAATCTGTTATCTTAAACCCCGGTGTTACAGAACTGAGACTGCATAGAATGGCATAAGATATGAATCCCATCCCTGTGAAGAGCAATGAGGCCTCTCACCTGCGCTTTAATGCTCGTAGTCATGCGATGACGGGCAATGAGGTTGACATACTCCCTCTTGTTGGTCTCTGTCACACGTAAGTCTTTTCCTCCTACATCAACATCAATAAGCAACATAAGAAAGCGTCTAACAGATAAAATCAGGAGATGCAACAATGAAGAGCAAGAGAAGAAGCAGCTTAGCCGATTTCTGTTTAAAGATAAAATATAAATTGTTTTTTTCTACTGAGAGCATGGGATGTGCGTCAGACTCTCACCAGGTACTAACTCAACTAACTCCTTCCGACCAAAGAAATCACTCTCTGCAGTAAAAGTCAAGTCTAAAACCTCAGTGATGTCGTTGGACAACATCCAGATAAGGTTCTTGTAGTACTCAGGGTCTACAGCTTCAATGTCCTCATAAGTCAGTGAGGTACCCAGCATATGCTTGTAGAAGGAGCGTGTGAAGTAGGCATCAATAAGCTGCCCATCATGGAGTGCTTTGCCAACAATACGGCCCACAAACCTACAGAAAAAAAAGCAAGTTTCAAAAATAGGACGATGGAAAGATTTTTAGCCTGAATCTTGAAACATACAGCTAGAAGGAAAGATAAGGAGGTGCAAAATGCAGCAAAATGAAGGGCACGCACATGTCCAATGTCTAGCGTTCTGTAATGGGACTTATGAATTGTGTGGGAAATTGCGTGGGAAATAGTATGGAAGATATCAAGACTGCACACTCATTCATCTGCCTAAGAGTGTTACGCAAGAGAGGTGTCCGTGATATCTCTTGGTAAGGACAAAATTAGAGGCTTGCTTACTTGAAGTAGTCAAGGTGGTTGATGCCTCTGTCACTCTGAATGACTGAGTTAGGGTTGGGTTGGAATGTAGTGCCCCCTTCAGGCACTGGTATGAATAGTGCAAGATTGGGGTCAAAAATCTCCCTTGCCATGACCTGATGACAAGTAGTTGTTGAGGTTAGGGGTTTAGGGGTTAGGGTTTGGTGAGAGGGGAGTGGCAGAACACCATTCATCCATACAAAACGTGGCGTTGGGAACACAAGAGAAGCATAGAGGACGAGTATCAAGAGAAGCTTAGAGGATGAGTATCAAACCCTAATTTGGTCGAAGTTAAACCTAATGTTGGGAGCAAAAGAGGTTGCACATTTTGTTTTGCTGTATTTAAAACGTGTGCCCTGGACTTATCCATGTCATAACTGAGAGGCATCAAGATGAACAGAGATTCCTGGGACCCCAACCTGCCAGTCAATGCAGGACCCCAACCTGCCAGTCAAAGTCCACATTGCAGGACTTCTTTCAAATACACCTGACTAACCTGACTACCTGACTAACCTGACTACCTGACTAACCTGATACCACTCCCTAGACACACCACCCGCATCAACGCCTTCCTCCCCAGTAAACTGAACATTTAGCTTCATGCGCATTTCCTCCGGGGTCCTGCTTCGCAGCTGATGGAACGTGTCCTCAAACACATGATCTCGCCTTCATTGAAGGAAATCAGAGAACAGATGAGCATGCTGTAAATATGATGACATAGGCAGTTGCCAAGATAATTGCATTGAACATTTGGTTCAATTCAACACACAGCTTTTGCATCTTGGGATGTCTTCACATACCACATTTCTCAGCACATATTTTTCTTATTAGAAGAAATGATTGCTGTGCGATTCATCCTTCTAAGACAGTATGTGAACCATCAGACGACCCCTCACCTCACACTGATTCGAAGTGTACCGTATGGACGTTCTGCCTCTTGACGCCTGACCTTGCTCCTGAACCAGAGCCTCTTGTTGTCAAAATCAATCAGCTTGTGCACGTTCATGAGAGGCGCAAGAGAGCCCTCTAACAAGGCTGGTGTTCTTCTTATGTATGCATTAAGAAGGCGAGTATGGCTCTCCACAAACCTACAAGCAGAGGGTCTGAGGTGTTAACCAGGGCTTGTCCACTTATAGTTAGAGGCAAGCTGTATCACTTTATGATTAAACCCCACTTATGATGGAGGCATGTTAAAAGTGCATGGAAAAAATGTGTTGGCTCGCCTAATAAAGTCTGAGTGCTTCTCTTCTTGAAGGGCAGCAGGCATCAATGAGGAAGATGAGAGAAGGCTAGGGGTGGGGTTTAAGTTGGCAGAAGAGGTGGATGCTCCAGCTATTTCAGCTGCATTGAATTCTCTGAGGCTGCCAGTAGCAGCAGTAGCAGCAGCAGCTGCGGCCTGCCCTGGAGCCTCTGAGCCACGAGAAGTGGATGCTGCAGCGGGACCTTCCGCCGATAAGAAAGAAGGCAGAGGAGTCAGAGCAGAGGTGACAGTGACCAGTGTGGAGTCATCTGTCACCTCTGGCGGAGGAGGAAGAGCCTCATCCAGGGCACAGGCAATGAAGAATGCTTCCACTAGAGGAAGAAGCTGGGAAGCACCTGCAGGAAGCACCTTAGAGGAACCAGCAGCAGAGGCAGCAGCACTGCTGGTACTGCCTCCTGCTCCAGGAGATGCCATCTGCTTCTCTATCTCTCCAATACAAGTACTCAGCTGCTGCCAAAGGTGCTTAAGATTAGGAAGGAGGTCAGCAAGCAAAGCCTTTACTGCTAGTTTAACAACTGATGAAGCTGATGCCACCATTTCAGTCCCTGCACTACCAGCAGCAGCAGTAGCATCATGGCTGCTGGTGGCAGCAGCAGCAGCAGGAGCAGCAACAGCATCAGAACTTTCAAGGCCATCCCTGGAGGAGAGCTGCCTGAAAGCTGTCAGTGTCCTCATGACATCCTGCATGCTTTGATTGCCTACAGATTGTACATCTGCTTGGAGTGCCCTAAATGCCTCATTCCTATGCATGACTTGCTGCCGCTCCAGGGACCCTAAACCTTGCCCAGAGGATGAGGCAGTGGTGACCTTGCTCCCTGGCTTGCTCAACCCTTGGAGAAGGTTCAGCACACGCAGCACCCTACTACCCAAAGAGGCCACCGCCAGCATGGGTGCACTGCTGCTGTCAATGTTGTCATGTTGCGAGGCATTGGACAGGTGCTCTGAAGTCTCCCCAGCAAGGCGTATAAGGCAGCATGATAGTTCCTCCATGAGAAGGGGTAAGTGGCTTGGTGAAGCTTGAATCAAGGACTTGAGAGCGTTACTGGCACGTGTGTAAGAGCTATCTGTTAGGCTGAGGGCAGACTGACCTAGCACACCAGCTAAGTGCCGGACCAGGCTTTCAGGCAGACATGAAAGCATGTTGGTGATCTCTTGAATCCCTGCTATGAAAGGAGCAGCAGCTGCTGCTGCTTCTGTCGCAGGGATGGTGCCTGCTCTTGATGACGAGGGGCCTGCTGACGCACCCTGGCCAGCACAGCTGCCTGCATGAGGAGCCTGCTGAGTTAGGGTAGAGGCGGAGGTAGGAGGGGCTGCTGCTGCAACAGGTTCAGGCCCGGCATCTGTGCTGCCTGATGGTACTGTAGATGACTGCAGCTCTGAAGATGCCACCAGAGGCACTACGTCATCAGACACAGTAGTGTTGTTAACTGCAGCAGGAGTAGCTGCTTCAGTCATCACAGCATCCTTGGCTCCTGCCTGGTCAGCAGGAGTAGTAGCAGCAGCAGCAGCAGTAGCAGCACAAATAGCAGCGGCAACATCTTTTGCCTGCTCCTCCTGCTTCTTTGCTTCTTCAGCCTCCTTCACAGCATTTTCTGCATCCGCTGCAGATGCCTTCAGACATTCAATCTGGAGCCATGTAGAACGGAGCACACTCTCAAGCACCGGCAAAGTGCCCTCCAGCACCATGGTGTAGCGATTCCTGCGCTGACTCTGCAATGAGGAGTCAGCTGCCTTGTGGAAGATGTCTGAAAAGCATTGCAACAACACCTCTAGAGCGCTTGGCTGCCTCGACTCATCAGCACCACGTTGTACCACAGACTGGCCTTTCCCCTTGGAGTCTGATGGCCGGCCCTCCACAGCCTGCTCTAGAGAATCCGGCACCTTCAGTAGCACCAGCATACGGGCTACAGGACCACACTGTCTTGCCAAGAAGGAGAGTGTGGTGAGAGCGCTGCGGTACAAGTTGATGTTGGACACCCCATTGCTGCTGCTTCCGCTGTTTGAGTCCAGTTGCGTTGCACCTTGTACTTCAGAGTTTGATAGGGGAGGACCAGAAGGCATCAGTGCAGTACCAGCAGTACCAGTAGGTACTGCCAGGTCAGAGTGAACATGATCAGAGCCCTGCTGTGGGTTGGAGGGTGCTTCACCCTCAACCACTGAGCTATGTTCCCTGGCATCTATCTCCTCAAGATGGCTCTGCCAAGAGGATCGGATTAATGCCATCAACAGACGCACGAGGCAGCGGCGGGATCGAGTGTGGCTGCAGATGTTGATGAGTACCTTCATGAAAGATTGGGAGCGGCATATCTCGTGGGACAGGCGCATCAGCTGAGTCAGCGCCATCAGGTCCTGGTCCTCAAGGAGTGGAGGATTCTCCCTAAGGTCGAGAGCAGACAGTGAGGGTTTATGATGTCAAGGTTTAGGGCTCACAATGATGGTTTCAGATGTCAGGGTTTACTATTCATAGCGCATGGTTGCCTCGGGAAACACATTACAGGACAAAATAAATTAGAGTAAGAAAAGCAGTGGAAATAAGTTGCCTCTGTCAATCGACACTCTCTCTTTTTAAAGACTCAGATTTAACTTGAAGGAGGTGACCAAGGTGCAAACAAAATCCCTACTGGCTTTTAAGCAGTACAAAGCAGTACAACCTTTCATTGGAAGGTGTAAATGTAAGCGAAAATTAAGAGAGGAAAGCAGGGGAAGGCAATAAGACAAAATGGACAATGTTGTACCTGAAGATAGCAAGTCCTACCTTGCTATTGCAGCATCTTCTGCAGCACATCCCACCAAGGCTCCAGCTCTCACCATGGCTGCCAGCATGCCACCAGTCTGGGCCTGTCGCGGCGGTCTGTCCCGCATCAACTGCGCAAAGGCAGCATCCATAAATCCTTCCCGGCTCACATTGTCTCGCCTGAGACCCAAGCCAGGATATGCATCACGATGGAAATCCACATCAAAAATACTGGAGGGACGTTGGCGGCGCTGACCTGCGGCAGTGCCTGTGGTACCTGCTGCTTCAGCAGCAGTAGCAGCAGCAGCAGCTGCTGCTGCCCCAGATTCGTGCAACTGCTGCCTGAAGGCGCTGCGGTACCTGCTGCGCAGAGCATTAGCTTCTGCCAAAAGAGCTGGTGGGAGCGTTCTCAGAATCGACTCATCACTTGTGAGAAGAACCTCTTCCCTCACATCAGGAGGGAAGGTGGCGAGAAGAGTGGCAAGATCAATCTCTGCAGGACCAGCAGCAGCAGGAGCTGCCCCAGCAGCACCCACTGCTGTCACAGCGGCAGCAGCGGCGGCAGCTGCCTGCCTCTGCCTTTGTCTACGACGACGCTCTGCCTGCTGCTGCTGCATAAGCTCCTCTTGAATCTCAGGTGGCAAGGCTGCCAGGAATTCGGGGTCTAGACCTTCTTCCTCCGCTTCCTCCACCTCCTCTGAACCTGCAGCAGCAGCAGTGGCAACGCTGGCCACAATTGTATCTGAAGGAGCTGCTGCTTCCATCTCACCAACACCCTGCACCATTGCAGCAACAGCTGCACCACCTACATCTTCAGTGGTGCCATGCATCACAGCAGGTGCCACTGTAGGCACAGCAGGAGGTTCCGCCTCCACCTCAGGAGCCTCATATCCATGCATAGCAAGCACCTCTGCTCTCAGCTCCTCAGGCAGCGCCTCAAGGAAGGTCATGTCAATACCTGCTGCTTGAGCAGCACGGCGCAACCTATCATCCATAGTAAGAGCATGGTCAGCCGGAGCCGACTGTGCAAGAGTGGGAGCCTCTTGTGATTGATCAGGAGCAGAAGGAGCGGAGGGAGTTGAAGGTGGATGCTGAGACACTGCTGCTGCTGCTGCTGCTGCTGCTGGCTCATCATCTGTCTCCATGGGAACAGCAACAGCAGCGGCATCAGGCTCCTGAAGTGTGGCCTCCATGGTCAAGGAAGCAGCACCAGCATCAGGCTGCGATGCCTCAGGCGCTGATCTATCCAGTACTCTGTTAGGTGCCCATCCAGAGCTGAGTATCGATGTTGTGGGTGTCAGGGCTGAGGCCAAAGCAGCCGCCAGGGCAGAGGCGGTGGAATCAGGTCTTTGGAGACGGGAGGGAGCCCCGGGTGGAGCAACATGAGGAGCAGCAGAAGGCACCACTGGAGTCTGCAGGTGTGGATGTGAGAAGGTTGAGCATTGAGGATGAGTTGCCAACACACCCCTTATCAAAAATACAGCATAAATGGTTTTGATATAAAAAATAAGCTACACATTTCTCAATTTCTGTACAGATACAGAACCAGGGCTTATCATGTGAAGTAATGAATGATGGTTCAGGTGCTGGAAAGTTTGGTATCCCTCTCACACACCATGGTGGTGGCCTGCAGCGCTGCCTGGAGTGCTGAAGCCAGGCCCGAGGCCCCAGGCGCTGCTCTGGAGGTGTTGTGGAGGTGAGGGGTCTGTAGAGTGGCAGGAGCAGTGGCAGGAGCAGTGGCAGCGCCCACTGGTATGGGTTCTGGTCCAGGCAGTGGAGAGGTGTCCATGGGAGCAGGCCCCGGACCACTGCCTCCTGCCTCAGACGGTGCCACAGGGGCAGATGTATCTGCTGCAGCTGCCGGGACCGGGGCTGGTGCAGAAGGTGCTGCCACAGACGGCTGAGGCTGCAATGCCCTCAGCATGGTCAGCATCTGGGACTCAAGTTGACCTGCAAAGGAGCAACCCTGTTAGTGGGCAGAAGCTCAATAGGAGTGCAGATGAGGCCAGACATAAATAGTATAATGTTGCAATGCATATTACACATTTCATAAGTTCAGATGTTGTTTTGCACAAAAGGGAAAAAGCAGACTGAATCGATGGGGTAGCTCACGGGCATCAAACTGCACATCCTCTCCGTTCCCTCCTGCAGAACTCGGCACAACAAATTCAGGTCCATAGCCCCATCCACCCGCTCTCTCTCTGCCACTGCCATCTCCTCTGCCCTCATTGCCCAACAAGCGATGCAAGAGCTCTCCAGCCCTCCCTCCTCTACCTCCTAGGGGTATGAGGGGCTGAGGCAGTCGAGATAGCCCACCTCCCATGCTAACGCCTCCTCTGTACCCTAGGCCACCAGAAGAAGGTGGAGCAAAGATGGAGGGGAAGGAGTCAGGTGGAGCTTGAAGCTCAACCCCATTCCGGACAGATGAATTTCTGAGCTGGCTCAAAGCTGCGGAAGCAGAAGGGTTGAATCCTCCTGAGGTTGGAAGCGGGAGATTGAGGGGAACGGAGCGGGGATTGGTGCCTCTTTCATTCATGATAGCTGTAACATGGACATTCCCTGACACAGTACAGTACAGAAGAGCTAAAAATAATAAAAACAAAAATAAATAGTAGGAATTGAGTTATTAAACAAGGCAGCTCTTCTCCTGTTATGAAGTTCAAGGGTACTCAGGCAAGTTCAAGGGTACTCAGGCAAGGCGTACTCTTATCTCATCAATTGGGTCAGAGAATGACACTTACCAACGTGTCCATCAAACACAATATCCCCTGGCCTGGCAGAACGTAGAGCTCTAAGGTTGGGGAACTGGGTGCTCCCACTGCCTGTACTGCCTGCAGTACCTGCTGCCATAGCTGATGCAGGTGGTCGCTCTAGCATGCGGTGTTGCTGTGGGACATGGTTTGAGGAGGCCAAGGCCAACAGAGCCGCTCCTTCCTCGGCCGCTGCTAAAGCATCTCCCGTGACCGCGGTCTGCCTGTCAGAGTTTCTGGAGGAGGCAGAGGGAGCGAAGAGTCGACAGATATGTATCAAACATGCATATTCACACGCGGCATGCAAGTTCACACGCAAAGCATGTAAGTCACTATTGCGGTTACTTACATCACTAAAGTCACTATTGCAGTCACTACCGGCTGAACATGTCTAGTTGATGCACCAGCATTTAGATCGAAAGTTGCAATGTTGCCATTTTTCTTATCATGTTATACTTTATCATATTAGCTTTCAGACAACTCACCCAGCTGCCCTGCCATCCATTCCAACAGAAGCCCCCAATCCACCCATTCCCGTTCTGATCAGGGCTGCCTCAATCATTTGCACAGTATGTTGGGTATTAACACGAGCATCATTTCCACCCTCTCCCACCATGTGCAGATCTCCACTGTCTGCAAGCAGGTTAGATAAACCTGAACGCATTCTACCTGACCAATCGGCAATCTGACTTCCTCCGAAACCAGACCTCCTAGTCAGATCTACCCAGCCTGCATCCAGGTTCATGGAATCTTCAAGCATATCTGCATCCATGTCACCACCCAAGAAGACAGCTTGCTCCTCCAATGCATCACCCCTGCCTAATCCACCCCCCTCCCCATCTCCATAACCGTCTCCAGAGTCCTCCTCATCCCCCTCTTCATCGCTTCCATCATCGTCATCTTCCTCCAAGTCCTCTTCATGGCCACCAGGTCGCATGCGTGGCATTCGACGCCTAGCATCATGTTCATGGTCCTCATTCATCATTTCTGAGCAGGCAGAAGTATGACTTGAGCACCATGAAAAGCCTCCAACTCTCTAACATTGAAAGTCACATCAGAGTAGAAGAACAATTACCATAACAGCATCATGGTGCTTTTGGATACCAACGTTCAACCTTTAGATCTGCCTCATGCCAGAGGAGAGACACTCGAGAAAGCACAGGTACTCCGTTCCTTCCCTTCTGTTTTCATTCTTTACCTCTAAACATGTCGGCTGCACCCATCAAAGCATGATCCTGATCTGCCTCCTCCCCAGTGGGCCACATGGATCGTACATTACCAGCGTTCATTAAATCAACCAAGTGCTGTGGCCGCCTATCATCGTCAATGATAGCTAGGGAGGAGTACAAAATGGAAAGAAATTACAAGCAGTCACAACTGAATAGTAACCACCGGCAAAAACTACTGCTCTCAATAACCTGTAAATTGCAGACAAGCAGGTATATACTAATTTCACAAGGCCCATCCATCCTTTTTACTCCATATCCTAAATTTCCTCCCTAAGATCCCTGAATAGAATCTGGCAGCTCATCAACCACCTCATTTTGCACATCCACCTGTAAGATCTCATACTCACAAGGTAAACCACCATCCTCTTCATTTTCCACCTCTTCGCGTCCATCCTCCTCCTCACTTCCACTCATTCCATCCTCCTCTTCTTCCTCGTCACCCTCCTCACTGGAACGAATGTCGCCTACATCACCCTCCTCACCATCCCCTTGACTTCCTCCAACCAGCGGTTCATCCTCTGAGTCACTCATGTCATCGTCTTCATCATCATCTAAGTGATAGGAACAATTTTATTGGAAATGCGTGCAAGCCAAACAATTTTTGCCTCAGACAGAAAGATTGATTGCAAGTAAGACTTCAGTAAGGATGTTTATGTTGTCTTGCTTTGATAGGATTTAGCCACACCTCTGTTTTCAATGTCCCCAGATATGACGTGTATAACTTGGCCTCCAGGCAGTTGCACCTCTAAGGCCTCTTCAAGCGCAGGGCTGCCTCCATCAACAGGACCATCCTCATCATCGTCGTCATCCTCCCCACCTTCACCTTCACTATCATCAACGTCATCATCATCATCACCACCTCCCTCCGACATGTGCTCGTCATCATTGTCGTCGCTGCTGCCTCCAATTACATCGTCAGTATGCATGTCACCTGACACATCCCTTGTACCCATGTGTTGAAACATGTCCAGATCTTGGAGCAGTTGACGCATGTTACCAGATTGAGTCCCTCCACCCACAGGCTGTCAAAATCAGGAGGAGTGAATGTTGAGTATGTACTTTCGATTGTTGTAAAAGAGAGCATGGTCTAGGCTGATGTGACAGCAGGCATGTAGTAAGGGAGCATGGTCTAGGCTGATGTGACAGCAGGCGTAGAAAGTACCGAGGTCAGCTCAGAGGAGAAGATATTTCATCTGAGGGGTGATTTCTCAGGCTTGCAGCTCACCCTACTCGCAGCTTTTAGGTTTTAGATACTAACAGACATTACCTGAACTGCATCATTTGCGGTCATGGATGCTTCTCTCAAGGCCTGTAGGGAGCGAGGAGACACATCCATGCTGGTCATGGGCACAGCTTCATCCCTGTTTCTCCTCAACTCCATATCCAACCTTGGGATCTGGAGCCCTTCCATTCCACCTGCCTCAGCAGCTGGTTGTTTAGCAGCTGCTGGCTTGCCACTACCTGCCCAATTTGCCATATTTCGAGTAAGCACTTCAAGGGGGCTCAGCACAGCATTGCTGGTGGACACTGCAAGAATGTGGTCTAGCTGGATTCTCTGTAGTACTGTAGCTAATGCTCTGGCAGCACCTAACTCCCGCATTGTGCGAGTGGTTTCGGAAATAAGCTGTTGTACAGCTGGTGTGTTGGAGGTCTGGCGTGACGGTGGCAACGAGGCATTGTTTGGAACTGGAAAAAGGAGCGTCGTTAGCAGGGCTATGAACATGCGGACCTGAATTTGGAGAGAGATATGGAAGGAGAGTGAGGGCAATGAGCGCATATTACACCTTCAACAGCTTTTTAGAGAACATACGCTCCGAATTACATTGTTTTTCAATGACATATGATATTAGGTGCTGCTTCTTGAAGAGCATTTGTTGCACCAGGCATTGTTGTTCAAAGGGCATGTGCTACATCTCACATCCGCTAGTGTATTAGAATTCATCATCTGGGTATGACAAGTATGGGCATGACAAGTATGGGCATGACAAGTATTCAAGATTTATTCCCCATCAGCATCTGAATCCAGAGGGATCTCCATACCTTGGCAGGATGTGCACAACCCTCCTTGGGACCAATCGCACCACCTGTACTTCCGGCCTTCCCCTCCACGGGTTTCAGAGCCAGCTCCACCTCTGCCTCTGTAAGCTGGATGGTACAAGATGGGACATTGCTTTGGACACTTTTCTGCCCAACTGATGGTGGAGGAGCCTGCTCCTCGGATCCCAGCATTAGTGTTGCAACCACCTCATTGATGACACGTTTACGTGCCTCAGGAGACTTCACACATAGAGCCTATATGCCAAAAATAACAGGAGGTTCAGCATCCTGCAGTCATCCCATATGAAATGAAAGGGATCGACTGAGAGGTTGGTCAACACCTTAGACCACTCTCAGTCAATCAATATCGAGAAGCCACTCTATGTATCATGTTTGAAGGTCCAAATCATCACTGTGGACGCAGCCCTGCATCTATCATGCCGAACAGAAAGTTTTTATCCCAACTATGTGCATTAGGATCTTACCTGCAACAAGTGCGATGCACGGCTTGACAAACTGGGAAGTAAGGGATGACTAGAGCTGGTGAGGTGAATGTGCAGCAGGTGCTTTATTAAAGCACCAGCACGATGATGGATGTGAGTAGACTGCTCTGCTGCTGTTGTTCTAGTGGCAGCAGGAGTCAGGGCATGAGGTGTCTTAGATGCATGGCGCTTAGCTACTGCAGATGTTGCATGGCCAGGAGTAGGTGCTGTCGGGGGCACGCCCTTGCATTTACTTCCTGAAGGCTCAGAGTCTTTCCTCAACAATATGAGGACGGCAGCACTATGAATGAGACAGACCTCAGATAGCGCCTTCAACGCGATGACCTACAACACGCATACCTCAACCTCAGGATGCTCATTCAAGGGTAGCGTGACATGAGCGAGTGCAAATAAGTATGAAAATGCATTAAACTGTCAAAAAACAGCATATCTCCACAGCAGGACTTGTCCACACTGTCCACACTTAAGTCATGGCATACAAGTCTATCACCCTCTACCTGAGACATGAGAATAGGCTTGAGCTGAGAGAGCTGCCCCCCCATCAGGTCCACAGAGCTAGAGGGGGCAGAAGCAGGAGCAGCTGATTGATCAACAGACACTCCTTCACCTCTCCTGTCTTGTTGACCAAAGGCATTTGAGCCTGTGTCCAATTCCATATCCTCAGCACCAGCCGCAGATTCTGCAACAGGCTTGGAGTCCTTCCCTGAGGAGGGCAGTTGGGTCTGAGTGGAAACAGCTGTAGAAGACACAGCCCCAGCACTCATCATTCCTGTCTCCTGTTTGTCCTCTGCTTTGGGTACTGAGAGAACTACATCAACAAGACGAGTCATGACCTCAGCAAAACTTGTTGGCACCGGTTTCTTAGGTTGCTTTGAAGATGACTTCGAGGGAGGAGCAGCCCCACTAGCAGAAGCACTAGCTGCGGCATGCATGGCAGCTGCCGTTGAAGGTACAGCTCCGTCTCCTGAAAGGACAGAGGGTGTGGGGCATGATGGGATGTCCCCAGCTCCAGCTCCAGCAGGTGCAGGTGATGCATTGCCTGAGCTTACAAGGGTATTCAACCCTTCCTCAGGTGCAGTGGTGGGGTCAATAGGATGAGTTTGAGAGGTTGTGCTATCTGCTGTTACCGTCTTAGATGCAGGACCCTTGAGCTTTACATTTCCAGAATCATCTATCTCACAAACCCGTGCCACCATTGCCACAAACACCTTGGGTTCCTTGGCCATTACACGAGATAATGAGGATAGGAGAGTGCCCAAAGGAGCAGCGCCTTGATAAGGATCAAGGGCAGTGGAGCTGTACCTGGCACCGCGGCTCTGGCTGCCAAGGAAGGAGCGCAGCTCCATCTCCATCCAGGTCTCCAGAGTAGAAGGATCTTCAAGAACACTCAGAATTATGGACACGATCGCCGCCTCTGCCCTTGCAAAGTTAGGCATCATGCATGCCCTAGGCAGGGACATGACCTTTTCTAAGCGAGAGTTTTGTAGCATCAAGCAAGCCAGCTCCTGGCGCTTCACGATTCGTGCTAAAAGCTGCAGCAGCGTCTGTGCTGTTGCAGAGGGGCTGGGGATTATACTTGATGTGGAGGTAGTCAGCTGCTCTAGGAGGGGAGGGCACCATGCCTCTGCATGTGCATTGAGGAGGTCCAGGAGTCTCATGCAGAAGTAGAAGCAGTCATCTGCTTGTTGCTGCGTGATGAGTCCAGTGGGATGCCATACAGCCATGGCAGCCTCCATCATGGATTCTAAGCCAGAGGGGGTCAAGCTCTTTGCTTGAGGCAGTAGGCTCCCTGTGCTGGATATCATGTTAGGCACTGAGGAGGTGCCAGCTGGAGCAGCAGCAGGTGCAGGAGTAGCTTCGCTGGCACCTGGCACAGTTGTGGAACCTGACATTTGCGTAGTAGTTGGCCTGTCCACATCCACAGTTGAAGGTACGTCTCCTAAAACAGGTTCAGCATTGTTGAGAGGTGTAACATCCGCATTCTCCAATGGCACAGCGCTGTCTGCAAGGTTGGCCTGTTCAGCAGCAGGAAGATGCTGTTCAGTGGTACCAGATGTAGATGGGATGATGCCAGTCCCGTCCATCAAAGCCCTGATCGTGGGCTCAGGGCCGCCTGATTCGAAGAAAACATCAGGTGGCAGGCCAGCAGCAGCCGCAGCAGAGCTTGCACTAGGATCTGCTGCAGCAGCGCTCTGAAGCTTGGGCTTGGGCTTTGTGATTGCAAGACATGACAAAATCAGCATCCCGACTTCCACCCACAATGGTACCTGAAGCAACTGATGCTCTTTGGCTGCCTTCTCCTTAATGCCATCATCACAATCCTCAGCTGCTATTTGAGGTTTACCCACTTGTGCAGCAATTTGTTCATACTGACAGATCCATTCCTGAAGGAGGCTAACCAGCTTTGTGGTTAAGCCCAAGGTGGATGCCATCTCTCGGGCCGCATTGTCCCTTGTGAGGAGCATCAGGAGCAGCCGGGATGCAACATATAACTCTTGTTCTTGCTCGCCTCGTGTTGAGGATTCAGTAGGAGGCCTTCAATCATGAGTCAGCAGAGATGTGTCAATGACTGAGTCAGCAGAGATGTGACTGACCTGCCAATATTGCATCAACACTAGCAAGCTAGCATGTTGTAAGTGGAGGTTATTAAGATTAGTGGGAAATCAATTACTGGGCAATCAATGCCAACTTTCAGATATGGATAGCAATTACAAAAGAAAGACAAAAGAACACAATGATGGCTTTGCTGCAACAATAGCGGATATCAATTCAGTGACTGCAGTTGTACAATCCAGGAAGAGCAGGAGGCAGGGAATCGTGTTGCATCAGTCTCTGAGCCTGATCACTAATTGCTTGCTTGATACCAGTGCGCCAAAACAGTAAGCTGAGCCTCTCACCTCAGCTTCTCAATGAGGGCGCCCAAGACTATATTCCTGTCTTTGGCATCTTCTTTTGTTGCTAGGGTATATACAAGGTCTGACATTGAGAAAATACTGGAGGGCATGCTCTTAAGGATAGACACGGTACCTTCCACCAGCTGCATGGTGTCAGGCTCTGCAGGAAAGGCGAGGGAGAGGATATAAATCAGATAAGTCAAATGGTGCCAGCTTCCACAGGAAGGGCGAGGGCGAGGATATAAATCAGACAAGTCAAATGGTGCCAGCTTCCACAGGAAGGGCACTGGAGGATACATTTGAAATTGGCCAGAAAGGATTCATCCAAGAGAGTGAATTGAAGGTATCGGTTTTCATTACAGCACAACGAATTCAACAAACAGGCCTTATGAGCCTGTCATCTCAGTATCCACAAACTTGATGAAGAAGTGGATCTTTTTATTTGCACTTGGAATTGATGAGAAGACAAGACTAACCTTCAGTGACACCATGTAAACCAGTATCTTCCATGCCAGGATGACTTCCCCCAGACACCGGGGATACCATCTCAATCTTTTTCTCAGCAGTGCTTGCATCTTCCATTGCAGATGTACACTCCACAGCATTTGCTGTACTGATACCTACAGCCCTTAGTGCCACAGCCAGAGCACGAGACAACTCTTCTTCTTCATCTACTACAGCGGGTGTTCCTGTTGGGGTTGCCCCTGAGTTGCAGGAGGTAACACAGTGTATGGCAAGTCAGGTCAGAGAGGAGCGTGGACAATGGGCAGATCAATATGTAACTATATCAAGCTCCACCTGAGGTGGCAGCTGCAGTAGCAGTAGTCCCAGGAGCAGGAGGACTCGGCACTGTCGGCTCAGGATGCATCATGAGCCACTCAATCGCAGCCTCAATGCTGTTGGCTCCAATGCGACGCAATGCTAACTCAACGTGAGCCTGTAACATAAGAAAGAAGCATCAAAAATTGAATCACGCCGCTGTTAAATATATTAAAAGAGAATGTCTCTAAATCTTCTCAAGCTGTACAGCATCAGCCCCTTTAATAACAAGTACCCATCCTTGATGTGGGGAAGGAGACAAGAATGTGTCTTTAGGACACATGAAAGACTATCTTGAAACAACGCCAATGGTAGTCCTTGCCTGAGTGAAGCCCATGTCAACAATACTCTGCATCAACGCTGGGTCTGGTCTAAACCCTGCCCCTGATGCTGAAGCTACACGCCTCCCTGCTTCTGCTCCATCTCCCCTGTCAGCATGAGCTCTAAGAAGTGTCAAAGAGGCAGGCCCCACACCCTCAGCACAGTGCCCAAGCACTGTCACCAGGGAGGCTGTGAGAGCAGGTCCAGCAGCGGGAAGTAAGGGATGTGACCACATCTCCAAGGCAACAGACATGACTCGGCCCTGAATGTAGCGGAGAAGATCCACCGGATCTCGGATCTGAGCCTGGGCAGCAGCACCTGATCTGGCTGGTAGTGGCGTGGCTAACAAGTAAGGAGCCTGCATGAGAAGCCAGGGAAGATGAGAGAGCCACCCCCTTTAGGACAGCACAGCCTACACTACCATTCACATTAGTATGGACACATCAGGGAGTATTGCCAGAAAGTGTGAAGAGGTATGAAGTCAGCGACATTCTGTTTTGTAATGCCTTAGTGGAGTACCACCAACACAATACCTGAGGAGAGGCAGAAATAGCTGCTACATGGACAAGCTGATCCAGAACAGACAGGAAGGAACTGACAGCACGCTCAGCCACGGCACCAGGCTCCCGCTCACGGTCCTTGCTGCTACCTACCTGGTGCTCTTGAGCAGCAGCAGCAGTAGCAGCAGAATGAGCAGCAGGATTTACAACGCCAGTTAGTCCAGCAGGGGCATCAACAGCAGGGGTATTGCTAGCATCTGCTGCAGGTGCCTCCTCTCCAGTAGCTGCAGTAGCAGAGGCTGCTTTCTCCTTCCCAGCCCCAGCCTTCGCCTCCTTCAATTCCACAGACGCCCATAATCCATCAGTTGCCCGTTTAAAAGCCAGTAGAAGAGAATCTAGCCCTCCTAAGGCCACAAAGAAGTTCAGAATCAATACATGGCAGGAACGCCTGCGGGAGTCAAAGAGCATGGCCACTGCTTCCTCTGCCACCCTTACTAGATGGTAGTTGGAAAGAGNAGCCACCTCAGCAGAAGCTGCTGCTGCGCCAGAGTCCACAGACATCACATCTGCTGCTGCTGGCAGCAGGTACTGCTGCTGGCTGCTGTCAAGGCTGACAGCAGTACGTGGAAGTACAAGATCACAGACACCTTTCAACAGCACTGCCAAAGACAAGGCACAAGCTTTGGCACCCAGACCTGGCTGCGCTGGGTTAGCCATGGAGGGGTCATCCCTTCGACGTGCAGGGGTGTGGATGGACTTCGCCACTGCAACAAAGAAGCCTCGAAGCATGGATACAGAGTGGTGCATGATGTCATGCGATATCTCCTCTGGTGACTTCTTCTTGATAGGCTTGGGGTGTATAGGCAAGGCGCTGCCAGAAGCTGTGACTGGCCTATCCATATCAGTCGCAGAAACCACCTCAGCCTCGCTGCAAAAGAACGTGTGTACAAGGCGGTGGGTGTAAGGAAGTTTCTCAAGATAATGTGAGATCAGGCAGAGGCCATGACTAATCTGCTTGGTAATTAACTGATGATGTATTGTGCACTTATCTAGCTCATCAGTGAATAGTTTTAAACAGGGGGGAATATCACACTTTCTGTGCCAACCTCGCCACCAATCATACATTTCTTGTAAAGCACCTCACCCCATATTGCCCATTACAGCATCCAAAGCACCCTCCATATCTGCACCATTGGTCTCCACCTCAATAATCTCCATCCCTCCAAGCCCATTGGTACCACTCAGCACAGGAGCAGGCACATCAGAACCCCCAGCCTTCAATATTACTTTCCTCTCAATCTCCTTGGCCATATTCCATCGGTCAGCAACTGCAGCTTGCTGCATGAAATACCGTTGTAACTGGCCCATCTCTGCTAGAACAGGTTTTGGTCCTGTGGGTACAGACAGACTTGTGTGAAACCATTCACGACTAAGACCTACAAGAGTGCTTCTCTGTGTGGTGAATTTGAATAAATGCATGTCATGAAACATATCTACTGTTGCAATAATGTGTAGCATATGTGTTGTATTAATAAGTGCATGTTATGAAACATAGCTACTGTTGCAATAATGTGTAGCATATGTGTTGTATTAATAAGTGCATGTTATGAAACACAGCTACCTGATGCAATAATGTGCAGCATGTGTGTTGTATTGCGCGCCACTGAAGAACCCAGGGAGCACAGTCCTGAGATGATAGACACCACTTTAAGGTACGCAGTCCTTTTCTCCTCTTCTAGCTCCGGAACACACACATCAGGTCCCATCGCCTGAGGCAGGACAAGAGCATCATAGGCATATATTGTAACAAAATGTTGCACACTCCAGCAGTTGCAGTTTCAGTTACTCAGCATGTTTTCCGACATCTAGTCATCACAGTCCAATACAGGGACTCCCCAGTTTTCCTACATTTTGTGACATGGATGCTCTTATCAAGATGGAGGACATTAAGACTTGGTTCCTATGGCGTCTGTGGAGTTAAGGCTGCTTCGCACCTGAACAAAGATCAAAGACCTCTCAAGTTGTTCAGACAGCACATCCTTCATCTTCATGGCCAGCAGCTGAGCATGTTGTGGGGCTAGGCTGCGAAAAACTGACAGCAGCGGATGGGAGGCGGAGGAGAAGGCAAACGTGTAGGACAGACGTGGAAGGTAGTGAAGCTGCAGACAGGGAGATAACAAGGAGGGGGTGCATAAGCATAAGATAAGCATCCCTTACTGAGCATCTCATAAGGATAAGGATATTAAGATATATTTAGCTGAAGGCTCGAAGATTCAAATGGGTTTTACAAAGCAAGCTCATCCTTTACGTTATGCTCAAGCAACTCTGGGTTAGGCATGGGTCATCACATCAGCATACCTTCAGCAGCAGTTGCAGCCCACCCCTGTCCACAAACTCCTTGGCTGTCTCGTTGTGACTGAGCAGCGTCTCCAGCATCCTAGTTGTGAAACCTATGCTATCTGGCAGATAGCTCTGGGCCTCGGCACTCATGATGCTTGCAAGGGCAGGTCCAAGGTCATATGGCAAACGAGGTTCTGCGGGCTGTGGCTCCGGAACTGGGTGGGGAGTTTCGACAGCTTGATTAGTTGCTTCTACGACAGAAGTCCCTATTTCAACAGGCGTCATCTCCACATCAGCAGAGGGCGGTAACGCTTCATCAACAATTGTAGGAACATCAGTACATTCTACAGCAGGGCCAGGAGCTGAGGAAGCAGGTGCTGATGCTCCTGCTGCAGCTGATGGATCTACATCCATGAGAGTCCATGGCAGGTCAGAGCTGATCTGAGATGTGCCAACCTCTGAGTTCACAGCACTAGGTTGGCAGGCCTTAGCTTTGTCAGCCTCCTCTTGCAAGGAAATCTGAAGCTTTGCTTTAGCAATCTCCTCCTCATCCCCTGAAAATGCAGAAATAACAGCAGCTCAAAAAGGCAATAACAGGATCTTCTGAAACACTTGCTCCCGAAGAATCTTGAGTTCAGTAAGTGAGCTGTTGAAGTTTATCATCATATATCTAGATTCAGATGAATTCTAATCTATTTGAACCAGAAAAGAATATACATGCATCATGCTCTCCATCACCTCCAACAATGCAGATGGTCCTGAAGATATCCACCACAGCCTCCACTCCTGGAGCTCTCAGTTGTGGTACAAAGCGGAACAGTTCCTCCAGGCTTGCACCTACAATTGCAGAGGTCTCACTCCCCAAGGCTCTTTGATACCTGAGGCAGATCAAAAGAACAGACATCAGAGGAACATTCGCATGGCAGCTAAACCTTAGTAACATGGTGTGGGGAATCAAGCGTCCCTCCTTGACTACATAACAGCTAAACCTTAGTGACATGGTGTGGGGAATCAAGCGTCCCTCCTTGACTACATAACAGCTGAACCTTAGTGACATGGTGTGGGAAATCATGCGTCCCTCCTTGACTACATAACAGCTGGACCTTAGTGACATGGTGTGGGAAATCAAGCGTCCCTCCTTGAGTACATAACAGCTAAACCTTAGTAACATGGTGTGGGGAATCATGCGTCCCTCCTTGACTACATAACAGCTGGATCTTAGTGACATGGTGTGGGAAATCATGCGTCCCTCCTTGACTACAGAACAGCTGAACCTTAGTGACATGGTGTGGGGAATCAAGCGTCCCTCCTTGACTACATAACAGCTGGACCTTAGTGACATGGTGTGGGAAATCAAGCGTCCCTCCTTGACTACATAACAGCTGGACCTTAGTGAGATGGTGTGGGAAATCATGCGTCCCTCCTTGACTACACCGCTATTAGATATTTCAGTGCTTGAAGGAGAGGATGTGGCTACAATGGCTTGACAGTTACTTCGTGTCACAGGCCCAGTCCTAAAGCTGCTCACCTCTTTGTAGTGAAGATAGGTATTAGAGAATCAAGAACCCTGCTCTTGAGCACCATCTCTAAGCCACCCACATTGAGGCACAGCGCTACTAAGGTATTAGGAATGCTGGTCACAGCTTCACCAAAGGGAAGTACTCCAGCCTGTGAGGTAAACAAATGGAGTTAAGCTGCCTTCCTATTAAGAAATTGTGTGAACTCCTAGGTGTGAACTCCTAGGATCTGCAGACTAATTTCCAGTGTCTTCAATGCAAGCATAATGTTAGCTGATAGTGCAGCAGATCATTATATGTCACCTTCACACCCGAACTCTAGTGCAACAAGTCTACAGTTGTAACCATAAGAACATTTAGTACTCTTTACTCTTTGACTCAGCCCTTATACAACCCTGCAGCTGTAATGATCGGCAGATACTGACCTTCACAGACTCTACGTATGCCTTTGGCAGGCCCGCCTGGTCAAGTTCTCGATACAACAAGGGATCATGATGTATGAGGTCTGTCACCACTGAGGCAGCTAATGCAAATAGACTGCCACCATAGATAGTGCTCTTCTCAAACATGGCCTTAAGGCATGCATACAGCAGTGCAGAGTCCTCTTCCCGCGGCCTCCCTGAGTTGCGGTTGCTGGGGGAATAGCTGCTGATGGCGATGCATCGTAGAAGAAACTTGAGAAGAAGCTTCCTGGGATAGGGCAAGGGCACGGTGGGGACAGGATACTTAGCGGAGACCTCCTTCTGGAGTGCAGATAAGACAGGAGCTGAATCCATGGGTCTAAAAGGGATGGCCGTAGAAAAAGTTGGTAGGGAGGTGGCAGAGGATGAAGCAGCTTCCACATTCATTGGGTCTGAAACCTCCACAATAGCGGGATCCTGAGGATTGGTAGCAGCATTCTCACTAGATTGAGGACCTGCTTCCACTGCTGAGGCGTTTGGGGCAGCTGCTGCACCATCAGGGTTCAGGGTTGCAAGGACGCCAGCTTCATACGCTAGTCGCTGGATCATTTCATGAAGGCCTTGGAGGTCATGGAAGGTAGAGGAGGCACCCTGACTGTAATCCAAGAAATTCTCCAATATCTTGACAGTGGTGGACACCAGGACCACATGGGCTGGATTGCGGTCTCGGAGCAAAGGAAGCAGCACTCCTATCACCCCTGCATCTGTCAAAGCAGCACATCCTGTAGACGACCCTAACATGGCAGACACCAGCATCAACACAGACTCCACAAATTCCATGTCGTAGCAGTCAGTGGAAGCTGAAGTGCCAGAGTCACCAGAGGATGATAGCTGCATGTCAGTCATTGCAGGCCCAGCAGCTGTTGATGAGGAGGTCTCGCTACCTAGCTTCACCGAGGTGACCACTATCTTGTTTAATAGCATAGAGAGAAAACCACCATTTCCACGTGTGCTGATGACACTAACCACCTCAGATCCCTTGCTCCGATCAGAGACAAGAGATGCCAGCACTCTCAGTGACAACGACCTCAAGTCAGCACTGACCCCCACCTCAGTCTGCACCACAGTCACCAAGTCTTGGAGTAGCTGAGCCTCTTTAGTAAATAGCTGTAGGATATCATCTGAAGAAGAGAGTTAAGCAGAAGGTTTCAACGACACTGTATTTACACAATCTGCAGATGAAACCCTCCTGTCTAAACATTTATCAAAAATAATGCCATTGGTTTAAGGAATGTGAGCTCACAATCCTCTCCCAGACATGGTTTAAGGAATGTGAGCTCACAATCCTCTCCCAGACATGTGATTCTTATTTCTGATGTGGTTTGTTAAAGACTGCCTGAAAGTTGCCATCATATTTCCCAAGATCCAACAAAACAATATGTTTCTCTTAGACATCACTAGATGTAATGACCTGATTCCCCTACACGACTTGTTCCTACCAAGCAACCTCATGGCATGGGTTTTGGTCAAGAAAATAGAAGATTTTGTGTTCAGTATGTGGCTACTCTAGATAATGTGTGCGTATTAAACATGAAGATGGGACTCCCTCACTATGCAAGCTGGCTTTGCTGCTAATGATCCACATTGCAAGCAACCGTGTCCTCATCAGGCGCCGCCTTCCTTCTAATGTGGCGCATCCTTTTGCGGATCGTATCTTGCAGAGCAGCTGGAACCTGAGGAGAGAAAAAAATGATCAAGCAAAACATGTCTTTTAGCTATCTCTTGTAGAAACATGTGCAGCAAAATAGCGCCAATGTATTGTTTGACTTGCTTACCATAGCGCCAATGTATTGTTTGACTTGCTTACAATAGTGCCAATGTATTGTTTGACTTGCTTACCATTAGACTTTTGTCCCTTTCAAAACAATTAGCCTATTTGCAAAAAATATATGACAGCTTCACACATGCATGATATTGTCCAGTACAGTCAGCTGTACACAGAATGGATGTCTACTCCATAGATAACTGGGCAACAGGCATTCACCGGTAAATTTCTGGTACGCTGTACTGAGTTACCAGCTCCTCTAACAACTGGATCTCATCCTTTTCAATGATATGCAAGGCAGACAAACTTATGGAGACAGGTCTGTGTGGATTCGACTCGTTGCCATCAGGGCTGACTGAGAGAAATTCGAATCGCAGGGCTGTAAGCTTTTGAATGTCCTGCATATCCGACAACGTTTCATCAGAAAATGTCAAGCCCAGAGCAATTTATGAACAAAACTCACCTTGACTCCACCCTCTAAAACAAGGGAATTGATATCATAACCCTGAAGGGGCAAGATGACAACAAAAGAGCTTAGCACCTGTTTAATCTCATGGCTGTCGTTGACATCATGATATGGAAAATGTTTTAATCATGACAAGTTTTACCTCGTCAATGGTGTCCCATCCTTGGGCCATTGCCATGAGCCTGGAATTTACATCTCTATTGCCATGCCAACGTATGGATGCATGATGGGTCTTCTTCAAAAAACTTGTGAGAGTTAATAAGGCCGCTTCCACCACCTCTGGATGAGGAGATGCCAGCAGCACACCCAAATGCTGTGCACATGCAAATGGAATTTAAGACAGATGAACACAGAAGGCTTGAGAGCATCATTCACGGCGATGCACGAATTACGAAAGTTAGCATGGAGATCATTCCTGCACACTCACGTCATATGATTGATAAATGTGTTTGTTTGTTGTATGCTCAAGAAGAATAGCTGTAACTTGCAAGATAGCAAGGCAGTCGGCGATAGGGAATTTCAGGGTTGTGTCGGAGGCTGGGGCATCAAAACGAAGCTTCAACGACTTATGCTCCTTCACTTGTTTCTCTAAAATTTGGTCAAATGCGTTGAGCAGAGTGACCCATTGGCACAAATCCCCCTAACAAACAGATCTCTGAGTTAGACGCCGGTATTGAGCTGGAAGTTTAAAACTTCATCCTCAAACCTTGTCATATATCCAAGCAAACCCATTCAAGGCCTCAGCAAGACTTTTTGCAGACAGCACAGCATCAATAAAAGTCTGTATGTGCGCTGGAACATCCACAGGCTTCTTGAGATTAATCTTCATAGCCTGATCTACACGATTTAGACAAGACTCGCGGAGACTGTGAGAGGATAATAAATCTTCATTGATTGCGAGGTTCCACTCATGTTAATAAAAACGATGAAGCAGAGATAAATGAACTAACAGAAACCAGAGGCGCAGGCACGAAGCCCAAGTTCAGGCAAAAGTGCTCCGAGACCACAACCGCCTGATGTTCTACTTTGAATCCGTCCAAGATAAAAACAGGGCTGAAACCACATTAGCCAACAATTTCAGCAGGAAAATTGTACCCACAAGGAAATGACATTGATTGTAGGTCGTTTTCCTTGCGGTTGCCCTTGCCAAGTTATACGCGCTTCATCATGTCAAACATGCAGGTAACCCAAATTAAGGAGGCACTACAGGGTTGTTGAACATGTACTTGCATATTTTACCCTTCCTAGATCATGAACTCCGCTTACTTCAAGAGATGATTCAGCCCTGATTTTTGTTGGTGCAGAGTCACAATCTGCAATTGTATCGCTTTTAACAGAAAATCCATATTCCAATATTTTTTCTCACTGCAAGCTCGCTAATGATAGCAGTACCAGCTTATCTTAACGGAAATCCTGGGTTGGACACAGTAGGTGCAAATCATGGAACATTGGAATGCATGGCTTACACAACTTTAAAATTCAAATGCAATCAAATAGTGCACTTATTTTCACCTCCTGCCTTAATAAAGAATGTGTGCACTCGATGAAAAGTACATTTGGTGATGCGTGAAATGGTACCTGTTTGCTACCTACTGAGACCAAACACTTCGTGTGTTCTGAAGAGGTATTGGAAAATTACTTGAATTGTTTGGCGTTAATTGCGTGTATCTGAGGGATCAAAGAACGGAAGGTGTAATAGATCTTGGTGACCTTCGTCCTGCAAACCAGCTGCTATATCGCTTGCTAAACCAGAAGATCATGATGCTGTCACAGTCTTGTCGCTTGTAATCAAATCTACCACGGTACAACTGATAGGTATGCGACGACGTTCCTCGTGAAAATCAGTAGTGAATTAGGTCGATATCTATGCTATTATCACGCTCTTGATCAAATTCTGCTGCTGACGTGCTCTTCAGGCCTCATAATTAAAGCACTCCAAAGTTCGACGACGTTGCATAACATTGTTATACCTATGACAGCATTCTCATGACATACTCTCTAATAAAACAGAAGTTCTAAAACGCTGTATTTTTCGCTCCTATCATTCACTGCTTCGTTAAGCATGTAGTTTGTCTGAGGCAGAGATCGGAGTAACCGAACTCATTTTCACATCGATGAGGTGGGCGGGAGTAAGTACTGAGCTGCTCAAGATAAGAAGTCATTATTTCCTTTTATTAGACCAAATAAAAATTTGTCTTTAAACAAGACTTTGGAGTCTATAAGCAGTCCATGAATACTAAATAAACACTTGTCGCTCCACTGAAAGGCACATTTAACTACTATTAATGCGTGGATTGTGATCGAAATCTGGGAAGCACGGTCAATTTAGTGTGCGTGGCCACACATTCAAGCTTAGTTTCTACAAATGATTTGTGCCTCCTTCTTCATCCTCCTCCTGGCAGTATCAACCTTGCAAGTTGCCCAATGCGAGAGTTGGATTACAGCAGCAAGGTATTCATCAGCTGAGGTCACAAAAGGCACTAAAGAGGAGTCGAGTTCCAGCAACGTATCAGAGGAGGGGATGGCTGTGGTCCTTGACTCATCAAATGCATATGTTGCACTGACAGTTGACAGTGCACAAAGATCCCATGATCTATCTCATTCCTCGGAGAATATTGAGAAATTAAATCGTTTCTATGCGGACTGGGGGCCTTCACGGTATTTGATAGATGTGAGCAAACAGCAAAACACTGCCACAAACAACATTCTGTCTGGAAAATTGAAAACTAGAGCATTGCTAACCGTGGGAACGAAATCGCCAACTCCCAAGGCAATATCTCCACCGCCTAAACCCAAACATCCACCCCCAAAGTCCAAGTCTCCAACTCTGCATTCTTCATCAAAAAAGTCCCCTCACCCATCTTCCAAGCATCCTTCTCCTGTCTTGGGCAATCCTTCCTTAAGCAACCCTTCACCTCCTCCTTTAAGCAACCCTTTACCTCCTCCCATACGTATCCCCTCTCCCCCACTCCCCTCCCTAGTGCAATCCTATCCCCTTCCTCCTGCACTTTCATCTCCTCAACCCTTTCCATCTTTACCAAATCCTGGACCATCACCACACACAAAAGCTCCACCTCCATCAGTCTCCACCTCCTCACTCCCCCCACCTTATTACTCTTCTCTATACAGCTCTGCTGGTGCTAGTCAGGCTGGATTGAAGAATCGGCTCATGGACTGGTCATATGCAGGTGAGAAGCATGGTCCTATGCAGGTGAGAAGAATTGATAATAGACACCTGTTTAATTACTTAGGTCCAGTAAGAGATAGAAGTACAGGAATGTGTGTTGTGCAAAATTGTTACAGCAGTTATTGACTTGTCATAAGCATTATATATCATTGTTTATGTGTACAAATGATTTATGCTTGAAGGTAACATCTTATGAATAATCAATTTTCTTGAAGGCAGGATGATTGAAAACCCCAAGAATGACCTCAAGAATGAAAGAGTTTTTATTAGCTGAAGTAGGCTGCAAAACTAGGCTATCATTTGATGCTCTGAAGCAGTCTTGTTGTTGACACAGGGTACAAGGCAGGGGAGGCTCCTTTGCCTAACAATGCTGCCAACTGCAGCGTGGCAGATTTTGGCGCCAAAGGGAACAATATATCTGATGATACACTTGCTTTCATTAATGCTATTGCATCCCTGTCTGGGAATGGAGGTGTTGTTTATATCCCTCCAGGTGAGACAATCAATACATCACTATTTATCATTCCCTTATCTAAGAATCCATGATACCAGGGCAAGTAGAACCATAAAATAAAATAAACCACGGTTTATGGTTCACGCACATGGTATGATGTGCTAGCCATCTCATATTACATAAAGGTCTAGTATGGGCCAAAGATTGAGCATTCATTGATTAATGAGTCTTCCTTTCATGATGTCTGAAACCCTTTTCCTGTCCAGGGGTGTATCAGCTGAGTCAGCAGCTGTATGTCATGCAATCCAACATTGTGCTGCGAGGCGCCGGTGAAGGTAGCACCATCCTGTACTTCACAAAGAGCATGACAGACTTATTTGGGCAAAATTGGACTGGTTCCCAGAATTGGGGGGAAGCCAGTGAGGTTCAGTCAAATTGGAAGAATGCCCCAGGTATAACATACCAAGACCCAAAAGATAAGGCAGGAGTGGAATAACTTTAGGCCTGTACATTTAAGACCTGAAAAAAAATACTGTCCCTCAAACAGCACCCACTGGAAGGGCACCAGGAGGATCCAGAACTGCATGTAAATTGTGATGCATTCGTTCAATACTTGCAAAATATTTGTAAATGTCAATTTCTTGTATATATTATGTCCCATTATATACGCTGTTCAGGCTCCATCCGCTTCTTAGGCCCAAATGGTCCTGATGCTTGGATTCCAATTGCAAACATTACAGCCAATGCTACCAGGGGGACTAATGTTCTGACACTATCAGACACAGCTCAGATTCAAGCAGGACAATGGCTGAGTTTCTCACAGGAGTTCACAGGGATCTCTCTCCCCAATGACATGAACATGAGGAAATCCTCGTACACATGCCCTAAGTGCGGCAGCCCCGGGAGTGGAGCTATTCTCCGTTGGCACTCCCGCGTTGCAGCTGTTAATGCTGGCAATGTAATTGTGCTAGAGCGCAGCTTGCCTTTCAACGTCAGCAGTGACTGGAATCCAACTGTATATCAGTTCATGGAGGGGATCTCAAATGTTGGAATTGAATATTTAACAATTCAGATGAAGTAAGAGAGAGCATCACTTTGCATGATTCATGGCTAATGCATCCCCTCTTGTTGCACTCCTCATTTTTTTAATGAAAACTGACAGAAACTGACCTGATAGCCTTCATTATTTGTATATCAAGCAATGATTCTGTTCCAAGAACAGTCATCTATTCCTTTCACATTTGCAAAGGTTTCTCCGTTTTTGTGACCTCAGGTGGCAAGCATATGCAGGTCACTTCCAAGAAGCGGGTTGGAATGGTGTTGAGTTCACAGATACATCAAATTGTTGGGCGCGAAACTTAACCATCCTAAATGGAGACACACTGCTCTCTGTGTATCGCTCCAGCTTCTGCACACTGAGCAACATCACAACTGGAGTGTGAGTTATAAGATGGCATCCTAAGTCAGATATCTTACCACTATTTTGAAGCTGTGCATGCATGCCCATCTAACTGCATATCAAGGCAACCTCTCATCATCCCTTTATCATCAATCAACTGAATTTCCAGATATAATTGCAATAATTTCAATTTTAAGAAATGTTGAAAAATACTCAGAGTGCTTAAGTGCCAAGTACCTCATTTGATGTATGTGCTAAGTTTCACTGACATGTTGAGCCTTGATGTATGTGCTAAGTTTCACTGACATGTTGTGCCTTGATGTATGTGCTAAGTTTCACTGACATGTTGTGCCTTGATGTATGTGCTAAGTTTCACTGACATGTTGTGCCTTGATGTATGTGCTAAGTTTCACTGACATGTTGTGCCTTGATGCATGTGCTAAGTTTCACTGACATGTTGTGCCTTGATGTATGTGCTAAGTTTCACTGACATGTTGTGCCTTGATGTATGTGCTAAGTTTCACTGACATGTTGTGCCTTGATACAGTTCTGTGCATCTTAGACTTCATAACTTCACATCTCTCCACCATTTTTCACCTTCCTGCCTGCCTCTGCAGGACTGCTAAGCGCAACAATTTTAATCGTGATTGCCATCACAGCATGAATACAAGCAGCTCGCAGGACATATTGTTCTCTAACATAACTCATACCATCTCATGCTATCACGATCTTACTGTCTTCAATTTCACGGTGAGGTTGTCACAATTGTCATAGAAGAGGCATGCAATGGTGTTGCGTTGTTCATTCAATAGGAGCCTTGATGGTATAAATGTTTTAAACAATAACATGGATCTTTGTCTCGGCATTAAAGGGTTCATCAGGTTTCTTTTTAAACAACATGCCACATAAACAGCAAACTGAACATACAATATATGGAAATGAGGTATGCATTTTTAATGTTGCTAAGCAGGTTGGAGTGGTCTTTGCCAACATAACTGGTCCGGACATTGCAATGGACGGTCACCGATTCTACACATATGGTACCTTGTACAGCAACATAAGCATAGGAGCAGGTGGGTCAAGCCTGTGATTCAGGATTAGAAAGAAGACATAAAGTGGTAGCTGTTGCCTTTTAAATGTTTACTTGTTGTCTATTTTGAGAGAAGGGTCTGTCACTGCATCAAGCTACCTAACAGCTGTTGTCGAGAGGATCGTTATGTTAGGCTCATGCATACTTCAAATCATTTAGCTCACAGCATTGCGCCTTTGTATCTCCAACTATGTGATCAGGATCCCACCCCTTCCTTGATGGTGGTCTATCCATATGGGGCTGCAGGGCAGCTTCCTTCACCACCTTCTGGAATGTTACCCCAACCACAGCAGGTCAACAGACAGCAATCGCTCCACCAGGGTTTGATATGGGGCCTAATGTGAACTTTGTTGGAATGAACTTTTCTCCGCAGGTATTAAGTGTGATGAATGCAATATGCAATGAACCCAGCATTTACACTTGCTTTATGTTGACAGCTTTTCTTGTACAATTATTGCCTTTTGTACTCCTTATTCAGCATGCATCTTACATACCAATGACACCTTGTGCTCTTTGTTCATTCTTAGGCAGGTGTAGATCCTGTGATCTCAGGAGGAATGAACTGGCACACCGAGAATACTCCTGTTGGTCAGCAATTGTCGCCTGGGGAGCTGTATTCGACAATGTTGACACGCAGGCTTCAAGCTGGCCCAGAAGCCGTCACAGTAGCAGCTATCACAGCTGCAAATAACGTACTGCCTGCAAAATAAGGCAACAAGGACACTCAACCACAGCATGGTTGAGGACACTTTGAAACAGAGTGCTTCAGGTGTTCAGTATTCATCATGAAGTTGAAACACTTCCCTTTACAGCCATGACGATTGCCACGTGATATTTAAAACATCATTTGCTCACGATTATCTGATTGTCAACATGTCTTTTGGACAAAAACAAGTGCTACATGTACAATATCCGGAGTTTATTTCCTGATTATGACAGCAGTAGTACTAGTACTTGAAAACATTTACACATAATATCACTCATGAGTGAATGCGTGCTGCATGCTCTTTGTCAGAACAGCACTTTTTAAAGAATTCTGCGTGTACTTGAAGGTACAGTCCTTGTTTCTTTGTATGTACTTAGTCAATATTCACAGCTAGAGTTACAATTTTAGCAAATAAAGCTGTACCCAGCAGCCATAATTTTAACCAGCAGCTGTGAGAATCAAAGTAACAACATTTTTCAACATATTGCCAACAGAATAATAACTAAATTACAACTTGCTGAAAAATTGGAGTGAAATCTAATAGAACAGCTGACTTGAGGCACTGTTTAGGTATTGAGGATTGGAAAAGCATCAGGTGCTTGAATTAACGCATTGAAGGCATAATTCTTTAGAACAGGCAGGTTACAAAGCCTGCCTATAGAGGTATTGAAAAAGTCGTTGGATCAAGAATTATTTGCTCTTTCACATATGTGCAGTAGCGATGTTTACAATTTCATTCCTGCAGAAAGCAGAGTACATGGTGAGACCCCAATGCTGCTTCACTGCTGTCATCAGAGCTGTTAATGCTTGAACCTCAATAGCAGAAGTTTGCACCCTCAATACAGGGGCAGGACCCAGGCTGCACTTATTAAGGAAGTTGGCAGCACATGAGACATCACCATAGCTCCTTGCATACATATCAATCTTTTTACAAGACTGGATATGGTGCAATTGGTTCAGAGGCTGAAGATTTCACATCTTATCTTGTTTGTCAACCTTAGATAGCAACATCATTTCTTAGTTTCCTCTGACTGTAAAGAAGCAAAACCCTTAACTCTCCTCAGCAGTGCGCAGTGTAGAAGATCCTCCAGTGTGTTGTGAATGTTACAGTTCTGCGTGCCAGGTTTTTAAGGACATGATTTGCAAAGCCACTAGCCATAATGCTGTCCATGGTGTGGGATTCATTGGATTCTGGTGCATCAAAATGCACTCTTACATATACTGTTTCTCAGCACCTGCCATATTGCCATAAATATCACACCTTTACAAGAAGAGTGTAATGAAGCACTTCTAACAGCCATCATGATGACCTCAGGACTTGCATCTACATTAGCACCCATAACAAGAGCACAGTCTGTAATACGGTGATGATATTAAGGAGTGATGTCATAGTTTGTGACAGTGAATTTGATCTTTTACATACCATAGTTTATGCTGGTACTGTGCGCCAGATTTTGAACCTGGATGAAATCCTGCAGCTGTGTGAAACGAGCACTAATTGGCCTGAGGTTCTGAAAGGCACCAAATGGAAAGGTGTGGAGTGCCGTGCATTTTCCTTTGGAAAGGACATGTTTGAGGCCATGTCTGTCATGCAGCAAGTAGACCTGTTCTTAAGCCTTCATGACTCTGGGGAGATAAATTCAATGGTGAGCTGCCTCTTACAGCTGATAGTAGCACAATGCACAAGCAGCACAGAACGTGTTCTCAGCTCTGGGATGTAATGGAATAATAGAGTGCCCTGTGCATTTGCTACAATGCTCTACATTATTATGTCAATGCATGATGATAATAACAATGATGATAACGATGTCTGTTTCACATCCTTCGCAGTGTAAAAGGCAGGGACCATCAAAATTCTGATACACCAGAAATAGTTTGGGACCATGCACAGTAGTTGTCTCTGTGCCCACAAATAATAACATGCATTAGTTGTGCAGCATGATGAAAAAAACTTTAATAATCTTCATAACTCTGGTGTAAGCCTAGCAACTCTCCATGTTATGTTTGTTAGTTTTTTGCATCATATCTTTCAGCAACTGATGCACTTACTGCCTGCAGTCATGAAGATTATATTCAATGTTTTAATAGAAGCTTCTCTATTCTACTCAACCATGAATGCTTAACATTCTCTCTTGGAAGTTTTTTTGTGTGACGTCAGATGAATGTCCCTCTTGGATTTTGATATATCAGGTTCCTTTCAAATGGAATGGTTTTGAGGAAGGTTTTCCATTTCAGTGCTGGTTTCTACACTTTGAGGAGGAGGATTCGTTGAAGCCTGGATTACTGGAAAGGTTAGGCCTGAGAAGAAGGGATTACATCTACCGGGACTGTCTAGGCCTGACAAGAAGGGATTACATCTACCAGGACTGTCTAGGCCTGAGAAGAAGGGATTACATCTACCGGGACTGTCTAGGCCTGACAAGAAGGGATTACATCTACCGGGACTGTCTAGGTCTGACAAGAAGGGATTACATCTACCGGGACTGTCATCTCTTTGTCTCAATTTTCAGCACTTGCAGAATGATCTGAAGGACATATTGCCTGTCCAGGTGTTATAGTATGATGGGAAGCAGTAATTCAGAAACCCAACGATTAGTAGTTAGCAGGCCTCAGAGCTAGCGGCATCTTCCATGTCATGAGTAGTTGTATCACTTATTTGCATGTGATGTTTACAGGGTAAAATGACTGGATTTTTGAATAGATGGAGGGACAGAAGAGCAGCCATTACATTCTTCAGCAATTGTAATATGGTTTACTTACACAATCAAGCAGGCAAGTAATTGAAAAAGGCTGCCTCTGATGCGCCTGTAACTCCTAACTGGAGAACCTCTTGATATTTGCCAAGTACTACTACCTAGTTGTGGGAATGGATTATGCTAGTTGGGGGATGACTTGTTGTGTGTTTTTATCATGTTTTTAGACATTTTGCATATGTACTTGTCGATAATTGTAAACAAAGCATTTGAGTAGGTAATACAACAATGTCCTCTTGGGTACCAGCGTCTTATTTCATCTACTACATGTAATACTGTGCGAATTCAGCATATTACATACTATCCCGCACCCATTCTCGTGGGTGGGTTATTGTTGTTTGGAGTTCACAATGGTGTCTCATCACTAAGTTTAATGCCTCCGCCACTAAGATATGAATGAAATTTGAATAATCATTTAATAAGTTCCAATTAATGCACTAGGTATCTAGGGTCCATGAACCATGACATCTACACCTTCCTTAACACATTATAAAGCAATTTCATGTAGTTATACATAACAGCACTGTGTTGAATCATGGCACTGTAATGGGTTATTTCATTAGTCCTTGATAAATGTAGCTTGTAGTAATGATCCGCCAATCATTTATTGTTATTATTGTATCATGTATTGTATTGACCTCACAGCATATGTTTATGACAACTAAAGTCATATTGTGGAAATGAAATTAGTCAAAGCGTGGAGATCCAGCAGACAGTCTTAATTACTTCGCTCCGAAAGTTATAAATCGAGATCTCTCCGACTATGATAGTAGCACATGCATATGAGTTTGAATGAGATGCCTAGTATCTGATCAGAACCTTTGGCGCAACTAGCATCGTAAGACCATCTGTTGGACAACGCTTAGGCGGGATGGACATCTGGATTTTTGCTGTTTTCTTATTTTTGCGCTTAAGTGCAGAGTCAAATGAAAATAACACGTTACAAGCTCTAGAGAAACACACTTTTTTCCAGCATGAGGCAGTGTGTGTGCCACCTACACTGAAATACAATGAGTACCTACAACATCATCAAGGAGGCTACCAAATCATCAATAAAGTGTGCTTTGAAGGGGTAAGATGATTATTTTAAACAATGCTGGTTGGAATGCCATAAATTACTTGAACACTTTTCTAGTGCTGCCTTAATTGATAAATACTTAAAATCATGTAATGAGAAAGAGATGAGCATGGCATTCAGCTCCTTAGGGATGTGTGAATACTTGATTGAAAAGGAGAGGACCACTTGCGTTTTGAAAATGAGCATGTATGTCTTCTTTGCAAATTATCTTCCAGAGGTCAAGGCATGCCCATTATTGATGAGCAGTTATCCATGATCACAAGTGTTGGAATGATGATGCTGATGCAGGGGGTCATTGTGGTACATGACAGTGAGATCCTTGACAAAATGGGTGCTGAGCAAGGAAGGGGCCTGCCATACTTCGACTCCAACAAGTTTCAGGAGCACCACAAGCATGCAACATACCATGCTGATCCTTTGCTGCCAATCGAGGTCAGGGTTTAAAAAGCACTTACTTTGAGCTCTGAAAACAGGGTCCGCTTACCAGCATGTTTGGTGCAATATGGATTTTTATTGATGTTCAATATCTTGCATTTCCTTGCAATTCAACATCATATCTTGCACTTCCTTGTAATGCAACATTATGTCTTGCACTTATCCCTTGAAATTCAACCTCATAACTTGCACTTCCTTGTAATGCAACATTATACCTTGCACTTATCCCTTGAAATTCAACCTCATATCTTGCACTTCCTTGTAATGCAACATTATACCTTGCACTTATCCCTTGAAATTCAACATCGTATGGAGTATTGCATATTTTTGGCTTCCTCATTAATGGCATTTCTTCTGCATTGCTTTGCAATAAGGGTGGAAATTGTCGTCATGGAGACCTAAGGATTAGGTACCCTACTTCTTCAGAAGTGAAGAAATGTGAGGAGTCAGATTGGAATTTCATTGCATCATGCAACTTGCATATCACCTAGTATATTTTTAGGGAGTCATTTACATTGCATCATGCAACTTGCTTATCACCTAGTATATTTGTAGGGATGAGTAATTTACATTGCATCATGGAACTTGCTTATCACTACCTAGTATATTTGTAGGGATGAGTCATTTACATTGCATCATGCAACTTGCTTATCACCTAGTATATTTGTAGGGATGAGTCATTTACATTGCATCATGCAACTTGCTTATCACCTAGTATATTTGTAGGGATGAGTCATTTACATTGCATCATGGAACTTGCTTATCACCTAGTATATTTGTAGGGATGAGTCATTTACATTGCATCATGGAACTTGCTTATCACCTAGTATATCGGTAGGGATGAGTCATTTACATTGCATCATGAAGTTTGTTACTCACCTAGTATATTTGTAGGGATGAGTCAATTACATTGCATCATGAAGTTTGTTACTCACCTAGTATATTTGTAGGGAGTCTATTTTTTATGCAGTGAAATTACGCAAGTGCACTGTCTTAAACTTTCAAAGCTAGACATTGTACTGCTCCTGAACTATGTAGTCTTTTTAAATACTTTTCATGCAGGCAGTGTGGCTACCATGCAATAATGGACTGATCTTTCACACCTGTTCCACCCTCATTGTTCATGTAGCTAAGCATTTCTCCCAGTGCACGCTCCCTGTCTTGATATACAGCAACTGGATCCACACTTATGGAGGTAATTATAATTGTGAATTTTGGAATCTCTAACAGCTTCCTAACTAACTAACAGCCAAACATTGATCCTCTTTCTTTTAATTTCATCAGAATACTTCACTCGAGTCCCCTGGATCACGCAGCTGCAGGAGACTGGTAACATAGACAAAAATGCAACGTTCATTTTTGCATCCTGCAACTCTATCCCCCTTGAACCCTACCACATGATCTTAGTCAAGCCCTTCACAAATCATAACGTGAGTGGTGGCAGGGCCTAGGACATAGGGCCTACTTGAACTGAGAAAACCATACCTCGTCATAACTTAAGAAAACTTAATGATTGCTTATTTATAAAGAGGTTTACATGGTTTTGGCCATCTGGGTTAGCATGGCATCGCCACTCTCATCCTTCAAACTCACATTTTAAGAAGAGGGCCGCAGTTATATAGTCTCTCCAGAGAGCTTGACATAACATTTGATGCGTAAAGCTCTGTGGCTCCTCATTTGCTGAATGTGATAACCTCTGTGTGATGTGGTGCAGGTGTACATCTGTATGATGTGGTGTATGAGGACTCAGCGTGTGATGTGGTGCAGGTGTACATCTGTATGATGTGGTGTATGAGGACTCAGCGTATGATGTGGTGCAGGTGTACATCTGTATGATGTGGTGTATGAGGACTCAGCGTATGATGTGGTGCAGGTGTACATCTGTATGATGTGGTGTATGAGGACTCAGCGTGTGATGTGGTGCAGGTGTACATCT
>BEGY01000008.1:282321-301433 GCA_002335675.1 Chlamydomonas eustigma | reverse complement strand
AATGTGGTGCAGGTGTACATTTGTATGATGTGGTGTATGAGGACTCAGCGTGTGATGTGGTGCAGGTGTACATCTGTATGATGTGGTGTATGAGGACTCAGCGTGTGATATGGTGTATGAGGACTCAGCGTATGATGTGGTGCAGGTGTACATCTGTATGATGTGGTGTATGAGGAACTCTGATTCGATGTGGTGTAGGTGTACAGTTGGAGTGCATTCGCTGGCAAGGTGGGAGCTAACAATGACCCCTCTATCACGGGTGGTCAGGATGCAGGCCATATGAGATGCTATGACAAGTAAGCCAGCTGGCTTCTTATCACGCTTCTTATCACGTGACATTACATATGCCAATATTTTGAGATGTCAACTCAAATTCTTCAGAAATTACTAAATGCCTGAAGGGTAACCTGTTTCCACAGCACCTGCTTGCAAAGTACAATCAAAATTGAAATACTTACCACGTCATCTACATGAATATACATCCTCTGCTATCGCGACAGGATGTTGATCCTTGGATTCGACCATGCTAGATGGGCACATACATATCGCATTGCTCAGGTGTTCTACAAGCTAACTAGCATCAGTCTGTTCAGCTCTCTTTCAGTGCTTTGATGCCATGTCTTTAAATTGTGTTATGCTCAGCTCCTTTAGGTACCTGATCAAGCCTTCCTGTTTCACTCTATTGATATTCAAAAGTGTTTAGTTGCAGGTTTTTGGTCATGTATTAACAAGGGGATAGGGGTCAAGTATAGCTTGGACCAGTCATTCCTGAAAGAGACGTTGTAGCAAGTTAGAACTTTTACATAGATCATTTTATTTGATGCCCAATGCCATTCTATCCCCTTTCGGTTGCAGCATGTCCTGGATTACTACAACAAGCTTGGAAAAGTGCCGAATTCCACCCTCTTCACATCAGGGCCAGACACACTTAAAATATTTTTTGAGTATCGGTCTGTAGGTGGCAAGGTAGGGTTAAAACATTACAGGACCTTGAGTTAGCGCAAAAACTACCTTCAAGGCTTATGGAACAAAATGAGCATTGTAAATTACAAACATGTTGAAGTTTCGCCTCCGCATACTGCAAGTTTATATGCAAGAGAAAGAAAATATCAATTTTCCCACAGTACTCATAATTCTATGAAAATGCGAAGAAGGTTGGTTGTGAGGAAAGAAGTCTTGATTTGTTTTCGGGGAAAAACTGATAGCTATGCCATTTTGATATATTGAGATGGAGTCCATAGCTAGCGAATTCTTCTTGAAATTCCATGAATGATCACATGCAAATTAATACTCTCTGTAGGATGAAGGAGGTCATTTTGCCAAGAGGGTGGGCCCCAAGATGCAGATAGTCAAGCCAGATGACCCAAGGTTGCAGCAATACAAAGAGTATATTCGAGAGCCAGAGAAGTACAAGGGAAAGCCCAGTAGGTTAAATGTATGAAAAGTATGGGAAACTCTCGAGGTTCTTTAATGAAAGTCCTAGAGCTATTAGACACTTATGTACCATGAGTGATATCATCAGCTAGTCACGACTGAAGACTGTTTTTTCTGAATCAGGAGTGAAGCAATTACAGTCTCTGAAGTGCTCTCATACTGTAGCAATGATAGTCACTATAAGAATTGGTGAACATGTCCAACTTAAGGTGTACTCTTTTATCATTTCTCAGTGTATGCTGGAGCTCGTCAGATTTTGAACCTGGGTGAAATCTTGCAGCTGTGTGAAACGAGCACTAATTGGCCTGAGGTTCTGAAAGGCACCAAATGGAAAGGTGTGGAGTGCCGTGTATTCTCCTTTGGAAAGGACATGTTTGAGGCCATGTCTGTCATGCAGCAAGTAGACCTGTTCATAAGCCTTCATGGCTCTGGGGAGATAAATTCAATGGTGAGGCAGTCTATAGAGCTGTGGCAAGACATGGAGTTGATATAATGTTTCCTGAGAGCCCTTCTGGGTTGTCACCGAACATAAGCAACGACCCTCCTTCTGAAGTATCAATGCTTAATGCAACTCAGTCTTTGCCTCATATTATTGATTTTTACCCTCGCTTTCAGTTCATGAGAGAGGGGACCATCAAGATTCAAATGCGGCAGAAAGAGTTTGGGACTGTTCACAGGTGAAGATGATGGTAGCCTGCTGTATGTAGCTTATGCACTGGTCTGCTGGTAATCAGGTCTTAAATGTCATTAAATCAAGCCAGATATGTCGCATGTTTCATGAATAATACATGTACCTAAAACCTCTCTGCTGAGCCTATATTTATACTTGCCAAGGCTTCTCACGAATTCCTGTCAACATGCTTTGCAGGTACCTGTCAAATGGATATTGGCCTCTCATGTGTCACCAAAATGATTTTCCGTTTCAGTGCTGGTTCCTGAACTTTGACGAGGAGGATTCGTTTGAACCTGGATTGCTGGAAAGGTTGGGCCTGATGGAAGACCAACTCATTTATCGAGACCGTCATCTGCGTCTCAATTTTGAACACTTGCAGTACGCCCTCAAGGAGATATTGCCTGTCCAGGTAAAAGAGAAAAGCAGAGTTTACGTAAGGGAGGTGAAACAAGGAGGCTAATCAACTTCATGCTTGTTTCGTCTCTGCTTGGATTTTACCCATTATCTGTTATGGTAAGTAATCTTGAGTTTGATATGACTGGGCTTGGCAACATAAACATTTTTTCTAGCCAATAATTCTTACTTAATGTGTAATATGTATTTGAGTACCTTCTTTGACAATCTTTCTTTCTCAAATTTATCTTTACCTAAGGAGTGTTCAACTTTTTATCTGTGCAGGAAAACAAGAAAGAATATCTAAGGCGGTGGGAAGAATCTCAGGTAGCCATTACGTTCTTCAGCAACCACACAGTCGGTTACTTTCAACATATATCGCGATGATCTTGTATTCTTGTCACTAAGCAATAGATTTTTCTTTCTCTGGAGGGTCTGACGGTAATGATTGCTGTAACTACCGTGCATTTGTTTGAAGGTATTTCACAAAAAATATATTTTTTCTACATCCATGATCCATTATCAATGATTTCAATCATATGATTTTAAATAGCGCCCTATCCTCCATCCGTTAGGAAGGTAAGCTGCTGAAACCCTTTAAACACATGCCTGATTCAAAATGGCAGCATTTGATTTTTTAGGCCACCACATGGACACTGATCTTGTGTTTGACTCAAGGAGGAATGAACTTTGCAAACCCTCTGAATGTCTTATGTCTACAGCATTCTGTAATGCAAATCTTGATTTTTTTTATAGTAAGCTGTGGAGAACTGGTCATTATTCCACTTACACTACTGCCTCAATCCATGTATGGGGTCTAAAAACTTATGTGTGCTGAATGGCCGTCAGTGCTACTTGAGATTAACACATGCAGAAACACTTTTTGTTCAACACCAGCCACTCAGCACCACGTGTTGAGAGCACTTATTTTTGAAAGCACATGCTTAATGTTCTTGAGACAAGAACCTCTTACATGTGTTCTTGAGAATCAAATGAATGGATTGTCAATGTAAGGGAAAGGAGAAGACTCTCAAGGCCTGTACTCAACCGAGACTAGTCTTAAAAAACTCAGTAATCTATTTTGATTAACCAAACAATGGCATACAGATCAAGGATCCAGCAGCACCTAGCATAAAACGCTGTGAGGTGCTTTTGGACCATATGTGTGATGCACACATCTGAAACTTTCAACAATAGTGATGATAGTGATGAATTAATTGCAGGGGCGATTTTACTCACTGCTTACGTATTCCTGCCTTGTTAGACACATGTTGATCTCAACTTGTTCATCCAGCACCTATTTACCTATCGCAAAAGTCTTCCACCCCCCTGTCTGACAGCTCTTCCAATAAGTGATATAAGAATGTAGAGGCTATGTTTAGGTTCACACAACTGATTAAGTAAAGTTGCTCAAAATTCGTATGCATATGTCAGGATATTTCTCGTATTTCAACGAAGTCGGCAACGTTTGGGAGAGAGACATTCAAATTTTTTGACACCTTCCATTAAAAGCGTTTACAAAATTAAAAAGCTCGACAAATAAAGTGTTACGATTTCTAAATTCTAATTGTACCCCTTACTAGTACCCCTTTCTAGTTCCACACCAAAACCTCCAAACCTCTTTGAACGAATACTAATCCACTCGTGTTTTTCAAGGTTCCAAATTATATGGATGAAGATACCTTACCCGACTTAGCTGGTTCTGAGTACTCTGAGGAGGAATATGATGAAGCTGTTCCTTCAGAGTCCGGGTATACCACAGGCTTCACCACAGGTCCGATACATATATACTTCAGCATTTGCTGTATTTAGACTGAACTCACTATTTTTTACTAATGCTGCTGTGTACATGCATGTTGTTTTCTCCTATTAAATGCTTTCTCTTCTCTGTGCTGTATCTACACCCATGACCGCAAAATATGCATGCAGGCGATGAAGATGATGACGAACCAGGTGACATTTTTGACACATACATGGATCCACTGCAGCTGTTACAGCAGATGGAGCAAGGGACAGGAGATGTAGATGTTGAGGAGCAAGAGGTTCAAGGATCTCATCCTGGCCTTCAGCCTTATCAAATATTCCGCACACACAGAGCCCTAATGAGGCGCCGTCGAAAAGGTGGCTCAGAACCTGTTTGGGAGGATGACATAGATGGAGACAAGGGAGGAGGTAGTTCTAAAGCAACCTACAAGAAATCAGGCAGCAAGAAAGACAGCCAAACAAGCATTCAGACCTCAGCTGAAGGGAAGGTAGCATCTAGTGGAACAGCTGCTGCATTTGGAGCTGACCTGGAAGATATTTTGAAAGATCCACTCGCAGCAAAGTTGGGTTTTGCCCCAGAGCGACGCACACGACGCAGACGACGGAAAAGAAAGGCGAAGGCTGGTGTTGGCTCTAATAAGCGCCAGGTAAACAATTAAAAAAAAAGCTTTTCAAACAAGCCTGAATGTATGCATCCTGAAAACAATTTGAAAACAGTTTCTTCTAAATCTCTTTTGACCCCAGCTGCCAGAGCATGTCAGCAAGATGCTTGGGGAGGCGAATCTGATGTATGCAACACGAAGGTGATGTGATGCAACACACTGGTCATGTGATGCACAATGAAGGTGATGTGGCGCAACACGCTGATGATGTGAGAGATGTGGATTGGACTTAAACCTTTGTTAGAGCAATCTGAGGTCTACCATGTTTGTCCTCTGCGTGATTATTTTCATCAGAGTTTCTGTAGAGGTTGTGAGGTGAGAAGGAGGTTGTACTCTTCCTTACAAGTGCAGCTTCCTTAGTACACTGGCAATTTTATTGTGCACACATCATTTTCTGTGTTGTTGTTGCAGATACAAGGAGGCAATCGAAGTGTTAATGGAGGTCATTAAGGTGAATGCTGAGAAATCCCTCCCATTTCTCATTTATTTGTTTTAGAGACATTTTGGACCCTGACGCAATTGAGGTACCTTCTAAAGCGCATGCTTGATTTGCAGGAGTGCCCAAACCATGCTGATCCTTTCCACACCTTGGGATTGGTACATGAGGCAGACGGTGACATCCGTCGATCTTTGGACTTCTATATGATAGCAGCTCATCTCACTCCCAAGGTCTTCCAATCTTTGGCTGCCTTGTATGCAATTGTGTTACATGACATGTGTAGAGTGTTTTTTCAAAGAATCACATGTTATCTCTAGTGCATGTAATCACATGTAATCACATGTAATCTCTAGCGCATGTTATCTCTAGTGCATGTAATCACATGTTATCTCTAGTGCATGTAATCACATGTAATCACATGTTATCTCTAGTGCATAGCACCTCATTAACTACAGACAGGAACATGTCAGTTCCACAATGTTTATTTGAAGGACGCATGGACTTGTGACACAGGATACTATACTGTGGAAGAGACTCGCGTCCTTGTCCACAGAGCTAGGATTCTACAGGTAATTAGCAAGAGATACACTCTCGCCACAATTGTGGGACGCAAAGTATTTGAAAGTATCCAATATCTCTGACAGGAAGAAGATGAAACCAAGATTATGGCAGCGTGTGCCTTCATGTCAAAGAGCAATATTGTTGTGAAAGATTTTGCCACATTGATAGAATGTCCCACGTTGATGGGAGCCCTCTCTGTCTTGAAAACCTCCTCTGTCAGGCAAGCCATATATTGCCTAACCAAGGCCATAAACCGCAGTAAACAGGACTTGGATGCGCGGTGGGATCGTGCCATTTTGTATGCTGAGGTTAATGAGATGACCAAAGCCATTTCACACTTCAAGCAGGTGAGCTGTTGATCTCAAGTTTGAACAGTTGACGTCACAGATACTGTCTCTCTCACTTGTGTGCATTTGATTTGTCCAGGACATGGATCAGCTCATTCTCTCAACTACTCTCATTTGTGTTTATGGTTTGTCCTAGAGATAGTCCTCCTTTGCATGACTTTCAGATTGGGGAGTTGAGGCGTGGTGATGTGGAGGTGCCCAAGATGGTGGCAAGGTTGCATCACCGCATGGGGCAGCCTCACAAGGCAATGGAGGTGCTGGAGAAGCACATGCAGGACTACCCAGGTACAGCTGTTCATGCCCTTATGTTACCCTCATGTCTTCATTATCATCCCAATCTCAATTGTCCTCCAAGAACTTCCTCTTCCTCTGAGAATGATGAACACATCGTCCCTGAAATCAGCATGGGGTACCAACGGCTTCTTAAGCCCTGAACCCTAATTTCTAGTTACTGTTCAGTTTTTGTGCAAAAGAAGGGTGCCAGAGGTCTTGTAATATTAGCTATGTTTGCCACTTTTGATATATGGTTCTGATTCCTCTCCTTTCACAAAAATTGTTCAGACAGCACCGACCTAACCCACATCAACATTCTAGCTGAGCTTTACATGGAAGCAGGGCACTTTGGTCAGACGTATACCTTGATTCAAAGAGCAGAGCAGCTGCTCCTTCAGAGCTCAGCCTCTTGTGGAGATGCAGACACGCCCCTAGTGGCCAGTCTTCCACTTGACTTGTCTGTGAAGGCTGGTAAGGGCAGAACATGATGCAGGCACATGATCGAATCCTTCTAGATTGAGATGAGTTCTGTCTGATTGCTGACTACGCAGCAGCCCATGTTGCAAGGTTGGGCTTCAATGTTTTTGTTATCTGACCCGTTAATGCAGTACATAAATTTATGCATTGTTCTCTGACGTTAAAAAGATTCCAAGCAAAATCAAGTATTGAATTTCATTCGGCAGCAGTTGTTTGTCCTTCCACTTCTCCAAAGCACCTGCATACTAGATTGCTAAATCCTCTCCCGTCCAATGCAGAGAAAATGAATGCTCCCTTCTTTACCTCAAATTACATGATGCCTATGTGTGTGCATCAGGCCTATGTCTCTCCCATGTTGCGTGTGTGCATCAGGCCTATGTCTCTCCCATGTTGCGTGTGTGCATCAGGCCTGTGTCTCTCCCACCTTGGGCGCCCTGAGGATGCTGAGAGTTACTTACAGAGTCTTTTAAATGAACCAGCTGATCAATTTTCTGATCTACACTTGGATGTGGGGAACGCTTTTATTGCCATGGGGCAACATGAGCAGGCCCTCCTATTCTTAAAACGACTTGAGGTATGTAAATTTGTTCAACAATCTGTGCATGTGTATCCAAGAGTCTAGAGGCGTGCTTTCTATGAAACATCGTCTCAGTTGATAGGCAGCCTTGAATTCTTGATTTAAATGTAATGAATATTGATGTTGAGGTGTGGGGAGTATGGACTTGATTTTGGAGATAAAGAAATGTTGGCTTGATTTTTAGCATTTTAAGCATGTGCAATCAGCATTTTTGCTGAATTCTGATTGTTAACAGTTGAAGCTGACAAAGGCTTTAGTGAGCAGCTAGTCCCTCCCTCGTTGCAGTGTTCATCAGCACTAGTACTCGTGTAATCATGTGTCCAGCACTACTGCAATATGGTCTCTTCAGCCTGTTCCTCATGCATTGGGACTGCACCTGAAGACTACAATACAAGCAAAGAGTTTTTAATTGTACACCTCATTGCAGGAGGTCCCCGATTACCTTGAACCTGCACTTTGGGAACGGTTGCTGTTGTGCTACAGAGCGCTTCATCGCCCTGAAGCTGCACTTGACATGTACCTGAGAAAAGCCAGTCTTTTGTCAAGTGATGATCCAAGGTGAGACCTGAGGGTGCTCAAGATGATGCTGATTTAGACCTAAGGGTGCTCATGAAGGATATGGTCATGACCACCAAGAAACATAGCTATGACAGAATCAAGAAGACGACAAGTTTGTGCTGATGATGTCTACAGTGTATGATGTTGCTATGTTTCATGTTTGGTATCGATTGAATACTTGCAGGTACTTGGAGGTGTGCCTCTCGCTGGCTGAGCTGTACGCTGAGACAGGACAAAATCTGGAAGCTAAGGCTATGCTTTATCATATTGAGGGTTTGCATCAGGGACCATCACGACAAGATGCTTTGGGACAGCAGGAGGTGGACATGATGGAATATCATATCCAAATAGGGCATACCATAGGTTCTGGAGCTGCCTCTGCTATGACAGGAATGCCTGAGGTTGAGCATGCACTGCCATCATCTGCTGCAGGGCTTGGGAATGCAGCATTGTCAACTGTACAGGCTGAATCGGGCCTGCCTAACCAGAGAGTTTCAGATGTAGACCAGTTCCTGCGACAGAGTCAACTCAGTCTCAAGGTATGGAGTTTTCAGTTAGATCTGATGAAGCCTCACAACTTACAAAGAAAGCCTGATGAGCACATGACATCTTGAAAACAACATATGGAGGACTCCAACATGCTGTTTGATGTGCAGATGCATGTCACACAATTAATGTGACCAAGATTAAAGGATCCAACTCTTCATTATTGAAAATCTAGACATGATGGTCAATACTTGATGTGGCAGAGAGTTGTAGGCTTTTGTTAAGCAACAGTCATGCCATTTAATGCTGTTGCGTGCAACTGAGTGCAATGTGCAGCACTTGGGGGCACCTGTTGTGAGTACTGAAATAGTAGCTCTTGGCCATGTATTGTACTCTCAAGCTATTAAGTGCATCGGCTTCATACATGCTGCCGTGTTAACTAATCCCGTAACTCATCATGATGCCCTATGTGCAGCTTGGAGAGCGCTCAACCTTTGTAGCCTCACTGCTCCCTGTCATGACGGAGAGCCTGTCACTCCTAGAATCTGATATCATGGCTCTGAAGGATCCATCCCTGCCACCAGAGGTCAGATTATGATAGATTTCTGACAAGAACGCTGCATCTCACCTGAAGGATCTGGGACTATCATCTGCGTCCACAATTAAGTCAGAAGGGGAAGAGTCATTTGCATGTATCAGCCCTGCGTTCATTCCCAGAACTGCCTCCTTGTATTTTTCTCCTTCACATGCTACTCAGCTTCAAAAGATGACCATGTCCCTCAGAATTTAGGATTCGCCCTATGCATTGAAATCAGGTGCTGAAAGCTGTGGTGAGGCGTCAGTTTCTTCTCAGCAAAGGAGGACGAAAAGGTCTGTCTGTAAAGATGACCTGGCGCATTGTGATTGGATTTGAATATCAGAAAAAGAAAGCCTGGCATTTTGCACATGTGGCCTTACTTCTACCCAAGGTGCACTCCATAATTCATACGTACTCTTGTGAATACACAGCCACTGTTACCAATCATGGTCATTAACAGGTGAGGGTGCCCAAGAAACAGAGAGTGTGTTCAAGGGTGCTTTCAGAAGGGAGCGTCGCTCCATAAAGACCTTAGAGGCTGACAGAAAGGCAGAAGAGTATCTATCAAGCCTGTCTGCCAAGTCCAGTACAGCGCCCTGGTCGACCTCACTAACTAGGGCCCTGATGAGCCAGGAGGAGTACTTGATGGTGTTCATACAGCTAAACCAGTAAGAGCTTACTAATGTATCAACAACATAACAGTAAAGGGACAAAGTGTCAGGGTGCTTATATTTAAACCCTAATGTTATAAACCCTAGGCAGAGTAAAATACAGAGGCGCTAGTTTGAGGACATTCAATTGTTTTTAATCGAGAGGGTTTCCAACAGATGCCTGGTTGCCAAAAACATGATCTGATCAGGGCCTTGATAGAAGGCGGCCAAGGTCAGGAGGCTGCCACACTTTTGTCAAAAGCACATGACCTTTGCGGTCAGCAGAACAAGTGAGTCTTTAAGGGCTTTAGCACATGCCTTACAACTTGCTCTGAATACCTAGAGGCAGTCCTGAGTACCTCTTGAAATGAAACGTGCTTCAAGTGCTGTACCAATCACGACAGAATGACATTATTTGTATAACATGGTGATGCAGGTTGTTCCCACGCTCCTTCCGAGACCGCTTGGTGATTCTGTTAGTCGATGCAATGTCCAGTACTGGGCAGTACGGGCCTGCCATGGCACTCCTCAGAGGTCTTTGTGTTCGCTGGCCTGCCAGTGTAGCTGCATGGTCTCGGTACTGCCGTGTAAGTGCCAAGGCAGGCACCGTTCGGAGCTGGGCTGTACATGTGTCCACCATGAGGAGGAGGTGTCCTTCAAGCTTGCCAGTCATGATGATGCAGGTGGTGTAGTGAAGTATTCATGTGCTCTTAAGACTTAGCATGCTGTTCTTGCTTCATGCAGTAGCCTGGATTTATGACTCCTGCTTTGCTTCTGTCAACATGTTAAGGTTGCGCACGGTGCAGACCTCGCTGCGCTATGGGCAATGAAATGAATTTCATCAATTTTACTTCTGTGTTTCATGAATGTTGAATTCGCAGCTGACCTGACCTGGCAGGTAGTAAGTCTTAAGCATGGAGACTGTAAGCCAAATTCTGTGTGTTGTTTATGAGGCAAGCCTGAGTAAAATAAAGCGTTTGTAAGTGTACTCACTTGCATGTCATGGATACTGCTGAATGTACTTCATGCACCTCCCATTTATCGCTCTGCCAGGGTCATGTGCACAGCATGTACCGCATGTACACAGAGGCTCTCATGGAGTACTTCCATGCATACCGGTACTGGGCGCAGGAGCCACTCCTCAGTCTCTGTATCGCAATCGCGTATCTGAACCTTGCAACAACGAAGAAAGTGCCTGACAGGAACAGAGCTGTCCTGAATGGCTTCGCCTTCATGCAGGTAAGCAACAAGACCTGATGCAGAGCACATACCATGTCCTGACCATGAGCCATGATATGTTATGATATGGGTTTTAAATTGTGTTTTTATACTTTTTAAAAACTTTTTGCTTTTGATCTTAGCGCTGACATGGCTTTGAACAGGAGTATATAGCTTTGAGAGCTGGAGAACGCCATGTTTTGAAATCTGATTCTGGGAATGCGCAACAAGCCATAGTAGATCATGATAGTATGGGCAGCAGCCGCCAGCAAGAGGCTTTCTACAATATGGGGAGAGCAGCTCATCAACTAGGACTCTCACATGTAGCTTTGCAGTATTACCAGAAAGCACTGGAAATTATAGTGAAGGATGAGCCTTCCCTGGCCCAACAGCATACGAACAGGTCCAACATTGATTCAAGCAGCACATTCTCTTCGCAGGACAGCAAGATGGCCTCAGATGGGTCTCTAGGTAGTAAGGTCTGTCTCAAGTACGAAACAGCACACAATCTGGCTATGATATACTTGAATAGTGGATCGACAGAGTTAGCACGAGAGATGTACCGAAATCATGTTGTAATTTAGTTGTAGTAACTGATTGCGTGACGTCTATTCGTATACCTCCTTTTGAAGATGCTTCACACATCATGGCCTGGCCATGTTCGAGAGCGCATACTCAACGTCCATTCCAAGTGTAAATACAGCGTAATTCACAAGAAAAAGTTATTGCGCAACGAAGATCCCACACCACGCTCTTGTCATGATAGCTGTACATGCATGTAACTCGTTTGCCCCAACTTACTGTTACGTACTGAATGTGTTCAAATGTTAAATCTCACAGCATTTTTCCAGTTCCTAAGTGCCACGTGAAGTGACCACGTGTACTTTGCTTCGAAGTTCAGCCTCGAGCTACAGCTATGTCCCATTCTCTCACACGTGAAGACATTGCACGTGCAGCCGCGAGTGTACCCACACAAATTGCACCTTTAAGTGCTGACTACGCTGGGCGATCTTCTATGGACTCCGAGGACAGCATATCAGTTGCAACGCGAGGGGCATCTCTTCATTTACCACATATTAATAGTTTTGAAATGTCTACTGTTACATCCGTTGCCAGCACCTCCATGAGCCAAGGAGACGTGCCCTCTTCCCTTTTCTACAATTACCCTGTTTGCAATGGAAATCCACCTGGTCGCTGGGCCCACTCTTCCTGTGCTTACGGGATGCACATGATCGTTTTTGGGGGAATAGGTGCGAGTGGAAGCTCAAACACACAGTCCTCTTTGGCATTGTATTAAAATTTTTGAATGAAACTTATATTTTGATGCAGGTCACAGCACATATGACGATGTTTGGATCCTTGACACCGAAACAATGCTGTGGCGGTGTATATCTCCACGTCCATACTCCACCCCCAAGGATCGCCCAGATAAGACAATGGCACATGCAGCAGCCTCTTGTGGGCAGAGCATTTTTGTTTTTGGAGGTCAACAGGGCCGAAATTTCATTAGAAAGCTTTATGTGTTAAATGTAGATGATGATACATTTTTGTGGCGACGTATTTCTAATGATACTCTGCCGTCTGCTCGTGCCGGCCATGCGATGGTTACTGTGGACTCGAGAATCTTCCTGTTTGGAGGACAGGGAAAAAAGCTCATGAACGACCTGCACTGCCTAGACCCCTCGTCTGGCCAGTTCCATGAAGTTCATCCTAAGGGGCGTTTGCCCTTGCCCAGGCGCGGCATGAGCGTAGTGTACGATGGTATGGACTCCTTAGTGTGCTTTGGTGGGATGCATGGCAGCAGCATTGACAATGCTCTCAGTGTGTACTCACTCCAGAGGAATGAATGGAGCTACCCACAGCAGCAAGGGCAGGGCCCCAGCGCACGGACCAACCATTCTGCTGTCCTCATAGCACCTGGCCAAATGCTTGTGTTTGGAGGCTGTAATGCACAGGGAACTTTCTTTAATGATGCCTTCATTCTTGACACTATCACATTCACCTGGCAACGCCCAAAGCAGCTCAACACAGCACCAGCCCCTCGATACCATCATAGCTGTTGTCATATCAAGGGACGCACGTATTTGTATGGCGGGATCAGCGCAAAGCAGGTGTGAGCTGTCTAGCAGTTATGATACTCATATGGATAACCTTGGAAGTAGTAGAGCATTTTTAACATTCATCTTGCAGAATTCTTGGTGTATCAAACTGTAGCACATGTAAGAAGTACTTATTTACATTCAATTTCCACTACTCTGCATGCAGACTTTCGACAGCGTGGTCATCCTTGACACAAAGTTTGCAGCTGACATCAGTTACATTGCAGATGAATTGCAATCACTTACAGCTTGCAGTGAAACGGGTGACACAGATGCTTCCAGTGTTTCCTCCCGTGTCAACTCTGCCTCTGCCTCCTCCGACATGATGCGCCTGCAGCTTCAAGACCTGCTGTATAAACGGAACTTGGAGGAGATGCAGATACATGCACTGAGGCGGGTGGAGGCAGCAGGAGAGGAGGTAGATGGTCTCAAGAGGGAAGAGGCTAAAGCCAGGGTATTGCAAGCTGAAGCGGAAGCAGAAGCAGCCTCCGCTGCATCTAGAGCAAAGGAGGCGGAAATGAAGGCTGCTAAGGATGCTGCTGCTTTGATGGAGCTGAGATCTTCTTATGAAGCTGTGATGGCTAAACTGGCAGTGCGGGAGGAGGAGGCTGTGAAGGCAAAGCAGCAACATGAAGGACTTGTCAAGGAATTGGGGGTCATATCAAGCAGGTAAGGTCTTTTGAGGGCATACCAATGCATGAAACTCTTCTTAATAATGCAATGTTAAACTATTGTTGTTGTAGGGCTGGGTTAGAGGGCACCTCACTTGCATTAAGCCTTGAATGTTGCAGACATACAACTCAAACTGCTCCCTACTTGTATTGCCCTCCTAGGTACATACAGTTACAGCAAAAATGTGTCAGACTCAGCAAAGCATCGTCACAGGGGAGTCGGTCATTTGCCAAGAGACTCAGTAACTTGGATAAGCAGCATGCATCCTCACCCTCTGATGTCAAGGCTATAGAGTCTTCTCCACATGTCTCTTTGGAGAGGACGAGTGCTGACAGCTACAGTTCTGCAGAGGCCCCAAGATCTTTCCCAGAGGCTACTAAGCTCATACCAGAAGAACCTAGCTCTCATATTTTGCTTTCTGCATCTGAAAGTGCATGTTCCTCATCATCAGCAAGGCCTAGTGAGATTGCTCCTTCTCAGCCTATGCTTGATCCTGCGAATGCCTCTCAGCACAACAAAGGCATGAATGACTACAACGGCATAACAGCCACTGTGACCCACCAGGGTGTGAGAGTTACTGCTGCAGCCACTGAGGCTCCCTCAAGTGTGAATACTGCAGACAATGCTTTACCAGGGCCCCTAGGTGTTCATAATACTACATCATCTGGGTCATCTCCCAGTTGTCTGAGCACCATCCTAGCTTCGGTGGTGACCCAAAGGGACTGGCTTCAAGCAGAGGCAAGCCGTCTTAGCAGCTGTCTTGAGGCCTCGAGGGCAGAGGTTAAAAAGCTTGAAGGGCGCTACAAGCAAGAAAGCTTGCAACAGCTTTCACTGTCACAGCTTCAAGGCCTGGAGTCGGAATTAGAGACCGCGCTGAAGGATGTTAGGGAGGCAGCCGTGCTGAGGCGTATTGCTGATGCAGCGCAGTCTGCAATGGTCAGTGTGCCTCACACTCCTGATTCCTCTGTTGTTTCTACTCCACAATGCTCTATCTGTATGGAGCGACCACGCTCCCTCGTGTTCAGCTGTGGACATCAGTGCTGCTTTAAGTGCGGAGAACCACTGCTGACTTGCCCTTTCTGTAGAATGGCTATCACAACTAAAATAAAAATGTTTGATACTTAGAGTGCTTGGAAATTTCTGGGTTACTTGATTTGCCGTGCAGATCACGCACAAGTAGTGATGTGCTGTGTAAGGCAAATGCTGCAAAGGACTGTCTATGCCTTCAGACATGACTCTTCTGTTATTTATGTAAAATATAAAGCAAGCAAGCTGCCGTTCCCCCATGCTTTTGCCATGTCCTAGTAAATTGGAAGGTGAAACTCAGGACTTGATCTTACTACTCCATGCTTTGAGTGAAATCTCAAGCACAGCTGCAAGAAAGTGTTGTTAATAGGTCTTAGAACCATGAGTGAGGACCAGTGTACAGGTGCGGTACTCAAAAATGGACACTATCAGCAAAAGAGTTTTGTTGTTTTTGAACAGTAAAGGTTGACGTCCAGGAGTTAGATAAGTATGGCACGATCAGATTACATCATGACCTGCATTTTAATCTCTTTTCAGTACAGAATAATGGCCATTTTGGCACATCTTGTTCAAAACTTCCGAATGTAAAATGTACAACACTTGTACTTTTTCTTAACAGTTTATGCGCATTTGCAACTCATGTGCAATCATCAAATGTTTGTCATTTGTTGGTAAAATTAAATCTTCATGAGTGTTACATCGCAAGCCTCCACCTTACATTGTCGAAGGAGGGAAACGGTCTTCCTTCTTTGCCTTTGCTAAATTTCAAGATTGAAAAAATGCCAGAATTTTTATCAGCTCCTCAATCGCATGTGCCTATTTCACGTCAAAACAAGAGAGGCCTTGCGCATTCCCTCGTTAACTTGGCACAAGCTCGATGGGCTAAGCTTTCAAGGGCTGTGAAAGGCATAGCTAGGTGCGATTGAACGAGCAGCTGAAGCTGGTTGATTTTACACATTTGTAGGGGGCTCCCAAGAGTGTACTTAACTCATGAAGACTCTCAGATTCTTTTTGTTGCCCTCATTTACAGGGATATCCCTTAACACAATGTGTGTCATCCAATGTCTTTTCTTTCGACCACCTCACTGCAGCTTCCTGTTGCGCTGATCATTTGCGCAGGGCTATGTTTTTAGCAAAGGAGGACAAAGAAGCCTTCAAGGCAGAGTCAGAGCAGGTACATGGTTGCTGCTACTTAGGAGTATTCTGTAGAGTCAATTAAGGTGCTAATGTGGCCATGGTTCGTTTGCAGGCCTTGTCTGCTGCCTTAGCTGGTGTCAGTGAAGTGAAGCTCCATGTAGAGGACGTCAGAGATCTTCAGAAGATTAACTATTTACACCAGGTAAGAGAAACTTGCAGTGTTTGGTCTCACAACCCCTCAATTATTGGTTTTGTTAATAAAGACAAGTTTCTGCCGCTAAGAAAGTTTATGATGTGAATTAAAATTGAATACGGTCTCTCACAGCTGTTCCTTGGACACCTGTTGAATTGCCTAGGGAAATGCTGGCCTGTACACTGAAGAGGCTGTGAAGCAGCGTCATGACCTGAGAACTGATGGTGGATTGATGGAGGCTGTGCGTACATGGTGGCGGTAAGAGTGTGTGGGAGATGAGGAAGAATCAATGAGTGTCAATAAAAATCAATGCATGTCAATCAGAATCAATGTATGTCATGGTAGCAGACACCTGCATGCTTCTTCTTGCCTAGCACCCGTGCAAAGTCACATGCCTGATTGGAATTGCATCATGATTTGATATTGCAGAGATTTCAATAATGTTTGGGAGTAAGCAACTCCTTATATCTGTTGTCTCCTTACCAGTCTCAACATTCTATACTAGGTATCTTCCTAAGGACGAAACTGCTAAGTTGCCCCAAGTGACCAAACCTGTGTACTGTGCCATGGTGGTGATCATACAAATGGTGAGTAATTATGTACTGCGCCATGGTGGTGATCATACAGATGGTGAGTAATTATGTACTGCGCCATGGTGGTGATCATACGAATGGTGAGTAATTATGTACTGCGCCACAGCATATCCTTAAGGCAATGCTCTCTTCCTTCACCACTTCTCATTTTCTGCTGAAGCACCGCTGATAGACATCTTCCTTGTTATTCCTTTTTCTTCAGTACAAATTTACAGCTGCTACAAAATCACTCCTACTGACTGCTTTCTCTTCCTGAACATCTAAATTTTTGTTTCACTACCTCGGATGGATAGTACTCTATTTTTTCACAACTCTATATCATGAACTGTGTATCTTGTGCCTCTTGAACATGCAATATGTTTTGAAGGTACCCTGTATCCTTGTCTAGGTTCTCCTGCCTCGCTTTAAGATGAAAGGTGACATAAACTATGACCCTGAGGAGGACTGGCTGGATGACAACAAGGGCCAAGATTCTATGGGCTTCCCTGATTTCTTTGATGCCATGTTTGAGCTGGCTGACATGTGGTAAGTAAGCATTATGAACCTGTTATTGAGGCTAGGCTATGTACATGGCTGGACGTGAAGTTAATCTTATCAAACAAATGTGATTGATTTGGTTATAAATGTTCACAGTTAGGGTTCACAATTACTCCGAACTCTGCTTTATTTCTGCTCAGGTGTGAAAGCATGTCAGCATCTGATTACACGGCTCTCCTTTCACAGCTGCTATTGGATGCAAAAGCCCAGGGCAACATGTTTGACATGTAAGAGCGTGGTCGTCGGATTTCAAATGTTCTTTCTAGTAGCTTGAGAACTCCATGAGGATGTAGTTTGTGAATGAATTAAGGGGCATGCCTAGATGGTGTGGGTGTTATCAATATCCCCACTTGGCGATTGTCCAGTCAGACAGGCATAATTTTATAATGATCATCTCTATATGCATGCTATGGTTGAGAGTTTGTGGTGACAACCTAATGAACCTGTGCACCTTATGTTGTAAATAATTATCAAATTATTCTCATCCTTTTTTCAGCTGAGTTTCCAAGCTCTGCTTTAATCAAGCCTGGCTCATGCATGCAGGTTGTTGAAAAAGTTTGGTTATGTTGCTCCTGATGTTGCTCCTGATGTTGGAGCAGTAGAGTCAGATGAGGTAGCTACTTCCACTTCTGATCGCCACAAGGCTGCTGATGGGAGCCATGATTCTGTGAAGGAGAGCAACAATAGTAAGAACATGAAATCAAAGAAGGCAGGAGGAGGTGCCAAAATAATGGAGGGAGGAGGGGGAGATCGCAAGGGGCAAGGAATTCAAGGGATAAATGGTAAAAATAAAGGCAGAAAAACAAAGATAGTTCACATGGGTGACAGCCGTGATGTTGCAGCCCTTGCCAATGTCAGTCAATCTGGCACTTCCAGAGATGAAGGGGAAGATTCATTAGGGGATCTTAATTCCACCCTAGGCTTTGCTGCAGACCATGGTGCCAGGCATGCCATGATCCCAGAAGAGGGTGGAGATTCAGGGGTCCACATTGAGGAGTTAGAGGCCTCGTCAAACCATCCTTCTCACTCAGGAGTATTAGAACAGGCAACTTCATTGAGACCGAGACATTCCCTTCCTCCCTTACAATCTGATAACAGGAGAAAGGACAGCCATAGGAACAGGCAAGCTCCTCATGTCCTCAGGGCTCAAGTAAGAGAGAAGGAAGAGGATCCATCTGAATTTCAAAGGTGCGTGTGTGATTAGTGTGATCATTTTGAGCAGTGATGATACATACATTGGAAGGTGATCAGTATGAGCAGTGATGATACATACATTGGAAGGTGATCAGTATGAGCAGTGATGATACATACATTGGAAGGTGATCAGTATGAGCAGTGATGATACATACATTGGAAGGTGATCAGTATGAGCAGTGATGATACATACATTGGAAGGTGATCAGTATGAGCAGTGATGATACATACATTGGAAGGTGATCAGTATGAGCAGTGATGATACATACATTGGAAGGTGATCAGTATGAGCAGTGATGATACATACATTGGAAGGTGATCAGATGAGCAGTGATGATACATACATTGGAAGGTGATCAGTATGAGCAGTGATGATACATACATTGGAAGGTGATCAGTATGAGCAGTGATGATACATACATTGGAAGGTGATCAGTATGAGCAGTGATGATACATACATTGGAAGGTGATCAGTATGAGCAGTGATGATACATACATTGGAAGGTGATCAGTATGAGCAGTGATGATACATACATTGGAAGGTGATCAGTATGAGCAGTGATGATACATAC
>BEGY01000008.1:251332-278870 GCA_002335675.1 Chlamydomonas eustigma | reverse complement strand
GAAGGTGATCAGTATGAGCAGTGATGATACATACATTGGAAGGAGATCAGTATGAGCAGTGATGATACATACATTGGAAGGTGATCAGTATGAGCAGTGATGATACATACATTGGAAGGTGATCAGTATGAGCAGTGATGATACATACATTGGAAGGTGATCAGTATGAGCAGTGATGATACATACATTGGAAGGTGATCAGTATGAGCAGTGATGATACATACATTGGAAGGTGATCAGTATGAGCAGTGATGATACATACATTGGAAAGTGATCAGTATGAGCAGTGATGATACATACATTGGAAGGTGATCAGCATGAGCAGTGATGATACATACATTGGAAGGTGATCAGTATGAGCAGTGATGATACATACATTGGAAGGTGATCAGTATGAGCAGTGATGATACATACATTGGAAGGTGATCAGTATGAGCAGTGATGATACATACATTGGAAGGTGATCAGTATGAGCAGTGATGATACATACATTGGAAGGTGATCAGTATGAGCAGTGATGATACATACATTGGAAGGTGATCAGTATGAGCAGTGATGATACATACATTGGAAGGTGATCAGTATGAGCAGTGATGATACATACATTGGAAGGTGATCAGTATGAGCAGTGATGATACATACATTGGAAGGTGATCAGTATGAGCAGTGATGATACATACATTGGAAGGAGATCAGTATGAGCAGTGATGATACATACATTGGAAGGTGATCAGTATGAGCAGTGATGATACATACATTGGAAGGTGATCAGTATGAGCAGTGATGATACATACATTGGAAAGTGATCAGTATGAGCAGTGATGATACATACATTGGAAGGTGATCAGCATGAGCAGTGATGATACATACATTGGAAGGTGATCAGTATGAGCAGTGATGATACCAATATTATTGGAAGACAATTCTACTTCATGTTTCAATTTCACAGTAGCTGAATCAATCATTACCAGCAATGCCATACCATGCCATGCAATGCCATACCTGACGTTATGAGCTTATTTAAATATGTAACGAGAGGGGTTCGCTCATTTGAGCTCCTTAAAAATTGCATGCACTCATGTCTCAATTAAAGGCAAAAAATATTACCATTGATCTGAAGATAACCTCTCTTTTAAACTCAGTCATGGCAGAGGCATGCCTCCCACAAGTATGGGTATGAAGGGGCCGGGTATTGTCAACATTGACTTCAAAGATCCTGAGGAGCATGCTCCTGAGGTACCACTTTGGTAAGTGAAGTACTCTGCACACCATGTTCTGTTTATCAACGATGTTGGCATTTAAACATCCCATGTGAGGTCATGTGATAGGAGCTCTGATGCAGTCTGCCTTCCAGCAGGCTGATTTGCCATGCTGGCAAGTAGTATGTGATTTGTGACAGCATCTCATTAAAGTAAAGGTCCAAATACTAGTTTGTTTATTTAAGTAAAGTTCCAATAAATACCAGTTTGTTTATTTAAGTAAAGGTCCAAATACCAGTTTGTTTATTTAAGTAAAGGTCCAAATACTAGTTTGTTTATTTCTGAGCTTTATCAAGAATACTTACCAACATTTCTGTTCCTTCAAGGTATGAGAACTCAAGAAAGCAGGCAAGGCTAATGCATAGTCAAGCCGATGCATCAGATTCTCACAATGGGCAGCAGCGCAAGCAGCAGTTACATCCCCTAACAGACTTGCCAGGGCAGCAATATATTTATACCCGCGTCAAGAACTATACGGACAACAACCTCCCAGAGCTGTCTCAACTAGCACCATCTGCCCCCTTTGTTCCTGCAGCAGTAAAACTCAGTGCATCTCCTCAGAAGCAGTGTGAAACAGCTTTTGGCGCGATAAATGGAAGTCCTCAGAGGCCTCGTGGTTTGTGCAAGGGTTTAGCTAGTGCCAGACCCTCCTCCTGGTCTTTCGAAGGAAGTCCAGGCAAGCCACCATGGGTAAATGCAGGCAACAGGGTGACACAATCCCAAGAACCTGTGAGCCTGTTTGTACCCAGTCGTCCTGTTAGACAGCTACCTCCCATGCCCATCAGAGAGCTCTCTGAGTCACCTGCACCTCACCAATCCCTGCAGCAGGCACCTAAGACCCGTCTTCCTCAGCACCTTGCGAAGCTACCAAAGCTAGGCCATCCGATAGGGCAGGCCGCTGCACTGCCGAAACCAAAAGAGTATGCTGCCCCATTTTCTAGGAAAGTGATGCTTCCTGGGCTCCGGCAGTACCCTGGAGGATCCTTAGGGCTCCCTCTTGTAGATGGTTCTGGTTTCTCAGGACCCACTTTTGTTCCACCCCCACATGTTGATACAGACAGCAGTGGGATCTCAGAAAGAGAAATGTTGCTCATACCTCAAGTTGAATCAATAAGCTAGCTCTTCTTTGTTGCTGCTTGCTCAATAATCTAGGCTTCACTTAAACATGCTATCATTCCATAGCACCTTCCTACAGTTTAGAACTGTGAATGCAACTCAATACCTACTAGGTTGTGACATAGATTATTTACCCCCATACATGACAGTGTTGTGTGCAGACTTGGAGTCCATAATAGATTCACATAATTTTGTATATGCTTTAGGGATAAAAACGTTTCTGCTTTGTCACATGGACATCATGGCCTAGCATCTCCTTGCTAGACAAAGTTGTGGAGGAGAGGCTTCGTTAAGTTTTTGTTTATGGCTTTAAACACATTTTACGAGTATTAATTTAGGATTTGAAGTAGGTGATGAATGCTCGTTTGCACGACTTAAGATACGTAGTATTATTGCCAATGAGGACTTCCTTTTGAAGACATGTGCTTTTATTTTGGATGTAAGAATGACACATGCCATCTTTTTGTAACCTAGTTGCTCCGAAATCATGACTGTCTCCTTAGAGGAGTAGGTTTTCTAGTTCGTTTAAAATTTATCTGCAACACTAGAGTTTTATGTCTGTCTGTCTGTTGATTTTGTGTCAGCTACTGACCTGACTTGTCATGCAAGACACCTTCGTCATGTCCCAACAAGAGGAATTTTTAGCAGAAGCTGAATTGGGTGGTATTAAAAGTTATAACCAGAGAAAAAGAGGACTCGCTCACTCCCTCGTAAACCTCGCCAAATCTCGATGGAGTCGCCTGAAAATGGCCGTTGTGGGAGTGCAAAGGTTACCAAGTCAATGAGTATAAATCTCCATACATCATCGACACTCGTGCCCAACATTCGTTCATTTCAAGCTACCTCATTACCAGCTTGTACCTACTTTTACAGTGCTGTAAGCAAATCTGTCATGATTGCCATGAATGCAGGGCCAAATTGCTTGTTCAAGAAGATAAACAGGCCTTCAAGGCAGAATCTAAGCAGGTAACAGCCTTGCAGGGGAGAAGTTTCCATTTTGCACATCCCCCCCCCCATTTCGTGCCCTCTCTCAAGTAAACATCCACATCATAATCACGCAGGCTTTGACAGAGGCTTTGACAGGTGTCAGTGAAGTACAGCTTCTTGTAACAGATGAACGAGACCTACAGAAAATTAACTACATGAAGCAGGTACCTTGATGAAGCCGAGCTGACATTGACTAGATATTAATCGTTTGATGAGGCAAAAGAAACCTTCCTTTCATCAATGCTGCTGCATTATGTTGTATTAGACATGGGCTTGCTACCAGTAATTGTCACCCGCTATTGTATTAGACATGGGCTTGCTACCAGTAATTGTCACCCGCTGTTGTATTAGGCATGGGCTTGCTACCAGTAATTGTCACCCGCTATTGTATTAGACATGGGCTTGCTACCAGTTATTGTCACCCGCTGTTGTATTAGACATGGGCATGCTACCAGTAATTGTCACCCGCTGTTGTATTAGGCATGGGCTTGCTACCAGTAATTGTCACCCGCTATTGTATTAGGCATGGGCTTGCTACCAGTAATTGTCACCCGCTGTTGTATTAGACATGGGCTTGCTACCAGTAATTGTCACCCGCAATTGTTTCTTTTTTCTCTGTAAGTTCTACCTTCGTTGTTTAGAATGACAAAATTCTGAAATCAACAATTTGTCAACTTCCTGTACATTCCTGTAGGGGAATGCTGAGCTATACACTGAAGAAATCATATCTCTTCGTCATAGCCTCAGGCATGACTCATCTATTGTAGAGATAATCCATGAGTGGTGGAGGTAGGGCACAAGGACAAATGGAATTATCTGATGCGCACACTTCTTGCATTTTTGTCCCATGAGTCTGATCCGGCTTTTATTTAAAAGAGGTTCCACATTGAGCTGTACGTTGACAAGAGGTTGCAGTGTCTGCATGGTTGCCTTCTGACAGATATGTCAAATTTGACTGGCAGCTTAATGACTTCAACCAGGTTCCTCCCAAAAGATGATCACGAAGGACCTGATCTCTCCAAAGCTGTGTACTGCGCTATGGTGGTCATCATTCAAATGGTGAGCTGCGAGCTTTGTGCAGACCATTGATGATAATTAATGTTGCCGGTGGTGAGGCATGAAGTGCGTGAAGAAAGAGTTCATCCCCCCATAAAATAGTTCAAAATGCATCCTTCATCAATTTCACGGCTCAAATAATTCCTTTTTGATTATAAGGAGCCCATGGCATTGACATAAAGCACTCTGATACAGCCCATGGCATTGACATAAAGCACTCTGATACAGCCCATGGCATTGACATAAAGCACTCTGATACAGCCCATGGCATTGACATAAAGCACTCTGATACAGCCCATGGCATTGACATAAAGCACTCTGATACAGCCCATGGCATTGACATAAAGCACTCTGATACAGCCCATGGCATTGACATAAAGCACTCTGATACAGCCCATGGCATTTCTTTTTCCTTCCACTTAATGATTTAATGAAATAGGCGTAGTCGTTCATTCCGGATGCTGCACATTTTTCACCTGCTCTTCACTGTCTCCCACACTCAAGCACTTCTGTTGCGTTGCTTCTGATTCTGATGTCTCATTCATTTGCAACCCTAGGTCCTCCTGCCTCGCTTTAAGATGAAAGGTGACATAAACTATGACCCTGAGGAGGACTGGCTGGATGACAACAAGGGCCAAGATTCTATGGGCTTCCCTGATTTCTTTGATGCCATGTTTGAGCTGGCTGACATGTGGTAAGTAAGCATTATGAACCTGTGATAGATGGTGTGTAGAGGGTATGAACCTGAGATATCTGACATTTTGTGGAGATCAGCGTCTGGCACGCAATGGGTCTAAACCTCCGTTGAAGCTGCTGTGACTCAATTGGGGTTACTCAGTGGTAGCTGAAAAGTGAGGGATGCTACATACAGCAATATACAGCATTATTGTGGCTACCTGCACGGCCAAAAGAGATCAAAGAGGACATCATGGCGATTGACTCAATTGTTTAACATGCTTGTTGAAGTGAAAAGGCAGTTAGGAAGGGCAGGGCCTGACTTCTCTCATTCAATTTGAATGAGCGAACATGATGTCTAATAAGTAATAATAAATGTTAAGTATAGGTATGAAAGCTTGATTAATTACGCAAAAGCTTGATGTCATTATGGATTATGGCTGTCTTGGTTTGTAGGTGTGATGATGTGTCAGCACCGAGCTATGCTGAACTGTTGGCGTTGCTACTTAAAGATGTGAAGGCTCATATGGGACTGTTTCAAAAGTACGTGTTGGATCTGCCGTCAGCTGCTGTGTCTCATTTAGAGCATGTTTTGACAACATATACTCCATTTAGAGCATGTTTTCTAATATGATGTGTAGGCTCTTGAAGCGATTTGGATATGCTCCCATGAAAACGAAACCTGAGCCTGCAGAAAAGAAAGAAGAACTTCCAAAGAAGGGGGAACCTCCTCCACCAGCTCCCAAGAAGAAAGAAGAACTTCCAAAGCCTTCTTCAAAGTTAAAGATTGTAGATCCCCAAACACACAAGCTCGAGCCTCCTATCACAAAGCCGTCTATACAAGGGAGCCCTTCACCTTCACCACCACCACCCAGATCATCTCCTTCAACCTTGCCTCCTCCTCCACCCAAACCCTCCTCCCCTCCACCTACCAAGCCACCACCTACTGAACCTGCACCCCCTCCCCCTCCTCCTCCACTACCTCCCCAACCTCCCCCTAAAGCCCCTCCACCTGTGCTACCAGAGCCGCCAGCAACACCTCCGAAACCTCCTCCTGTCCCCACTCCTGTCTCAAGTATGCCACTCAGATATCTCGTGCCTGCTAAAAAGAAGTCACAGTGGAAAAGGCCAGTCATTCAAGAACCGCCTCCATTCATAAGAGCAGTGATACCCAAGCCACCACCAGTGGTTAGGAAGAGGGATGAAACTGACGCCTTTATTGGTCCAATGTGAGTTTGTCAATCAAGTAGCAAGCATTGAGAGGGTATAGCTCTACTTTGAAAAAGAATTTGATCTTTAGACATGAAGACTGCAACCAGCTTCAGCTCATCAGAGATGAAGCTTAATTTAGCAGCTACTACCTTTCATGTTCATAAGTCTCTACACTCTGTGACCATAAGTCTCTACACTCTATGACCACTTATAATTATTCATAAGTCTCTGCACTCTGTGATTTATTACTATTCATATTTGAACATTCCTGTTGTGACCATTTTTTTATTTTTGAATGCTGTATGAGGAGAAAATTCATACTTTTAAGTGATGCAAAAACAAATGCTACATGTTTTGTCATTGTATTGATGCAGGCCTGTCATGCAGACTTTGTACAGACATGTCAATGATGAGTCAGAGGTTGCAGATGATGAGGGTCATAAGAGTGTGAAAAGTAAGCATGGCCCCTCAAACCCTTTGTACATGACGCCAGGCCGAAGAGACATGAGGAGGGGAGATGAAAGGATGAGCGTCGCACAATCAAATAGCAATTTGCATTCATCAAAGCGGTTGGTGCAATCTGCCAGGCCTGGCGGGAGGCAAATAAGAGGAAACAATGATTTGAGCAATGGTCTGGGCAGTAGTGCAATGGATCCGCTTCAGGGGATTTCTTTGGGGGCTTATGAGTCGTAAGTTGACTAAGTGTTGCAATCAAAGAGTTTAGAGACAGATTATGAAAAAGGAAGCTAGTACTGAAAATAGATGCATGCATGCGTGATGCTAAACACGTTTTTGAGAGAATTGACCCATCACGTGATTTTGTCCTTGAATAATGCTTAATGAGCATGTTGTTCTGTTCAGATGTTCAACATTGCAGGGCTGCCTCCCTCTCAAAACAAAACAAATTTTCATTCTATTTCATCTTTTCAGTAAGTTGTTTTTGGTTAAAAGTAACTTCTTTTGTCAAAACTCCTTGCCCAGGTACTTGAAGTTTGTATCATGTGTTATTGACAAAGAGGTCCCATGGCCTGGCAAGAATTCCATCAGCCAGCCACTTTGCGCCACCTCAGATCAAATCAATCCAAGCAGTGGAAACACAGGGAATGTAGTCCATGACGTATTTATTCCAGTTCCAGCACTACAAGACATCTCAAAGGAAGTTGACCATGACCCTAAAAGCCTGGGCCTGGTCAATGCATCTGGAGCGGCTGAGGCTGTGGCTGACGCAAAGGCTGAGGCTGGTTACAAACTAATGGTAATCAAGAGGAAACAAAGCTCAGTGTCTCGACCTATATCTGCCAGCTCTGGCATCTTATCACGGGCTGGTTCCGCTCATGGATCTGTGGTTGAAGTGAGGTACTATGAAGAGTCCGTACAAGAGGGAGGAGGCCCGATGTACCAACTTGCCCCTGTTGATCTGGACGATCAAAGGCCATCCTCAGCGCCATCATCCTCACTATACCATCTAGATAATTTGAGTGACATCTCTTTGCTGATGAGTCAACGTCCAGGGCAGGCAACACCACTCAACAGAATCTCCACACCCATGAACACATTGCAGGAGAGGGGAGCATCAGGGGAGGTGGTTGACAGCTCAGCTACTTCCTCTCCTCAGAGCTTCAACAGATCATCCTCTCCTCACAGCCCACCAATATACAGAGCTCAGATTCCAACCAACTTCACAGGGACCAACAGCAGAAGGTCCCCACTGATACCACCAAGCAGATTGGGCAGGCCCTCTGCCAGCAGCTCTCCTTTGAATGGGATTCAAGGCCATGCTATGATCAGCAAGGAGCGAACTCATGACCTCCCCTCTTCCCTCTTTAACGCACTCAGTCTCTCAAAATCTCTGCCTCTTTCTACAGAGCTACATCCGCCTCAAGACCATGTTGAACAAAGCAACCTCTTTGAGAATGTGACAGACAATGTGAAATCACACTCTCCAGGGCTTCCATCACAAAGTCCAAGTTCAGAAAAGGCAGACGTGGTGATCCCTGCCTCTAATCCTGACCCAACTGTCAACATACTTGTGTCGGTGGATGTTCCTTCAGCTGCGGATGGCAAGCAGGGCCCTTCACAGATATCAACAGAGGATGGCTCATTGACATCAACTGATGCAGTAGTCGGGCAAAGCATTGGCAGTGCAACAGTTGGACCTGCAGAAACCTATGTGATATCTCTGGCCTTCTCTGAAGATGTTGCCAGGCAGCAGGCCAACAAGGCCTCAAGTGACAGGCCAGCAATGTGTGCAGATCTTGGGCCATGGCCGGAGGATGATGGGGGAGTTCCTCCAAGTAATCAAGGAAGCAGTGATTTGCTAAGCAGCACTATCCTCAAGCTGGATTTTAGACCTCAGCCTTTAAGTCACATTGGAAGAGCTGCTGAACATGTGAACAAGGAGCTCAGCTCTTTGGTTGCCATGGTAGCTGGGCAGCAGGCCAGGATGGCAGCCAAGGACCTCATGAGTGCACCGATGCAATCTAGTGTCATCCCTGGCAGTGGCGCAACATCAACCAGCCTGGAAAGGTTAGAGACCGAGAAGGGGTCTGCTGGGATTGGAAATGGGAGACAACAACAGGGACGCCCTGCAAGTGCATCAGCTTCTACGAATCCTTTGCCATCCAAAATGAATGAAGGACAAAAACTTGTAGTGAGTGCAGCCTCCGCATCAGCTGCTGCGTGTGCATTCAAACTGTCAAGGCAGGCGGTACCAGGCAGGTTCCGGGGCAAGCTTATTGCACCAGCCCCACGGGTCATCCTCATGCCCCCAAAGGAAATGAGTGTAATGGGCAGGCCCTTCTCTGCGCACACTTCTGGGCGAGTTGGACAGATCCCATTGAAAGTGGAAATAGGACCATACACAAAAAGGAAGGACTCTTCTTTTACACATGATGATGTTGCATTTCATATTTTGTGAAAAGTGGGGACATATTTTTGCATGTACAGTTTAGTTTTAAGTTTCATCAAAATCATACATGTTCAGGTTACCTCTACCAGAGTCATGCATGGCCCATATTTTGTTAAGCTCTAGCATAAACACACATTTATTGTTTAGCTTTATCAGAATCATGCATGGCCCATGAGAGAGCTAATGTAGAGTCCAAACATGAAACATGTACCCTCACACAACTGTTTTCATTATTTGAATTATGAATCTGCTGTGTTCAACTAGTTGATACAAATCACACATCACCATTAGAGGTGAACAAATGTTTTTGTGCCAATTTAAACACCGATTTTTAAACAACCTTAATTACATGCAACTTAATACGGGCTCCAGCCTATCTTGTCGCATATAGACAATTTATTATGCTGTGGAATTCGTTATCTATTATAAAGGTGCCAAGAAAATTATGTTGAGAAACGGCCATTCAACCTGTCGTTCTGATACTTTCACACTTGAGCGTTCAATTAACGTCGATGCGAAGCTGAAGCAAAAATGTCTCCACAAATAAACTGTAAAGTTTCTACGGCCTTATAGATACATGTAAAAAAGGACAAACTGGTCCTTTTAGGATGTCAACGCGGAGAGTCGACAGGCTTTTCAACCAGACATACGTGTCATCTAGCTCTGCCGCAGCTACCAATAAAGCCACTCTTGTTCCTGAAAAGGAGGTGTCAGACTCAATTAAGCGCATTCTCGACGCATGGGAGAAGAAAGACTACTTTAAGCTTCTTCAGTTGCAAGAACCAACAGCAGATGATCTAGGTAAGTCAAAATTTTATCTGTGGTTTAACACATTCTATCTGAAGCAGCAGAACTTAGATCAGGGTAGTGAGCATACATTCACAGCAACTTTGACAAAGCCAATTAGGAATTACTTTGATAATCTAGATCAGAAGAACATGAGGTTGATGTTGCAATCTTTCAGGGCGGCCTGTGTGGCCATGTACATCCAATGATGTCTCAAGGGCTTTTAGAAAGCTATCGATTCTGGTTCACCCAGATAAGAACCCAGGAGAGGATGCAAGGTGGTGAACAGGCATGACTCATGTTAGGCACATACCTAGTTCTCCTGGCCCTTGGCCTAGAAGCATGGGTGCAAATGCAAGAGCATTCAAGAGTCAAAACTTTCTGACATATTCAAGATAAATGTGTGCTAAGGCCTAAGGATGCTATGTCTCCAGATGTATCACATCTTCTACATGTATCACTTTAGTGGTGGACATCTCTGCAGGAAGTCCTTTGAGGCATTGAATGAGGCACATCGCATGCTTAGAGATCCAGATTCATTATGCGAGGTAAACGACATCATCAAGTAGATTTAAATGACACAATGCTTTCTTTGTTTAGGGTTTGCTTGTACTTGAATGTTTGAAGTTTTAGCAGGATGCAAAACACCAATGTTAATCTGACAATCCCTGCACTCTTTGAAGCACTCGTGGACACTCAAAGAACTGTTAAAATAACTGTGATAGGGTTTAGGGTTTATCACGGTGATGTTGATGGAAGTCAGTAAGAAGATGAATGTGAATGTTAACCCTTAAGGTTTGCATCCATTGGAAGTATTGAAGGGAGATGCAGTGATTGCATTTATTTTCACGTTTTTAAACGCTATGAGTGACAGCTCTAAACATCCTCTTGGAACTACCCTGAAGATGATCCATGCCTTTGTCCCAAGGAGTATCACCTTACGTGCCTGAAATGGTTAACTTGCGCAATCTCAAGGCTTCGATTAACAGCCTTGTCAATTATCATTTACTAGGTGTTGCGCAGCGCTGCCACACGCTTGAGGGCCGAGAAAGAGCGTTCTGAAGCTAGATCCACTGTAGATCAACGTATTCAGCTGAATGCAACCAAGAATGCAAGAGCACGAGACATGAGAAAGGAGGTAAGAGTCAAATATCTGTAGTTGAACATTGTCGTCTCTTTCTCAGGACTACTTTCCTTATGATCCATCCCCAGAAGATATGATCTGTGAATAGTGAATATATCACACCATAAAAAAAAGACAAAATCAGAACTAGACACTTTCTTCTATGTGCTTAGAAGACCATGTACCTAAACTGATTGGTGAAGTGACAGAGCTTAAAGCCTGCCTTTAGGTTTTGCACCTCGTCTCTTCAATTGGAAAATTGCCACCTCAACATGTTGCATCCTGATTGCCTCTTAACCCTCAATTAAAAATGAATATCATCAGGAAGGGAAACATTTAGAAGGCGTAATACTGGATCAAATGAAGAGGAGGCAGGAAGAAGGGAGAAGGAAAATGGAAGCTGCCAGTCGTGCCAAAGTTACAGAGCTTCATGAAAGAGACAAGATTGACAAGATGGGAGCTGTCGGGAGCTCAAAGGGAGCAGGCGATAGACTTGCAGAAGATAGTGATGATGAGGACGTACCTCGTGTATTAAAAAAACGAAAGAAACCGGCATTCATATAGCCGGCCAAGTGCATACGGACTGAAATTTGAATGTATGGCGTTATTATTGTGTGACAACCCAACTTTACTAACTAGGTACCTACTTCATGCATTGTAACATGATAGCTAATGTTGAAATGCGTAGCACTAAGCCACTAGTACATCTTCCTCCTAATTATGTGCTTGGAGACCTCATTGATCCTGGGAGACCTCAACATAGCCTCTGCGCTCTCGTTATCACACATGATCTTCATAGCTTCATCCTCATCTATCACACCCAGATTAGGAAGTAGCTTCTTGAATCACAGAGCTTCCTTGATGGCTTCAGCTGCAACCATGAACTCTGCTTCACATGATGATGAGTCTGCAATGGTGGGTTGCAGTCTACTTCTCCAAGACTTTGCTCCCCCATTCAACATGAATGCAAATCCAGTGGTGGAACGTGAGTCATCCCTCTGACCACCATACTCAATGCCCATCAATTAAGTGGCTGCTAAGTACTTCAGGATGTCTCCATTCTTAACCTAGCCACAAAAAATTATATGACACTTAATGCTTCACCTCATGGGGAAGGCGGAAGGTTTGTGAGCATCCCGAGTGTCCTTATGCATCCTCCCCACACTCTCAACATAGTTGACAGAACGAGTGAGAGAGCTAAATTTGGTGGCCAAGTGCCACTAAAGAGGGCCGCCTCTGCACCAGCAATTTGGCTTGCTAGCTCAACTTTGAAACCCTCTTGTCCAAGAAGAGAGAGAGAGACATGTAGTCCCAGCAGTCTTTTGGCAAGCTTCCATCATCTCTCTATACCTGAATTCCCTTTGAGTGATGACATGACAAAGTCTCAGTTCATGAGGAAAAGTGGGTTCTGGTATGATGGCATATCTAAAAGATCTGATTCTGCTTTTGGAATCTGGGGTAGAGTCAGAGAAAATGAAGGCGATGTAGCGTACGATTATTGTGCCTTGTCATCACATTCCTTGCCAATGCTTGACTGTAGCAGCCCAATCATTCCCCAAGCACAGCTTGTTCCTAAGGACAGGAATGACCATTCAATGCCACTGCTCCACCCCCGCATCCCGTCCTAGGAGCAACACCTAAGTACTAGCAATAGTACACCCTCGCTATCCTTGCTGCAGGAGACCCATGCCGCTTTAAGACTCAGTACAAGGACTGTGCAGGAAGTAAGGAGGCCCCGCCCGACAGTGTTTTTATTACCCTGCAAAGACTTGCCTGTGTTGAAGATGTCTCTCTCAACGGGTTTACCTCTAAGTTTCCAAAGCTGGGGAGAGGCAGTGTGAGCCCAACTGGACGACCAGGCTGTGATGCGGCATCAAGACAAAATGCTAGTCAGAATGCAGTGCTATCCCATGAGGTCGACGATTCAGCAACATATTCCCTTGTGAAGACTGTTGTACCCAACTCACACTCATCATCAGTGTCAAAGCCTGATGATAAACACAAGATGGTTTTCAGCCTCAATCTTGGCTGGAGGCCAGCTAATCAGGCTTTCAAGGTATTTACCTCTTCTCCCTCTTAAATGGGGAAACCTGGAGGATATTAGATTTAATGAAAAAGGTGCTCGGTTGTGGAATTCATTTTTCATCTTTTGATATGTAGGCAGGACAGAGGCTGAGTAATGTCAATGCTTTTGCTCTTGCTGCCAATTAGTGTACATCCTCCTTATCAGAAATACCTCCTCTTGAGGAGCATACATTGGCCTGCCCACCAGTCAATAAAAATAGATGGTTCAGCATCATTATGTGCTTTGGAGGTTGGCCTGTGGCCTGCCACTTGATGGTTTATAGCAGATCCTGCTTGGATTTCCCTTTCAAGAAATTCAGCAATTCATGGAGGTCTGGCTAAGATATTTTTTCTGAGATAACAGAAATGGTTGCACCCAATTATTGGATTTGGCTCAACTCAATACAGGCTCATCTTCATAACAGTTTCATGGCACTTCATCATATCTATGCCACAGTGTTTGTAAGCTTTTTAAGACATGCTTGTGCGGATGTCTTTATCTCCATGGTGCTGACTTCAGCACTGTAAGGTCATGTACTTTGTGTGTAGCTTTTAGGTGTCTTCATTGTTTCTCCTTGGAATCAGTGAAGGGTAATAAGCGCAGCTGGATAGAAAGGGCCTATGTGAGATAGGTAGGCATTGGCATGTTTTACATGTAAGATCAATGTGACATTGAGCTTCTGTACATCAACTGTGCATTTTATAAATTTGGTAATGGTGCAGATTAGATCGTGTAATGCAGAATGTGTTTTTATTTGATCAAAATTTTTCTTATTTCAATTGAACCGGTAATTATGGACATATGCAGTATAATTAAATAGCACATCGCCCGGCATAAAATTTGATAGTACGTGCGCCGTCTAAACTTCACTTCTTATATTTTAGGCATAAGCATCCCGTACATGTGTGACATGTCGAACTAATTAGAGGCGGAGAATACCATTCCACAGTAATTTGCTTTCATTAAAATTAGCAGCAAAGATTTGTGACCCTGTTATTGATGTGAACGAACCTAATACTCTTCTGCAGTATTTGCACCCTTTCTCCTGTCTCAAATGAAATGAGCATGGCAAAAATAAGTGATGTCCAGGGAGTGATCCCACAATTTCGAATTAATGGGTACAAACCAGCTTATACATCCAGCGCAGCTTTCTCATTTGCACCCTCGACAACTTTAGCTCCTAGAAAAGGTTTAGCGCACTCCATCGTGAACGTTGCTTTGTCAAAATGGCGGAAGAAACTTCAAAATCAAGTTTCTGGAAGAAAAAAGTAAGATTGCTTAAATTGTCTTCAGGTTCTTCTCTGAGATAAATAACTTCCATCCGTTTGCAATTTTAGGAATTTTGCATTCTCAAGAATGCAGATGGCCTCTTTTAAAGCAGAGGCTGATCAAGTAAGTCATAACACTCACTTACCTAGATAGCACTTGTTACAAGGTATCATGATGCCTTTGATGGTGCTCCCTAAAGGTATCAGCATGCCTCTAATGTCTAACCCTCAACGCTCCTCGCCCTACCATTTTTGGCACATATTGCAGGCCGTGGTAGAGGCGCTATCCAGATTCAGTGAGATCAATCTGCAATTAGAAGAGGAGAGAGATATAAACAAAATCAACTTCATGCATCAGGTACTTTTGGTACCCATCTGAAACTGCCTGGCTGAAGTGGATGTTGTCAAGCACACATGCCTTGAACACGATGCGACTCAATTAACTTGTTTCAAATCTATTCTTTGCTGTGATACCATTTGGAATTCATGTGCAAGGTCATACATATCAGAAAAGTCCCCCTGGTATTGATTGCTGCTGTGGTTACGAATGCCTGCACAATCTCTTGAAGCAGAAATGAATGCTGTGCATGGTTGCCCTTAACATAAAGAAACATGTCAGGACCTGACTGATTCAGGTAGCAAGTGGTACTTTTTAAATGTGTATTAAAGTAATTTGCACTCTGGAATCTCAATTTGCAATTCTTTTAACATGGTCCATGTTATGGATGCTGATGGATGCTGTCAGGGCAAAGCTGAGTTGTACACAGAACGCGCGCTCTGGATGCGACATACACTGCGAGAGGATGAAGGCATCCTGAAAGTGGTTCGAGCATGGTGGAGGTTTTTGACTGTCAGAGATGGCCATGAAGTTGCAGTAATTGGGAAGCCTGTGTACTGTGCAACAGCTGTAGCAATACAAATGGTGGGAGTTGAAATGGGAATGCAGTTGAAGGACTTGGTGAACAATATGCTGACAGCCGCTTTCCTCATGAAAACTGAAAACAAAAATAGAAAGGAACATTGGTCGATGATTTTATGTGGTCCATATTCTCAGCTTATCATATGATTTTAGCACAACAAGATTAGTAAAGGGCTTCAACAGCTCTTGATTGAGACGGCTTGTAAAGCAGGGACATGGCCTTGCGTATAACAGGTGCTACTAGCTCACTTTAAGATTCAAGGGGAAATCACATACGACCCAGAAGATGATTGGCAGGAGGATAATCATGGACGGGACAAAATGGAGTTTTCTGATTTCTTTGATTCCTTGTTTGAGGTTGCAGACATGTGGTAAGCTGACGGTTGATATTTCTTGATACAGTTCTAGAAAAGCCTAGTACAATGACCTTGCATCATGACTTGTGCAGAATCAAGGTGCATTTGTAGATAGTGACTTGGTGCATGAATCATCACTCAGTACAAATGCATGCTGAAGCAATTGTGAGGATCAACACTGCTGTACATGGTGGATAGTCTGCACCAATAGGACTACTCTGTTACCTACGTGATGGTGTGATCAGGTGTGAGAAGATTTCAGCTCCAGACTATGGCGCTTTGCTGTCAAGGCTGTTGCGTGACATACAAGAACAAGAGGAACGTACTGGGATGTTCACAAGGTGAGGGATGCTGTGAATGACAGGCCTTAATTGAAACATGAGGATGTGCTGATGCATCATTGTGTTAATGTGTCCACAGATCCCCTCGAACTCTGTTAAAGGGGAAATATGGCTGCATATGTGACCTATTTAGTAGATTCAAGTGTGGTGCAATATGCCAATAATTAACCTGGGTTCCAATCTCCATAAGTGTTTTTTCATTAAATTTTCAATTAGTGTTTTCCGCACGCGCTACTCTGCAAATGCAGACTTCTTCTATGTACATTTGTAACCGCCTTGTTTTTATTGACGGTGCCTGATGAAGGTTGTTAGACAGGTTTGACTACGTGCCACCTCACACAGAGCCAGATTCTGTGGTGGAGAGCTATCGAAAAGCAAAGAAGGCAAAAGTAAAACTACCCACAAGACCCAAAGGAGTGCTTGAAATTAGAGTGTAGGTGTCTCTGACTCTTCTGTAACCTACCCTGATAGAGTGTAGGTGTCTCTGACTCTTCTGTAACCTACCCTGATAGAGTGTAGGTGTCTCTGACTCTTCTGTAACCTACCCTGATAGAGTGTAGGTGTCTCTGACTCTTCTGTAACCTACCCTGATAGAGTGTAGGTGTCTCTGACTCTTCTGTAACCTACCCTGATAGAGTGTAGGTACCTATATAAATGTGATGGTGTATATATCATCACCTGCAAATACACATGGCTCGTGCTCTTTTACAAATTCAGCACAATGTTTCAATTATCCTGTCATCCAAGGGTTGTCATACTTCTCTACACCTGTATGAGGACAAAGCTTCAGTTTATGTCCTCAAACACAATTGCTTTTCCTTTTTCTTTATATACTCTCACGCTTACAGGCTTCCCCGTCAGCCCACACGCTGTATTAATGAAGTGGATGAGATGCTGACACAAATGGGAGTTATGCTGAGTCAGCAAGGATTCCAGGGATTGGAAGAGATACCTGAGTGGTAAGTTGGCGTAAGTAAAGAAGTTAGGCAAAGAGCTGAAGACAGATTTTGATAGTTTGCTTACAACTTATTGCAATTTCTGTGCCTTATTTGCTTCATGAGATACTAAATTCTCCTATTTTCCTCAATATTTTTCTAGTTACCAGCCCTAGCCCATGCCATGTTTTGTACTGTTCAAAGTCATCAAAGCCGTAATGACATTCAGGTACTTGCGGTACTTGCACCGTATTATGGCCACTTGGTGCCCCCCAAAGTCGCCTCCACGTACATCAACAATGAGATGGCGCTCTCCGCTCAGTCGCTCATGCCCTTCTCCAGGGTATATGGACACAAGTGTGGAGCAAGGAGGTATGAACCTGGCTGCGAGTCTAGAATGGCCTCCAAAGCTGCCTCAAGCTGATGGCCACCTAAATTATCCCTCAAACTCTGCAGTCAGTGGTAACAGCTGGTCAGGGGCCGCAATGTCTCAAGGTGGATTGAGCAGCTTGTACAGCAGCAGCAGTACAAAAGAGTTGCATGGCAGGACCGGGAGGTTTGTGAGAGTGCCCTCAGTCCTGTTGACACCTCCACCTGACCTCATTCCATCACCCTTGTTTGAGCCTCGCTTCCTAACCACGCCACTGCTGGTAGGAGTTGTGACTCCGAAGGGCAGCAGGCCTACTCGCAGTAGTTTTGCTGCAAGGTTCGTGGACCACCCACCAGCAAATGCTGCTGCCTTACCATCTAAGAGAAATGGAGCCAAGGAGAAGTTGCTGCGCAAACTTCCGCTTGCTGTGTCTCCTCAATTCTTATCAGAGTTAAAAGTGCTGGGCAAGTCTTCCTCCTTGACAGGGGAGCTGCCACCTCTGAATGCTCAGATGGTTCTGGACTGTCGCTTACTTGATGAGGCAGTAGCAGCAGGCTTAGGAGGAAGTGGGGCGCTCCCTCAGGAATTTAGGAAAGAGGCACTGCATGAATGACGACTACTGGACCTAGTGTCATGTGGCACTGCATGTATGACGACTACTGCACCTGCCATCCATTTTATAATGTGTAGTAAAAATGTATGTACCTTTGAGAAGTTGCTTGACAAGGTTTGTGTGAATGGCACGTTTCGCCATTTTGTGCTTTCTAGGGAGGAGGAGGATTCTCTGCTTCCTCAAGATATTAGTATATGATTCAGTTGATTATTGCATTTATTTATACAATTCACTAAGCGGTTGCTGTGAGGAGTTTTAGTTTTGAATTTGAACAGCAACAACATACAGAATGGTTCCTGAATCAATGGACGTACGCAAATAGCTGACGACTACTGCTGTATTTGCGTACGAATGGAATGTTCATTTTCATGTACACTTCTTATGAAAGATGATCTTGCTGAGAAATAATAATTGTTGTTATTGTCACTGTGCCCTGATTTTTGGGCCTCGTTTTCTCCAGTAAAATTAATGACTGGGATGAAGATATCATATGTAGGACGATGTGCAATACCAATTACTGACATGTGTCATGGGAGCTCTTATAAGTAAGGAACCCATGAGGTCGCTACCATGATTTTAGTTACCTATGGACACTGACACTCTTGCTTAATCATGTTGTAGATTACATTTTTAGACGTCTGGGCAGAAGAGTCGTAATGCTTTAGTGGTGTGCACATCTCGAACAATATGCTTCCTGCATGCATGAAAACCTTAATTTTCTAGGTTTATTTAACTCTCAGTACCTCGTCCATATAGCACTATTCTGCATGACAGAAAGAATGAGTGGATATTTATGATCACGCAATTATACCACTGAGCACTGCAACTCGTAATGATAAGCATGGATGTATTTCAATTTGATTGTAATACTTCGTAAGCAAGGACACTATGAATTCCTTAACACTCTCTTCCTCTTCATTTATGTGTACATATTTCGCCGTACATTATGCAAAAGAGAATCGAAGAAATGCTGTATAGTTTTTGAAATACGATTATTTTTATGAATAACTGAAGGTACTAGAACTTCATGTCATTGTAATGTTCTAGGAATGTGCAGAGGGCTTTGAAATGCATCAATCAAGGAAGGCATCACGTCGAGTTACCTGCAGTAGTTCAGAAGAGGAACCAGATTTGATTGAGGCAGTTCGTGCACCCCTCCTTTCCGATTCTGCATCGATATCCGTAACAACGTCAAGACCCCTTCATGAAGCATACACGTGTCAGGATGCAATGGACATCATTGGATTCGGTCGCTGGCATGTATTGCTTCTCGTCTTCTCTGGAATGGTGTGGTTCAGCGACTCTTTGGAAGTAATGCTTATGTCTCACTTGGGAGCAGCAGTGAGTAAGCAGTATGTTTCAGCAAATCTTTTCAAGTCATGTGCATGTCTCAGTTGGGGGTGCCGGTAATTTAGAAATATCCAAGAGATTAAGAAGCATACAGTCATTCTTATACTCAAGGCCACCATTTGCGCAATGAGTTGCAGACCTACAGTCTCCCATCACTCTTTGCAGGCTAGCTGTGAATGGGGACTGAACAGCGAACAGGTAAGACATTTTTCAGCTGTGTGATTGAAAGAAGAAAGCACATGCTGTCACGATTTAACACTGCACCGGTGTAACGCTGCACCGGTGTAACGCTGCACCGGTGTAACACTGCACCGGTGTAACACTGTCACGGTGTAACACTGCACCGGTGTAACACTGCACCGGTGTAACACTGCGCTAGACTCAGGTTCTGAGGCATGCAACGTCAGCACTCTTCCTGCATGGCCCTTCTCCATACCAGCTCTTTGTGCACCATATGCTTTGATGTACAAATTCCTCCTTTAAAATGCTTTAAATCATGGCTTGCATGGTGCATGCATATACCATCTCAGTCATAAGCATGGTGCACTGCTGTATAAGGACATTTGACACAGTTGTTTTGAAGCCATCATAGAGTTTTTGAGGAATGTTGAAATGATTGCAAATGATTCATGAATGCAGTAAGGTTCGTCAATTCATTTTTGGTGCAGGAGTCCTGGTTGACGAGTGCAGTGTTCTTGGGAATGCTGTTAGGTTCTTACTTCTGGGGTGTCATTGCGGACACTTTTGGACGCAGGTCAATCTTAAAGACACTTTTAAAATCCTGAATAATGTGTCTGAAATGACAAGAAAATTTGTTTTGGCCTGTCCCGGAACCATCCTCAAAGTGTGTGAGTCCTTTCACATGCTGGAATGTGTTTCACACTCTCGCATAAGTATATACCTTTCCTACTAAATGCCTTGAATTGCAAATGCAAGGTTCGACACTGTATATATACGTCTTGTGTTGATCTTTCAAGTCAAACTGACTCAATAAGTCATGATATGCAGGCCAACATTTGCAGCTGTAGCTATGGTCACAACCACTTTTGGGCTGTATTCGGCGTTTGCTAGTAGCTATGAGGTGGGAAGGAATTTCAGGGACCATTGTTGCATTGCATCTTGCCCCTTTCCCTGTCATGCCAATTAGTGCTCTCTTTTATTCTGATCATCATTACTACAGATGTTAATGCTGGCAAGGGCTGGTGTGGGATTTGGCCTGTCAGGATCTTTCACTCAGTACACTCTATTCATGGAATGGTTACCACATCGCAGCAGAGGTAGCTGGCTTGTGATATTTAATGCATGGTGAGAGGAGGTTTATTAATGCATGGTGAGAGGAGGTTTATATTTTCAGGGGATGAGAGTCGATCGATGACAGCTCATATATAGCTCTTGATGAAAGTGCCGCCACGTATTGAAATCTGAGCCAATTGATGGATGAATCACACCTGTGAGCAGGACCTGTGTCCCGATTACTGAAGTCATGATCACACCTGTGAGCAGGACCTGTGTCCCGATTACTGAAGTCATGATCACACCTGTGAGCAGGACCTGTGTCCCGATTACTGAAGTCATGATCACACCTGTGAGCAGCACCTGTGTCCCGATTACTGAAGTCATGGATGTATCCTTACTTGGGATTTAGCATGGCTGTTGTATGTACAATGGTTGACTTAATTTGTAGAGGGATGTGTCTACATACATTGTTAATTTCGTAATCCTGCCAGGTGGACATTGGGGTCACTGGCAGAAGTTCTGCTGGCATGGCTAACTCTAAACAGCCGTTATGGTTGGAGGTTACTTGTGGGACTTGCAGCTATACCCTTTGGTGAGACCTAGGGACTCAATAACAAGGCCTCAGCTTCTGCTTGATGAACATGTAGGCTCTTGAAGTAGAAGGCGCTCCCAGTGACGACTCTGCTTCCGTTGATCATAGGGGGCCTGATGTTGTTATATCCTTGGGTCCCAGAGTCTCCTAAGCTTTTGATGACGCAAGGGCTCCATCAGGAAGCATATGCACTTCTGAAGAAGGTAGTCAATTAACAGTTATTGTAGGTGTAGAAGAAAGCTGCAAGTCCAGCCTAACACCTACTGCCAATCATCTGGACTTTGAGCACAGCATTGCTCTGCACCTTCCTTACCATACTCCAGTCTCAGTGTCCCTAAACCCTAAACCCTAAATTTTGAGAGGGGTCTAAGAATTTTTTCATTCATCAGCCTTTGGAACTTTCCATTTCAGGCTGCCTTCACTAATGGGAAGGTAATGCTTGTTGGGGAGCTTATACCAAGCTGGCCCGCTCTAGATTCAGAGGACGCATCAGAGGTCTACAAGGACGATGATGATGGCGATGATGATGGTGGCAAGGTAGTAATCATGTTCATGATGGCATGGCTTTGGATGATGGCGCTTATAAATTTTCTATAACAGATAAAGTATGGGCTTGATGTTTAAGTACTTAAAGTTATCATATACAGGGTGCAGGGTTTATGAATGATCTAGTGGACTGCTGACATGGAGTGCAGTATGCCACTCCATGATATCATAATGTTCTGCTGCTGTGATATTGTTTGAAGGATCCTGTAGTAGCGGCTGGGGGGGGTTAGGGTTTAGGGTTTGAAGGATGTTGTGATATTGTTTGAAGGATCCAGTAGTAGTGGCTGGAGGGGTTTAGGATTTAGGGTTTGAAGGATATTGTGATATTGTTTGAAGGATCCTGTAATAGTGGCTGGGGGGGTTTCTTTCTTGGGGCGCCTCCCAGAAGTTGATCACAGCAGCCTGGCGAATCTGAGAGCAAGCTTCAGTGAAGGTAGCGGGATGTCGTTTAGTCCCAAGGGGGTGACTGGTGGTGACTGGTGCAGCAAGTGCTGTCAGGATTTAAGGTATGAATCCAAATCCGGTGTCCATGCCTCCCATGATTTATCAAGAAGTAAAACATCAGAAACCAGACATTGAGCCTCCAGGAGCATCACCTGGGGCCTACGCCTTGATACTTGCTGACTCCTTTCTTCTCATCATGTTTTGAAGTACTGTACTGCACCATGTCTTTGCCACCTGTCTTTACATCAGGGCTCTAGTCAAAAAGTTTGGATCTCTTCTAAGTCCTGGGACAGCCCCTGTCATCCTGGCTCTAGGTATCATTTGGTGGGTATGATTGGTTGGTACTGTATGTCTTTGTGTGGATCCTGTGCAGGTGTTCTGCTGTTGCTTGGAAGGCATAAGGCATGTGGAATTCCTAAGTTATTCTGAGCAACTGCAACAGCAAGATCTTTTAAGACCTCATGTAATGCTGATTTTTGCCATATATTATGCTCCGTAAGGTGGGTCACTGCTTTCAGCTACTATGGGGTGGTCATGCTCTCCTCCCAACTCAGTTCTCTGGACAGACTGCGGCACCCTGCTCATTACCCTGATCACAACAGTGATGATCTTACTAAATCCACCCTAGGTTTGTGGGGTGACTATGGGGATGGAGTAGGACTTAGGAGGCTGCTGTGGGTGTTTGAGTCCACGATAAGTGTCAGCATGAGACAGTTGGTGATGCAGCCTGTGACCATTGGAGGTGCTGAGCCTGGTGAAGGGTTGAGGGGCATGCTGCCGGAAGGTCCTTCCTCTCTTTGTGCAGGACCTGAGGGCCAGCTCCAGCTGCCCTGGCAGAGCTTTGTAGACTTGATGGTTGCTGCCTTTGCAGAGGTACTGCTTGTACTGAAGTAAAGCTCTTATTCATGTTGTTGTCTGTATTTTGTGGAAACACCAGGTACAATGGTACATGGTTTTGTGGTCCCTCATCGACTGCATTAGGTGCAATGGTACATGGTTTTGTGGTCCCTCATCGACTGGGCTATCTAGGCTACCTAGGACTGAAGCAACCGCTAGAAAATTGCGCATTTCGTTGGAAGTATTAGAGGAGATGTCCTTGTAACTGCTAGGCTTATGTTTCCTACATGCATGGCTTTGTAACTGCTAGGCTTATGTTTCCTACATGCATGGCATTGTAACTGCTAGGCTTATGTTTCCTACATGCATGGCCTTGTAACTGCTAGGCTTATGTTTCCTACATGCATGGCCTTGTAACTGCTAGGCTTATGTTTCCTACATGCATGGCCTTGTAATTGCTAGGCTTATGTTTCCTACATGCATGGCCTTGTATGTTGACTTCACTCTTCTGTCTTCAGCTGCTCTTGATCTCTCTCATATCCTTGCTGGATGACAATGACAGGTCCCTTCTCTACTGTTCCAGCTGTCTGTGGTGGGGACGTCTGTGAAAGCAAGGTACTGAATGGAATTTCCTCCAAACCTGCACAATCATAAAAGGATGTACTCAGATAGCTCTTCATAGAGCTTGGCCATAGTCCTGCCCTCATACAAGGTCCTCAAACGCCAGCTTTTGCGCTGCAGGGACCAAGCTGTAGCCGGCTCTCTAGCTGCCACAGCCTTATGTCTGGTTCCTATAGCACTAAAACCTCAGTTAGGGGGCTGGATGCTGCAGCTGTGTCTCTTCGGATGCAGGTGAGGTGCTGCCAGAAACTCAAATAATTAAGATGGGTATGTCCACTGTGGTAGTGGCTGCTGTGGGTGCTAGGAGATTCAGTGTTGTGGTTTTGCAGCATCTGCAGCTTTGCCGATGTTGGTCAGCATCCATGCCCTGGTCATTTTTTGCATTCAATATTTTCTAGCATAGCATGTTTTCTAAACCTCAGCATGATGGTTCTTATGGGCTTTTCATATCTTCAACATGGAAAATGATTGCAATTACTTATAAAAGCGCGCATCCAAAGGACATAGTGCACAGTCACGAGTGTAGGTGAGGCGCAACATGAGCGTTCAAATTAACTGGATTGTTGATGATTGCTAGAGCATGAGCCTTGATGAGTGTCGGGTTCCATATTCATTTTTTATCAATATTGTGTCACACATGCAGGTTCTTCATAATGGCTGCGTTCAACATCCTGTACATCCTCACTCCAGAGCTCTTACCTACTAGCATCAGGTGCAATGTTACAACTCAATTACACTCTTGCTATCGTACCCTCTTGTTTCAATGCAAGCCCTTAGTGCCAGGCTGATGCCTCATGGAGATGGACTAAAGCACATGAATTGCTTGCCTTGGGTCATGCCTTGGGTCGTGTATCTCAACAAACTTGATATGACTTGTCATGGTTTCAGGGCCTCTGCAATGGGCCTCTGCATCTCTGCTTCTCGATTGGGAGGGCTTACCGCCCCCTTTGTAGCTGTGACTCTCACTAACACAGGAAAGGTGAGCTCTCCTTTGATCTCTAAGAATGCATACAATTTGATAATGGGCAACAAAGGTTTGGGACACTTGATTCTTAATCTTCGACTACTTTAGAAAGATAGATGGGCATAAGGGCCCTGACAGATTCCATTGGGAGGCACACTGTGTACATTTTGCATGTGCTTATTGACAATTGTCGTTGCAGGGAGCATAGCTGGAGAAACCTCCTCATGTGAACAAATTACATCAATGGGTAATTTCTCCTCTTTTCCCGCCTCTCACATTGCGATGCAGGTACAGGAGGCCGCACTAGCCCTCCTTGGTTCATGTGTTATTGCAGCAGGTCTGGTTGTATTTGTGGGCAGGAGCACCAAGGGTCAGGAGATTCGGATATGAGGTAAATAGCACCTTTCATGAAAACAGTATGGAGTCCTCGGATAGGCCTAGCGAAATTCATTAATTCTCTAGAAGAGCAGTAGCGTCTTCAGGTTTGGAGCACTTGAGGTTGTCGTTCAGAGCTCACTGAAGAAGTTTTAACACTAAGCGTGAAAAGGTCGAGTTAACTTTGACAATGTGATACAAATTTGAGCAGCCTTAACTAGACGTGTAATACAAGTAGCATTTTTCTAAAATCTTATTGAAGAATACAATTATTGCTTTTTGATTTTTCGTTTTTCTGTTGATATAATGAATTGTCTTAATCTAACTCAAGTGAAGTCTGAGCTTAATGACGGCCATGTCATGTCCCTGAAGTCTTCAATCAGTCTCTGAGGATGACTCATTGGCAGCATGCAATGACGCTCATAAGGCTATTTTATTATCAAGTTTTCACATCCCAGTGTACCCAAAGTTGATCAATGGCCGAGCAAGGCTGTCTGAAGGTACGGTATCCAGTGCAGGGATTGTCCTGTACCGATTCAAAAGATCCTCTAGCTCATCGTTGTTGGAGTTAGCGCCATCAGCATTGCTTCTTAGTGCTAATACAGCAGAATCTTCTGATGTAGCAGCACGTGTTTTGGTAGAGGCTTTGCTCCCAGATGCTTCGACAGGGCCATGATGAATACTCCTCTCTAATCTGAATTCAAATCCACTAGGTATTGTTGAGGTTACACTAGTAAGGCCACCCCCTCCATGATTCCCTGGCTTCCCTATCTCCTGCCCCCCTCTGTCATGTTTTGATGAGAGCCCTGGTTGATGAGCAGCTGCTGAGTCAGGATATGTTGTGGACGAGGTTTCAGGATGTCGATAGGAATGAGATGTTGAGCTAACAGCTTGCTTAATAGTATCGATCTCTCTTGCATGGGCTGTAGTGCTTACACTACCACCACGGTTGACAGCAGTTCGGTTGTTTAAAGTTGTTGAGGGGAAGGATAAGGCCTGTTGCCTGGAAGCTCTTAGCATACGGCGCTGCAAGGCCGCTAAGTCCTCTAGGGCCTGTGAACAGTCATGTGAAAATTCAGCAGAGATTTGCAAATGATGGACACTGCGTGCATGAGCCCCATAACTCTTGGCTAACTTAATCCGGATAGAAGATAGCAAGAGATGGTGATAAGGTCACTTCAAAACGTATGTGAGCTCTATACATGTTCCTCCTAACTTGTGGATTAGGCACACTGTCCTCAACAACATCATTCATACCTGAAGCACATTGTCCTCAACAACATTATTCATACCTGAAGCACACTGTCCTCAACAACATCATTCATACCTGAAGCACACTGTCCTCAACAACATCATTCATACCATTCATACCTGAAGCACACTGTCCTCAACATCATCATTCCCAGCCATGAATAGTCTGCAGAGAGTGCTGTTCTTATCCTTCAGGACAGTGCTGAGCAACCTGCGGGAGTCATGCATGACAAAGACTGATGCTGTTACAAAAAGATAAACAATAAAACAAGGCCATAAAGTGAAAGATGTCATTAGAGGTGACGAACAGGAGAGCGTAGGAGCCTAATTGTTGAGCTGTACTCATAGCCATTCATGTTATGCTGCCTGTAAACATTGGCTACTCGATGATTAGTAATGCTCTACCTGCATCCCACCAACCCAATGCTATTGGTAGCAAGAGACAGCTCACGTAGACAAGTGTTCCTCTCAAGCGCCTCAACTAAGAATTTCACACCTCGATCTCCGATGCTATTTCTGCAAGGACGAAGTGCACACAGTGGATGTGTAGGAGGTTACAGAACAAGCGCCTGGTTGATGTACATAGATCAAACGCTGTTCCTGCCTTAGGATTGCCTTGAAATGTATGAAACAGAAACTCAGCAGTATTTATGATGTTTGGCAGCAGCCAAGAGGAAAATTAGGTCTGTTCGGAGCATGCCGAGTTCTCTCAACAATTCAATGTTGATTTATGGAAAAGCTGTACAAGATTTGCACATTACACTTTTAAATTGACAGCTTACTTGTCAAGGCCAAGAATCTCTAGGGAGGAATTGCTCGCAAGAGCTATTGCAAGGTGTTGTACACCCTCTGCACGCAACTTGCAAGAAGTCAGGTCCAGTACTCTCAGTGACCTGAGACATCAGTCCCCCAAGTGGTAGAGATAAAGCCATGAAAAATAATGGGTATTTGATGAGACAGCACCCAACACTCAAACACAGCATAGAAGTCCTAAATGTCATCACAGCGACTTGAATGCATAATTCAGTACTCAGAGACAGAGATTTATCTTTTCAGAGGCGCTAAAGAAAAAGGATGAAGGAGAGAGAGATAACACTTCAATGCCCTTACCTTGACGCAGCGAGACCAGGTGAGAGCTGCCTAGCACCATTCATAACACTTCAATGCCCTTACCTTGACGCAGCGAGACCAGGTGAGAGCTGCCTAGCGCCATCCATAACACTTCAATGCCCTTACCTTGACGCAGCGAGACCAGGTGAGAGCTGCCTAGCGCCATCCATAACACTTCAATGCCCTTACCTTGACGCAGCGAGACCAGGTGAGAGCTGCCTAG